>JAVLVB010000242.1:637695-661030 GCA_032876305.1 Orestias chungarensis | reverse complement strand
GTGTGTGTGTGTGTGTGTGTGTGTGTGTGTGTGTGTGTGTGTGTGTGTGTGTGTGTGTGTGTGTGTGTGTGTGTGTGTGTGTGTGTGTGTGTGTGTGTGCGTGAGTCTTCCTGCCTCTCATCACACGACGTTTTCCTTGCAGAGACCGTACCCTTGGATCCTCGCTGCGGGCTGGTTCTGGACCAGGGATCATGTCGAGACTACAACATCCGCTGGTACTATGACAAGCAGGCCAACGCCTGCGCCCAGTTCTGGTACGGAGGCTGCAGCGGCAACAGGAACCGCTTTGACACGGAGGAGGAGTGCAAGAGGACATGTGTGACCTCCAGAGTCTCAGGTACACCCTCTCATTGCCTCTCCCTGTTACCACAAACTTTATTTATGGAGGCCTTAACCTTCTTTGCATGCTTTTTTGTTGTTGTTTGTTTTCTTCAGGTAGCTGAGTGAAGGCATCATCTCTTCGTCTGCTGTAGAAAATTCAAGAAGGAGCTGTTAAAAGAAGCCATTTTCTACAAGATGAAAGTTTGGGTTAAAATGTCTCAGGCAAACAAACACATGCATACTACAGTTACTGTTTTTTGGGGGTTTTCTGCAGCTAATTGTAAAATGTTTCTGTAAAAAAAAAAAAAAAAAAAATATGTTGTGATAGATGTTCCTGTGGGGTTTTTTTGCAACCCTGAATATCCCTGATCGTTTGTACTCAGGTAAACAGATGAGCACTCCTCCTCTCCTTTGTCTACAGTTTATCATGTTTTTCCCTTATAACCAAAAACCACTGTGAAGATCGTGAACAGACGGATTGTTTGCACCACAGGGACAATCATATCTACGCAACTTAATAAGCAGCTTCAGTGAATCAGTATGATTCACACAGCACAGATTCTCAGACGTATCAATAGTATTCTGTGAAGTGCCTTGAGACGACACCTGTTGTAAATTGGCGCTATATAAGTAAACTGATTCTTGATTCTTATTTTAAATGTCTGGACTCTTCCATTTTTGTTTTGTTGTTTAGATCTTGATCAATAGTTGGTCAGACTTTTTGAAGAGTATTTCTCTGTATATGGAGAGTTTTTTTGGTCCAGAACCAGCCCATGTTCAGAGAATAATCACATCATGATGACATTTAAATATTACCCATGAGTATGGTGGACTCTTCTGCTTTCGGGATTGATTGATTACCAAACATACAATCGTGCAAATTTTTAAAAGCCGAAACTGGGTGAGGCAGTTGAACATATTATGAATTTTATCTAATTAAAACAATCTGAAAAATACATGTTCAAATATATACATACAGTCCACACAAACAGATATATGGATGTATGTCCGCTAGTGAATTACAGAGGAGTCCTTTGCTTTGTTCACGTAAGTAAGACTGCATCTGGAAACTTCATCAAAAGATGACTCAACCGAGTTTTATTTCAAGGCATGTTTATGCCGCCAAGTTCTTAAAGCCTTTTCTCTTCTTTCCATCTCATAAAGTTAAACTGTGCAATATTCATATTTCTAGTTACATTTTGACAGGTTGTGCGGACTTTATTATGATTTAACCTTTTTAATAGCTCAAAGAACCCAAACACTCATCAGAACTGGCTGGCGGAATATGTTAAGCAGCCTCAACACGATTGAAACGTTTTTGATCTGAGACCAAAATCTACGTCTGCCCCAGGAACCATTAGAGTTGTGTGTTTTATAATCATTCCATCCTAAAAAAAAATAACAGTTTAAATGTTCCTTAAAACATTCTGTGTGCCTACACCAATCAAACTGAATCTAGACAATAACTTTAAGTTGATTTGAATGCTGTGATTTAGAGTTAAAGTTGACCCCTGATACACCCCTGCATTACCAAGGAAATGTCATGGCATCCAATTTGCGAGTGGGTGTAAAGTGGTGGGTAGCAAATATATAGTGTCGATAGATGGTCTTGGCAATGAACTGATTTAGCGAGTGTTTTCCTTCAGCAAATGACTATTGTTTAGTTAATAAACAAATCTATGTACCGAACATAACATGAATAAGATATACAGTGCGTTCGTCAGGTTACACATTTATACTTTAACCAAAGTCAAAGACTATAAAACACTCCAGTATTTCTGTTTCTCCTCTTATTTTTTGTGCCAAAATTGTACATTCATATAATTCATAACTTTTTCCAATATAACTATAAAAATGTGTACATCTTTTAAAAGATATCTTTAAAAAAAACAATACGAAACTTATGGAAAAAAATGCAAAACATGATAACACAAGAGATATTTGCCCCGTTCTGTGTACACAAAATAAATCACTGTCTCTTCCTTAAGTAACCTTTTTGTTTTTTCAATATACGATGTGATTTTCTTCTTACTGCGGAAATGCATACTTGTGTCAACCACTTAAATAAAATCAGATGATTAATTAAAGTATGTAAAGTGCTAATTAATAATTCATTTTAGGGGGGGCAGAATGAAGTCACATAATTAATTTGTAATTAAAACCCAGATCAAAATTGTATTCATAAATACATTAAGAGATTACCTTAATAAGATAATTTATGTTTTTATCATAATACATTTTGATGTATTTCTTCAAATTCAACCAGGAGGATTAACATACAGACATGGCTGCAATAGCTTATCCTTTTCCTGCAGACTCCAGATTTATATTTTTAGTCAATAATTCACTAAACAATAGATTTTTTTTCTTCTAAATTGAATATTAACATGCACAAATTTGTGTTTTTCTATCACATAAAACCCCTGTAAATGTGGAGATTTTTTGTTGTGGTGTTACAAGATGTGGAAAAATGTTTTATTAGTTTGGATACTTTCGTATTTTAGTGTCTGAAATATCTATTTAGTTTTCAAAATATCACTGTGGCTTTAAGGAAGCATAAGATCCTTCTTATGTACGTCAACTCTCCCCTTCTGCTTAAATTACATTTCAGCGTCTCCTCGACATGTGCCGCAGTCGGAGCTATCTTTAGTGCAGCTGGCAAGAGAAATCTCACCAAAGTCTACGCTCTCTTCAAACTTTTTCAGACTGCAGAAATATGAATTAATCAAATAAGCAGCTATTGATCCACTCACATTATTCATGTCACAGCTTTTATTTTCATTTTAGAGGAAAACGTTTTCTGGAGGCAGCCAGACATCTTTTTGTCAGGAAAGAAATAAAAAAACAAAAATATTTCTAATTTTAAAATGAATATGTGACTGACTTGTTTTGAGACAAGAACACACATTAAACTCAGGACTTGCTGATTTGTGGAAAATAGCTGCTTGTGTGTTTGTGACTCTCACCTGTTTCTGCTCACAGCTGCCGCACTAAAAACTTTTAGGTCCAATTATAGCTCAGAGTGCTCTCAAGTATCTGCTAGATAATGCTAAGTTGGGTAAAAAGGGAACAAAGTGTATGAAACATGCAGAGAATGAGTAAATTAACAGTACAGTGACATGGTATGGTGCGCAAAACTATAATGACCAAAGTAGTTTTCTATCTTTGATGCTGATCATGTATATTGCTACTTATTTTCTAATACCATTGGAGCTAATTACATTATAAAAATGTTTAATTACAAAGAAAAAATGTTTAGACGGTTATTTGTCAAACTATTTGCTATAGTTTGACGAAAATTTGTACAAAACCTGAAAGAGAAGGTTTGAGCCAGATGCAGATATCCTCTAATGTTCCTTCCCAAAGCAGAAATATCTACACATTTCAAACCTCCCATCTCCCTACATTGGTGATTGATTTAAAACTCCATGTGGGACTGGAGAAAGTATTATTTCTTGAGTATGACAACCACTGCTCTGAATATAGTCTCACTCACATGTAACTGTAGCTAGAAGGGATCTATTTAAGAGATTTGAGAGCATTGTCTTTGCTGTTAATGGACCACATGACACTCTGGGAGCTGAATATCCCAGCAGTTGCTACTTTCAGTCTACAGCGGCAGGTGCTGGAGCCTCCGGCTGGGGCAGGCTCTCTGATTTGGTCCATTGAGATTCCACTGAAGCTAAAGCATGCTAGGGTTAGTAAGAGCTATATTTAGAGGGGGGAGGATTGAATTGCTCCGTCTCCACACAGCTCTGCCTTTTCCAGCCAGGACTGACTGCCAAAAGGACCTTTTGGCGACTGTCTCCTTCCATTGTCCATCAACGATTCTCTTTTGCTTGACTAGCTATGGATCCCAACACCATCAAGGAGGAGCTGCGTTTGTTTCAGAGCACCCTGCTTCAAGACGGCTTAAAGGAGCTCCTGAATGAGAACAAGTTTGTGGACTGCACCCTGAAAGTGGGCGACCGCAGCTTTCCCTGCCATCGGTTAATCATGGCGGCGTGCAGCCCTTACTTCAGAGATATCTTCTTCACAGAGGATGGAAAGGAGGTGGAAAACACCAAAGAGGTTGTCCTGGAGGATGTTAACCCCTCCGTCCTGGATATGATTATCCAGTACCTCTACTCGGCTGAGATCGACCTCACCGATGACAATGTTCAGGATATAATCGCTGTGGCGAATAGATTCCAAATCCCCTCGGTCTTCACAGTGTGCGTCAATTATCTTCAGAAGAAGCTGTCGATAGACAACTGCATGGCCCTTTTCAGGATGGGCCTGGTGCTCAGCTGTCCCAGACTCACTGTGGCGGCAAGGAATTACATTGCAGATCGCTTTGAGCTCCTTCGCAAGGATGAGGAATTCCTCAAGGTTGCAGCCCATGAACTGTTTGCCATCATAGGCGGGGACTCGCTGAATATCGAGAAAGAGGAGCTGGTGTTTGAGTCGGTCATGGCCTGGGCACGCCATGACAAGGAGAAACGCATCAAGGTCCTAAAGGATGCCTTCAACTGCGTCCGCTTCCGGCTGATCCCGGAAAAGTACTTCAAGGAGAAAGTAGAGAATGATGAGATCATCAAAGCTGACCCAGAGCTCCAGAAGATGATCCAGGTCATCAAGGACGCCTTCAAGGGGAAACTTCCAGACAAACCCACGAAGAAGGAAGGTGAGGACGGGCCCAGCAAGGAAGGAGAGGAGGAAGACAGCCCATTTCCAGGTTTCCTCAATGACAACCGCAGACATGGAATGTTCGCCCGAGACTTCATCGTGATGATCAATGACACAGCAGCGGTGGCGTACGATGTCAACGAGAACGAGTGCTTCCTTGCTGCCCTGTCGGAGCAGGTCCCCCGTAACCACGTCAGCTTGGTGACGGAACAGAACCAGCTCTACATCATCGGAGGATTGTTTGTGGACGAGGATAACAAAGACGTGCCTTTACAGTGTTACTTCTACTTGGTGAGCATTGCTTTGATTATCTACCTGCTGCAGAAATGTAACCAATAGCTTCTTTGCTAACAGGTTTAGAAAATAATACCAGGTTTTCTCTTGCTAGTTCTTCTGGCTTTTCCCTTCAATTTAGCTTGACTGAAAGCTACAACAGAGAGTGTGAGGATATACCGAAATTAATCCTTTTAGACTTCGTAGGAACTTAAATAATTTAGGAAACAAATGAGCCAACGGATAACAATTTTCAAATGGTACAGAAGGTAGAAAATGCATGTCACTTTTCCTATTTTCATGATAACCAACGTCCTTTAATAATTATATTATTATTTTTCCTCACCAAAGTTTGATCCTCTCACATCTGAGTGGGACGCCATGCCTCCCATGCCTTCTCCAAGATGCCTTTTCAACATTGGCGAGAGCCAGAATCTGCTCTTCGCTGTGGCTGGAAAGGACCTCCAGACCAATGAGTCGCTGGACACCGTAATGTGCTACGATGTTGAGTTAGTGGTATTACATTTTTTTCATGCTATGCCTTCTTCTCGCATCTAGTTTTTTTTTTTTTTTTTTCTTACGCACTTTTTAACCTAACTTTGTGCACACTTTTCAGGTGATAATTAACTTTCAGGAAAATAAACAGCTCCCGTTACTTCTAAAAATAAAGAAATAAATGAAAAAACAGCGTATACAAATCCATATGTATAAATATGTTTTTATTTGATCTCACATCCTGTAATGAGCTTTGTGATGATTAGTGGATGACGTGTAAATTATCGCGTACAAAACCAATGTTCCAACTTCTTTTTTAACTTGGACAAACTGTTTCACTTTTTAGGAAGATGAGATGGACTGAAACCAAAAAGCTTCCCCTGAAGATTCACGGCCATGCGATTGTTTCATACAAAGGCCTGGTCTACTGCATTGGGGGCAAAACAGATGACAAGTAAGTATGTGTGTGAATGTGTCAGCAAAATCTACGTCCACAAACTTACTTAATAAACTCATGTGCATTCAATGTTTTGACTAACAATAGACTTATCAAATACCCTTCAGCTGTCAATCATGGGCTCATCAGGAGGAAATAGATCTTCTTCTACTTATGATTTCAGACAGAGATGAACCAAACTGAGCTGTTAGTTGATCATTTTATCAAGACATAACACATGGATTTAAGTCAGTCACTGTTGTCTATTAAACCCCTTTTTTTTAAAATATAAAAAAATAAAAAATAAAAGCTATTTTGTGTCAGTCTGTCACATAAAATCTTAAAAGACACCAAAGTTGATGTGTTTTATTTGACAAAATGTTCACAGCTGATATTTTCCTGTCACATAAATAAGAATTAATTTAAAATCAATATTTTTAATAAGTTGCCACAATCCAGGATGACACTGATTACTTCTTTACCACGTGTGAGGATTTTACGTTTTAGTTTTGCTGTCTTGGAGAGTTTTGTGTCTGTGTTTCTGATGTGTGATGTTAAAATAAGATTCAGAAATGAGCATCGGTATCAATATTTCTCCCATTTATGGCTCCGTGTGACCCCACAGCAAAGCGCTCAACAAAGTGTTCGTGTACAACCACAAGCAGTCCGAGTGGAGGGAGACGGCGGCCATGGAGACGCCCAGAGCCATGTTCGGCGCCGTCGTCCACAAGGGCAAGATCGTGGTCGCCGGCGGAGTCAACGAGGAGGGCCTCGCTGCTTCCTGTGAAGCCTATGACCTTACAACGAACAAGTATGTCCGAATCATGCGTTGCATCCAGTCAGGAATCGAATCTTGCATCTGTATCATTTGTTTAAACACAACCTAAGCAGGATGTTTTTACATTTTTAAAGATCAAATATGTATTTGCCTAAACTTTAGCTGTATGGTTAAACAAATGAACGTATGTTTATTGTTTTATCTTTTAAAGAAAATGACTCACAGTCAAGTGATACCTGGTCATTTTCAGTTTGTTTTTTTTATTAAATATAGTGCATATAAATTTTTAACCTTACTATTTAATAAATCACAGCTCTTTAGATATATCTCATATCTTATTCAATCTCTTACAGTTGGTCTTTAGATTCAAACAGATCCTACAGTAGTTCTAAATGATGCTTGAAATGTTCAATCCCAGCGAGATGAGTGTGAAGGCGCGTATTCGCTTCACAAGCACTAACTGTCGGAAAGTCCTGAGCATTTCCTGCTGTGCTGTGTCTCCACAGGTGGGAGCCTTTCACTGAGTTCCCCCAGGAGAGGAGCTCCATCAACCTGGTGAGCACCGGCGGTCTCCTGTATGCGTTGGGCGGCTTTGCTTTGGTGCAGATGGAGAACAAGGAGGTGGCTCCCACAGAGGTCACTGACGTCTGGCAGTAAGTCTACCCAAGCTGTGGTTACAAGGCTTTCATAGGTTGCTGTTGCACTTATTAAAAAAATAAAGAATAAAATAAATGATTCATATAAAATAGGTGTAAAGTGACAGTTAACATTACATTATTTGTGTGTCTTTCACATAAAGTTAAATAAAATGAAGCTTCACCAATGAGGCGATGACCATTTCCCTTACAATCATTGTGTTAAAGGCAGTAAACCAAATGTACTCCTCAGCTTAATGTTGTGCCATTCTATTAAAATATAAAATATTCACCTTTTTTTCTTTCTTATAATCCTAGGACAAAAACTTTGAGGGGAAAAAAAAACTTTTTGGTGCTCTGCTCACCTCTTGCTTTTCTTCACAACGTGATTATCGTACTATAACAGAGTTTTACAGAATGTGCCATTAGGCCAAAAGTCCTGATCCATATGTGCAACCTTGCATTTCCATACCACTCACAAAACTGATCAATTTGAAACTTTACTAAGTGGATACTTTTTTTTTGAATTTATCATTCATTGTTGATGAATGATAAATTACCATCTCTGAAACAAAGCATGGACAATTAACATTAAAACATAACCATTAGTTTTTGAACTGACATGCTTGATTTAACTGTAAATGGTAATGATTGTGGATATGTAATAATAATAAAACCCGTTATAACTCTCCTCTTGTTCTTGTTCTTATCAGATACGAGGATGATAAGAAGCAGTGGAGCGGCATGCTGAGGGAGATGCGCTATGCGGCCGGCTCCTCCTGTGTGCCCATGCGCCTCAACGCTGCCAGGATGCCCAAGCTGTAGGCAGAAGCATTTTCCCTCTCAGCCTCCATCAATTCGACGTCCTCCTCCCCCTGCGAGCAGCTTCTAAGGCGCTGGGTTGATCTTTGACATTCTTTATTTTTTTTTCTTCCTTTTCTCTGAACTCAGATGATTTCTATCAGTACAATAAAAGCTGCTGCTTCAAAGATGCCTCATCCCCTCAGCATAAAAAAAGGAGTCACAATTTAGTTTGATCTCTAGATCTCTGTTTACACAATTTTAGCTCGTCTTTTGTAAAAAATAAAAAAAATAATAACTTCTCCCCTCCTGTCTCTTCCGTTGTTTTTGTGCTTTCTGAGGGCAGCCTGGGGTGGTCAGAGGAAATTTGTATGTGTAGAAACTTTCAGGCAGACAAGGACGCGAAGAATAAAAGCAACTGTTCTCTTGACACTAAGTGACAAAGTACTGATCTTTAGACACAAACCTTGCATTGGTGTTAAAATGCCTGGTGAAAGAAAACACTAAACTGAAACAAAAACAACTTCTGTATTCCTCAGAATTGGGACGGATAACTCCATTTTAACTTGAAGAAACTGTTTACACTGACGTCGTTTTCCCTTTAAGTATTTTAACTACGTAAACCAGTGTGACGGAAATCAAACGACATTCACCTGCGCAAAAGCAGTACTTGGAAGTTACAGTCATCTGTCATCTGTCCTCATTGTTCCATTCACTCTGAGAAATGCACCAGCATGATGCTGTCACCACCATTGTTGGGAGTTTTTAGAGTGAAGTAAAAGAAGCTTAATCAGACGCTGGCTATATTTCAGACAAATCAACATCATTGTGGGCGTAACTGGTTTTCCAGCAACTTCCAGCTTCCAAGCATCTTGTTTTCATCTAAGGTCAGACCGTTGAAACGTTGGGGTGTTTTCGCCAGAATAGTGATCCCAAACATGTGAGGGATTGGGAAAGTATGAAGCTTCTATAGGACCACCAAGCTTAACCTTTTTTTAAATGTATGTTTTATGTTATTTTGAAAGAATGTGAATATTTAGTAGATTTTTTTTCCACCCTGAAAGAAGTTGCACATTATAGTGTATATCAAGTGGATGGTGAGCTTGTAGAAATGAAAGAGGACTTCGATATTTCTGTTCGCTTTAGCTAATCACTTCTGAGAAAAGAGAAATCTTTGTTCTACTGAGAATTTGTTTTCACCTTAAAATGAATATAGAAAATTACTCTTTGTGGCAACAGATATTAAAATAACCGCCGACTCCGCCAGAAGTGAATAAAGATCTGCTGATGTAAAATGTGTTTCATGAGTCTGTACTACTTCTAGTAAAAGTCCAGGCACAAATGACCCCCCCCGCCCCCAACAAAAAATATTTAATTTAATTTAATTTAATTAAAAGTAATGTGTTTCTGCAAAAAACGAGCCCTTTCAATAACCCCTCCCCCAGCAACCCGACCTGAATCCGAGCCCCTCCCCTAGCAACCAAAGCGAAGCTCCGCCCACCTCATTATCAGAAATTTGTTCAGCTGGTTTTATTAATCTCCTGGAAAAGGAAAACGTGTTCTATTGTTGGCCAATGAACAATTGCAGTTTCATTTCTATGGCAATATTCCTGCCACGTTCCCAAAAAAAGTTGTAGTTCAAACCTAGAGGCCTGCAGAGGTTCCTAATAGACTTCAACCACAGGAAACTTCGCTCCCAGCTGATTCGAATCTGCAAATGTCTGCCATGTAAGTACTTAATTATATCTTTTGTTGACGTTTAGCGGTAATGTGATTTGACATGTAGCAGAAGCTAACGCTGATTTAGCTTACTGGTATCCCTGTGTATCAGGTAGCAGTGTTTCCCACTAAATATGCGCATTTACTGTTGGAAATATGGTCAAATTAATTTAAAAGTTAGAATTTGAAGTGTAAAAATTGGGTGTGTGTGCTTAATTATTGCGTTAATGTCAGCTGTGCGACTTCCTGGCAAACTGCCCATCTAAACTGAGCAGATTGGCTCACAGTTGGTAAATTATTAACAGTATTTGGAGAAATGCTTCATAAAACATAGAAAGAATTGAGTGCTTCATTTAAATGTGTTTAATTCTAATAACGGAATATAAACACATTTTCCTGTGTTGAAACACAATCTAGTTTAATCTAAACTACCAAATTCCCCCGTCAAATTTAGTGGGTGGGGTTAGAGCTCACCATGGAGTTTGATTGGCTGATTGAAATGGCAATTAATTCCTGCAATTATACTTCCTGCAAGTTTGCAATGCACTATGGTCAAGCATGGAGTATGGAAAGCCGTTTCATTCAAAATTAAATAAATAAATGTTTCATGAAATAAATTAATACCCCCATAAAATAAAATTTTAAATAAGATTTTTTTAAATTATTTTATTTAAATTTTTTCACAACATTTATTTATTTCACAATGAAGGATTTATTTAATTATTTTATAATGGAGTTTAATTTTATTTAGTGACACTTTTATTTTGTAATGACGCTTTACTATTTCAGCGTCTTTTATTTCAAAACCCCCTTTTTCATTTAAAGCAGTTATTTCATGTTCTTATATTCAAATGAAGGGGCGGATTCTTATCTGTGGGGCGCGATGGTCAGTCAATTTAGAGAGATCGAGCACTTGGACCAGGTGACTGCCACTCTACCATGCTGTCAAGAGTGTTAGCAGCTAATCTCTACAACTCTGATATGTTTCTGTCTGCAGACATTGTAGAAAGACCACAAGCACACTGAATAAAATGGCCTCAATTATTTTCTTCTTCTCCTGTCGATATTTTTTTGACTGTCCTAGAAATGTCGCCAGTCGCTGTTCTTTGAACAGTATGGACCAGCGCCGCCCCACAGGTAAGACTCCGTCCCCTCATTTGTATATACGAACATGAAATAAAAGAAGCTTTAAATGAAAAAGTGGGTTTTGAAATAAAAGCCACTGAAATAGTAAAGCATCATAAATAAAACTCTATTATAAAATAAATAAATAATAGGGATATTCATTTATTCCATGAAATATTTCTTTATTTCATTTAGAATGTAACGGCTTTCCATAATGGAGGACGATACCAGACTTTAAATAAAATATTTTACTGCCCATTAACCATCATCTATTAATAATTCATAAGAATTAGAGAAAAATGCTTTACTTTGATCCCTATGATTTTAATGCATTACTTTTTTTTGTTTCTCCCAATGATTTTGAATTTTTTGATGTTTCGGATTGCTGCTTTTATGGACAGGATTCACCATAGCAACGCCCACGTGTCGAGTCTGGTTTGTAACTCTATTGTGAAATCTGCTGTAAAGCTGTGATGTCTTTAGTTGTTTACTGTAAAGCTTTCATAACCAAGATTTATCATAGTTGTACCATTACACTGAGTCGAGAGGTGTAGCTAGTGGCGGAGCTAGACTTTTATTCTTGGGGGTGGCCAAGGTTATTTCAGGGGTTCATAGACTATGACAATAAATTTGTTTCTCGAACAATCAATTGCAATTGGAGTCTCTAAACATTGAAATATATTTAAGTATATAATAAGCATACAGACAATTACATTTCTGAATTTAATTTAGAGTTTATTAACAATATTCCAAATGTAAAACACAACAATTTTTCCGCAAATTTTACATGAATGAAAATGCACACATTCACTAACACCCTATAACACACAGCTACTCACTCACTCAAAAAAAGGTATCAACTGGCTGCTGCTGATCTTTCTGTCGCCCCAGCCACTCAACAGCGGGAGCTTTTTCTACCAAAATTATGTATATTTTTACTTATGATACCCTGTTACAAATTTAAATACAATTAACTTAGGATATGTGATTATTGTTCATTTTTCGGTCACCCCCCCTTATCCCCCTCTATTTTGTTCAGCCGCCACTGTATATATATATATATATATATATATATATATACCTATATCTACATACCTGTCACTCAGTGGGGGGGGGGGGGAGAACGTTTTTAATGTTTTACAGACACACAATGATGTTAAATTTCCACTTCCAAATAATTTTCTTGTTATATTTAATTTAAGGCAACAAAAAATGAAATGGCTGATTGTCTCCTTGTTTAATTCCCAAGTTAAAATTTAGTGAAGAAAACTCTCAGTCCACAAGCATCCTCATTTCAAACACATTCACTTAAATTTTCACTTTATGGTACATGTTCACATTATTTATTGACTGTATCTAAGAATATCACATAGTTTCAGTTTAACTTAAGATAATAAATAATACAATATATAATATACAATAACCTTCAAATGAGTTGAATGTTAATTTTTACACTGGTTCATCAAATCAGTCTATCTACGTTGCCTGTAGGGAGTTTTAATGTCCAGCAGGTGTCAGTATTCAGTGACACAGTATCGATACAGTATCAATACAGTGTCGAAACGCTTCATGACGCCTCATTTACCCATCACTACTTCCACCTGTGGCAGCATCTAGTGCTTGAGAAATATAGGCTGGGGGATTCTGCTTTCAGGTACCACCCAGCCACTATTTATGTTGAACGTCAATTAGCTCATTTTTGGCCCCAAAAGTCTCCAATAACACCAAATCTGCCTCTTCTTGTTTGTGTAAAGTGGATTAGAACTCTTTGTGGTACATAGCACCAACTACTGGATGGGAGGGACTTAGCAATCAATATGCCTCACCCATTCTAAAATGCGGCTGGCTCCTATTGACAAGACGTGCGGTGTTGTGACATGTCCATCATCTGGGGGGGCACCTGGGGGGTCCAATCCCATTTCAGGGGGGTCCGGTGCTACCCCGCCCCCTCTTCTAGCTCCAAAACTGAGTGTGGCAGACACACATTTGTATGTCAAACTACTTCTTAAAGGAGCTCAGAAAAGGCAAAACTGATCAGTTAAACATAATCTGATAGTTATTTTGTGCAAAAAAAATAAAAAATCTATAACCTACCTGTTTTTAACTGGATCATAATGGCTCCTCTTTTAAGGGATTTGTTTTAAGTAACGCAAAGGAGCACATAATTGTAAAGTGGAAGGGATGGAAGTGTCTTTACCACATTACGTAGTACATCTACAGCTGAAAGTTCTCCCAAATACTGTTTCCAAGACAAATGCAGCTCAGTGGTTAGAGATTATTTTGGTGTATTATTTCTTCTCATGGGAACTGCATTTTATCATCACAATGATAATTAGGATATGTGACTTTGTTTTTGTTTTTAATTTGTTTTTTATCTGAAACAATCCTTTCAAAGTGGTCTGGTATAGAGTATAGCCTGAAATGGAGTAAAAGAAATAAAAGGCATAATGCAGCTGAAATTCGTTGAAGAGCAGTAAAAAACTAAAGTCTTTGTACTGCTTTCCATTAGAAATCTTGAACCGGTGAATTAGAACAATGAGCTTTTGCGGAGCTTCTACAAACTTCCCACACTTCCTTGTTGTTTTAATGACAAACCGAAAGCAATCTATGCCAGATTTATGTTAGCAGGTGTTGGGCTCGTTCAACCATGTGTCATGTTTTAAAAAAAAAAGTAACAAAGGACTCGATTGAAAAGCATGTTTGCTGAACAAACAACTCTCAGGAGTTTGATTTGCCAAAACAAAACTTCCACGCACTCCGCCACACTCTCATTTCCCGCTAATTTATATGAAACCGGACTTTTATCAGCTTTCGTCCTGACGCAGGAATGTTGGCCACAACTGGCTGAAGGTGAAACACAAAACAGTGTACATGTGAGCTAAAATATGCTGGAGTTCCCCTCTGGGTGTGGAAGACTGTAAATGTAGGGAGTGGGAGGTAAAGGAATGGAGGTGAACACAGACGACACATTCAGGACTTGGACTGCACACTGATGAGGATGCCATAGTTGGAAGTAAGTTAAAGATACCTCTGTTTAAGTCTGATTTTAAATTGTTCTTCTTTTTATTTATTTATTTATTTTTTGCTAAATACAGTTGCAATCACAAATGAATGTTCCTACCTGTTTTACATCTGTGTCAATTTGTGATATGTAAGCGGCACGCCGGACATCTCACATCCATAATAGATGTTTTCACAGGCAGAGCTGCAGCTGTGATATCCTGAGAGGCTTTCACAGACCAAGCTGTTGACAAGGAAACAAGATATTGTTTGCCTATTTCCCACTGAGGCACTTTGATTGCGTCCTTTCTTCCCCACTCTGCTCACCTCTCGCTTTTCAATCCCGCTTTCTCTTTTCCTCCTGCTTTCAGTAATTGCTGCTGACCGTGTAATGGCAGACATGGGAGCAAAGTTTCACTCCTCCTAGTTTGTTTTATTGTGTTTCACTCGTGCAACATTGCTGGGTCGGCTGTTGACAAGAGATATAGCGGCTGACCTTTACCTGAATGTTGGTGACCCTAAAAATAACCCTCGCCTGTCTGTTGGCTTCCGAGTGTATTTACAGCTGCTTTCAAAACATTCCTTTTAGGATGATCTACAATAGAGGCTCATAGAGATTAACTGTAAAGCTCTTCTAGTGAACAATAATACAATATTGTTCTGTAAACTAAGAAGCACACCAAAATTAACATAAGATAAATCAATAAAATTAACTGCTCAAACCTTTTTTTTCTTCAAATGTTTAATTTGTGGGAAATCTATATTATTTTTTTTCTAACTCTGAACTCCTTGTCTTTCTATAGTTTGGAATGATGTGAGCCCCTCCAGGGCCTTCCTTCTTGTTTTACAGCTTGCTGCTTTTCAATGGCTGGGCTCAATGACAGCTGATTTGGAAACGCTTCTAAAACGTTTCTGTTAAACCTCTCTGTCTCTTACGGCATCATCTTTGACGTCGGCCTGGTCGGAAACGTAATGTCCATTAGCATTTACCTGGCAAAGCTGCGTCCGTGGAAAAGCAGCAGCATCATCATGGTCAACCTGGCGCTGATGGATCTGTTTTATGTCCTCACGATGCCCTTTTTGGTCTACTACTACAGCAATGGCGAATCATGGACGCTCGGTGGCTTCATGTGCCGCTTCGTACGGCTTGCATTCCATTTCCACCTATATGGGAGCATCCTGTCGCTGTCCTGCATGGCGGTTTTTCGCTTTGTGGTGGTGATCCAGCCACTAAGGGTGGTAGAGGTGCAACAGAAGGTTTGGGGCATCGCTGCTTGCTTGGTTGTCTGGATCGTTGCTGCTGCTGAAGTCACTCCAATGCTTACTATCATATCCCTGACCCACAAGGGCAACATGACATTTTGCGTGGACTTTGCTAACACGGAACCAGTAGGTACCATTAGTGTGAACATCTGGTTGCTCACCGCTCTTGGGTTTGCTCTACCCTTAGCTCTGGTGTTCATCTGTTACATTGGCATGGTGAAACAGCTCACTAATGGATCCAGCACCACCAGTTCCTGCAGGATGCAGGCGCGGCGCATCATCGTCCTCGTACTGGTGGTGTTTGCCATGTGCTACCTCCCATATCACATCTTGTGAGTTCTGTGGGTGGAAATTCGAATGAGTTCTGCAACACAGTGCACAAAGTATTTAGTGGATGCAGCTTATATTATATCAAGGCCTTTAGCGGGACTCAACACGTTCTTCAACCTGGCTTTGTATACACTCTCTGGTGATGACTTCAGAAAGGCTTTTCTGGACTTTTTTTGCCGGGAACAATGGCTCAGCAAGGTGAAATCTCTTCTCCATGTAAACCATAATACCCAAACAGAGAATGGCATCCCAGCTGCATGACTAACTAATGTGTTTTTATCTTGTGGTTTTTTTTTGTGGTCATTTTTGGACAGTAAGTGTTAAAAGGCAGTTGCCATTGATTTATTGTACCAATGAGACATGAGATTACCATAGGTAAACCTTTAATTTAGGCTTTGTAATGAATCTTCTTACTGTATATATGGATAAGTGTAAATGTGTCACTATTAAGAAGCCATTTTCTTTTGGGTAGTACTTTCTCCTGTATTTTCCATTTTGTACTACAACAAACTTGTCACATTTAACATTACCTTGCCAACTTTCACTTTCAAAACAGAACAATACAAAGTACTACATGTTAGGAGATGGGGGAAACTAAAATTTTTTTGAAACATTGGAAATTTGTGAACAACTTCTCTAATTGTTACCCTAAATAAAATGTCATCATGATATCAGTCCTACCAAATGTGTAAAGCTAGTATAAAGATCCTATTCCCAGGTTTGATTAAACCCCTTGCTTAGAAAAACATAGCTTTACTTTTCAGAGGATCTTTATGGTGGAGATGCCACATAAAACTTAAAAACAAATAATTCAGGCTTAATTCTTGTCCTTTTCCTCCTATTTGAACAGAACTGTATTAAATATGTTACAATTGTACAATCAGTGTGACTTGAATGTTTTTTTCCCCTCATTTTAAAGGCAATGCTGTGCCCATCTATAGCATGCTCTCTTTGATACAAAGTTATTTGGCCGTGACTCAGGTCAATGCTTTTATTATGTCCTTCTTTCTCTTGTAAAAAAAGTTGAGACATAATACATCTATTCTAGCTTATAATAACAATTGTTATTTCCCAAGGTCTGGATGCTTTTGTTCTGTAACATTCTCAAACCGCCTCGCTTGTGAGTTATGTTTGCAGCTGAATTGTTAAAGGTTCGTTGTGGCATGTTTGGGGGAAATTGTTGCATAGACATAAATTACCTCTAGCCTACAAAATAATAATAATAATAATAAAAAAATAGTCTAGCTCAAACCTGGAATGCTTTATATCCTTTATTACTGAAAGGTATTTCAAAAGTTTCCAGGTGTAGGCTAACACGACAGCAAGAAGAAGTTACTGTTTTGTATATGGGGGAAAGCTTTAAGGACAACCCCCCCCCCCCAAAAATAAAAATAAAACGTGAAATCCCAAGTGACTTATCACATGTGAAAACCATGTACCAAAGGAGAACAGGAAAAATCTGGCATCTCAAAGAATTTGGAAAGTGGTTTGTGTCGTTTTTTTTACTTCCTTTAAAAAGGGGATTTCCATGTTTTCACACATTCACATGAACCATGTTGTTCATATTCCCCACACGATCAAGTGTTTTGTTCATGTGTTCCATGCCGTATTTAAATGTGGAACATGTGTTCCCATATTTTTCCCGTGAGATTTGATATGATTTTAATTTTTTTATCTTCATTTTTAACCACTGTCCAAATCCAGATGTAAATATGTAGTTGGTAATGTGACTGAGATAACCTAACGCATGGTTTGTGGGTTTCACATGTTTTTCACATGTGACGTGTGCTCCAGGGCAGATCTTTGCAGGAGCGGAAGTTTAGGCACCCCTGAACGAACGCCGCAAAACGTTTAAGGATTACTCAGGAGTGCATGAATGAGTCAGAACAACTCTTAGTGTGTGTTTTTGATGAGGGGACGACATTATAACATGATATAAAGGTTAAAAAGTCAAATTTCCATAATTCCCTGTCGTGTTACACATCCAACAAAGTCCCTGAGTCACTGTTAACTAAAATCTCATCTCTTTATCTCTTCAGTGGCAACAGAGGAGCTGTTTTGAAGGATGCTAGAATAAATTGGATGTGTAAATATATTATTTTAGATTGGCTTAGTCAAAGTCCACCATGGTATCCAATAAGAAATCTGTTCAATGTTCAAAGAAGCTCTCCATTTGATGCAAAACATGCTGTTCCAATAAAATACGCTGAGATTTCTCTTCCAAGTCTCAGTTTAAAGCATTTACTCCTGAATGAAACACTCAGTCCTGCCATCATACTAAACATTTCATTTACAGTTCCAGCCAAAAAAATAAAAAATTACCTTTAGGTTCAGAGTTCACACATCCCATAAATACTGCTTTCGCAACAGCTGAAAGTGTGTCAGCAGTGGTCGTGACCTCATAATAAAACGGGAAAAGTTCATATCCTCTACTAGCTGTGATGGAACAAATGTTCTTGCCAGCTGAGAATTTATCCGGATATGGCCTGCTTAAGTGTGAATTTACGCTTTTCAGATGCCCGTCTTCAGTGAGCAGGTGTACAAAGTGGAAGTGAGACTCGTTATTATGGGTTTATACAATGTTTCTCTTGTACACGCTGTGCAGGCACATCCGGCTGCTGGGAATGGAAAAGCTATTTTAGTATTCAGTTGTTTTTTCCCCCCTCTCCACATTCATCTTTATGCTGCACTTTATAAGTCCTCTGGAGCGAATCACGGAGCCGTCAGGAAGTGTGTATCACAGGCGCGAGTGCAAGGATATTAATTTTAGGCAATCACCCCGGCACCTAACTTTTAAAGGTCCGCTGTCTGTGGAAATTTGCAAAACCTGATTGTTTTTCTACTGAAGTGAAAATGAAACGTCCTTTGAGCCGGGCGGTTCTGAGATTGGGGGGGGAAAAGCCTTCAGCCTCTTCTATTTTCTGCTGTGGCAGAGTCACGGCCAATTGAAGTTTAAATGATCAATTTGGAGGCAAAGAGCTCAGTGATCAATGGGCTAATGGTACAAATACCAATGTTCTGTCGGTGTGATGTAAGAGTGCTCAAATGGGATCTGACAGCTTGTCTTTCAGGCCCACTGCTCTCCTCTTCTTGACAACCAAAAAAAAAAGAAAAGAAAAACCTCATCAGTGCGTGAATGTAGAAGAAACTGTGAAGATTGAACATGCTTATTTATTTTTTTAAATGTGGAAAAGATACGCATATACTGGAGGGCCCATTAGGGACAAATTACCATACCAGGATGCTGCGTGCTCTTACTGAACAAGTTTCCAGCCAGAGATTACCTTCACTGTTGCACAGCAAAAAAACATTTTTTAGCATATTACAATGAGCTATCGGATTTGTTTAAATGTAATCTTCTCTGATAATATATATATAAACAATCTGTATTTTCCTATGGCCAAAATGTTTTGTTTGATTAAATAGTTGCTATCTTTGATTATAGAAGTTTAATAGGTTTATAAAGGTTGTAGAGGGAAAAAAATGGTCAGAACCAAAAAAAAGACTTGTTATTGTGAACATTTCTGCATGGATCAAGATTTTTTTTTTTATTGTATCCAGGTTTAGCAATTTTAGCAAAAGTGCTGAGGCTAAAGCTAACCTCCCTAATACCCAAAGAATTACCGATGAACCTCACGTCTTAGCTGTGGCAGTCTGAGATCTGGATTGCTAGCCACCCTTCATCATTACGAAAATATTTATCTCCTTAAATGCTAATAAACTAATTTTTGTTTATTTATAACAATGACTTAGCAAGTGAATTAGCCAAAATGATTCAAAGAAATCTAACATATTTGGCGAGTTTGGCCGAACATCTTTGTACTGTTTAAAATCATTTTGATGAAATCTAATAAAAAAAATTTTTTTGCTGTTCGGAGATATTTCTGGCAGGGAAAATGGTTGGTAAATCTTAATCTTTATTTTAATGTAGTATATTCATATTGTGAGTGCATTTTTTAAATTAAACTGCATAACTGTAATTTATAAAGCCACTTTCTTACTATTTTCAGACTTATTCTTCCTCCTAGTTATTTGAACTGATGAATTGTCAAGAAAGGACACAAAGCTGTTCGACTTGCATAATTTTCTCAGAAATGTTAATAAAACTGTTCAGATAAAATGTATTCAACTTGTTACACCAATTTTATTGGTACACTTGTAACAGTTTGCTTCATCAGTGCAGTCAGAAAGAAGAAAACACGCTGCAGTTTACCGAGTTTGTGCTTTGATGCTCTTATAAAGCCAAACACCACGGAGTTACAAGATTTCAACATGGAGCCAGATAACAAACAGGACATCAAGGACCCAGTCACCATTTAGGAAATCTAATAAATAGGCTTTTTTTTTTAAATACTATGCATATTTACATATCCTTTATTTTTCTTATATTGCAGAAGTTGATGAATATTTTCACCGCCTTGAGAACATTCAAAGCACTTGCAACTTAATAAATACGTTTTCCACAATTGCAGTGCCGAAGATGTAGCCATAAGAAAGAAAAAAACAAATAAATACATACGAAATCTTCATGTTGCTATAGCAAATAAATCCATCGTAAATATTAAGACACCTTTCGGTAGTCTGACGCCGCGCTGTGAGGGCAAGAGGTCCCGGGCTGAGTCACAGGAAACAAGTTTAACCGTAGTCGGTCGGTAGTGTGATGTTCCGGGTCCTTACCATCGCACCACCTGGCTGCTGTAATCCTCTGTGGTGACGACCTCTTCTTCTAGCACTTTAGCCTCCTCTCCTTCCTCTTCCTCCTCTCCTCCGCCTACCAATCTCAGCAGCTCAACCAGATAGTTTCTGTGTAGCCGCTGCCTGTGCTTCTCCTGCCGCCGCCTCAGACGCTCCTCTTGGTGCTGCCTCTGCCGGTTGTACTGGTAGCGCCGCAGGAACAGCTCCTTGGCATACTCGTACAGCTCCACGTCCAGGGCGTTGAGCCCCTCGATGCGCCACCGCACCTTTTCGCTTATCCCCACGCTGGCGGCGCGCGTGCTGTTGATCTGGGTGAAGGCGCGGATGAAGCGCAGCCCGAAAGTCCTCTCGAACAAGTACTGCGTCTTCCGCTGGAACTCCGTCAGGCCGAAGAAGGCCATGTTACGCAGGTTGGCCTTGGCACTGGCGAGCAGCACGCGCCCTCGCTCCAGCTCGCTCATGGAGGACATGTTGTAACACCCCACCAAGCTTAGGTCAGCCAGCATGCGCACCTGACGGTTGTTGGCCAGGTTCGAGGGGCAGTTCATGAAGTCCGTGAGTGGGACGCCTGTCCAGTCTTCCCCACTGTAGCAGGCGGGGAGCTCATCCTGAGTGGGAGGGCGGCCGTCACACATGTGGAGAGCCGTTTTCCACGTAGCCCCGCGCTGTACATGCTTCCACTCACTGAGGTAGCGTGATACTGGGTCACGTAGCATAGTGATGTAATAGAAGTTCCTGTAGAGACGGGGAGAGACAAAATGATAAGACTTGGATTCAATAGAAATTGAACAACTCCGGTTTCGTCATACGGTTAGTTGTTTACTTTGGAAGTGGGCAAATAATTTCTTCCTCCACAGCATTTGACAGATGGTATGTGTCCTTTCATATTAAGGGTTTCTGCTAAGCTTTGGTTTTAAAATATTGATCTAAAAGTTGCTGCAACCTTTGCCGGAATGCTCGGAGAAAGAGCCGAGCAGCATCACCTGTCCATCATGACACTTACCATCGTCTTGAGTGGCTTTTCTATATATTCATCCTTTATTTCACCATAACTATCATCTGGAGAGTTTCTTGCCGAATCGTATACTTTCCACCACAATAATGTGTATCTGCGTTTAATTTAAATGATCTAGTTCACTCAACTATGTCTTTGTTACTGTAGCATAGACAGTTTGGTCAACGGGTGGCCACAGATTAGTTTTGCTACTACAAATATCCTACCTCGACCATGTTTATCAAGAATATCAACACAACTGTACAGCAATATCCCAATCACAACGATGAATAAAATTGAATCTATTCTATACTTTGACTGAAGAGCAATTAACTTTTGCGTGGTTGAAAGAACATCTAAAACTGACTACTTAACTTCTGATTAAGTTAGCCGTTAACCACCTGACCACTTGGAGACGCTGTTACATTAAAATATATTTACCACATGGTCAGTTAATCTATAAATACAAAAAAAGGATAAAACAAAACATTGCCGTTACAATAAAACAAATTAACCTTGCCGACATGGAGACCCTGACAGGCCATGGGGAGAACTGGGAGTATTCCCGAAGCTCCGGCCTAATATTGGCCTGCTGGCCTGCGTTTGTTTAAAAAAAAAAGTCTGCCGGCAGTGTGAACATCAGATAGACAGACCAGCGCTGGGACAAGCCATAGAGGCATTCAGGCCAGCAGCATGTGAGGAGGGAAAGATGATTGGTTTATTTCGATTAAGAGCCGCCCCAAACGTCCGTATCAACCACACAGGTGTGGAGGAAGGGGTGTGGCAAGAAGTGACTCGGGTCTCCCGACGGGGTAAAAGGAACAGAGAGGGAGAGCGACAAAAAGAGGAAGGCATTGGAGGAGGACGTGGTAAAATGCAGAAAAGTAACAGATTTATTTATTCAGTCCCCCCTTGTTGCCATTAAGATAAAGATTACAAGTAAATTATAAAAACAAAACCAAACACGCACACAACAAATGTTGCAGCTCTCCATAAAGTTACAAATGATATTCTCATGGCCTCAGACAATGGGCTCGTGTCTATTCTAGTTCTGTTAGATCTTAGCGCTGCTTTTGACACAGTCAATCACAATATCCTCATTGAAAGGCTTGAACACACTGTTGGGATCAAGGGAACAGCACTAGGCTGGTTTAAATCGTATTTGTCTGATAGATCCCAGTTTGTTCATCTAAATGACAAATCTTCTCCGCATTGTAAGGTTACTTGTGGAGCACCACAGGGTTCTGTACTTGGCCCAATTCTATTTACTATATACATGCTCCCTATTGGTAAAATCATCAGACAGCATGGTGTTAATTTCCACTGTTATGCTGATGATACACAACTGTATTTATCTATAAATCCTGATGAATCCAGTCAGTTTGGTATATTACAGGCATGTCTAGATGACATAAAAATGTAGATGACTTTAAACTTTCTGCTCTTGAACTCTGAAAAGACAGAAGTTGTTATCTTTGGACCAGAACCTCTAAAAAAGAAATTGCTTTGTAAGCCACTTGACCTGGATAGAATCAGGTTGGCATCTGGTGACAATGTAAAGAACCTTGTTGTTATTTTTGATCAGGAAATGTCTTTTAACTCCCATATAAAACAGGTCTGTAAGATTTCCTTCTTTCATCTTAGGAATATAGCAAAAATTAGAAATATTCTCTCTACGACAGATGCTGAAAAGCTAGTCCATGCATTTGTTACTTCAAGGCTGGACTATTGTAACTCTTTATTAGCAGGAAGTTCACAAAATGCAATTAAAAGTCTACAGTTGGTCCAAAATGCTGCAGCAA
>JAVLVB010000242.1:617417-630849 GCA_032876305.1 Orestias chungarensis | reverse complement strand
CTGGGCTGTTCCTCACATACCAGATGCTTTCACTCAGTCTGCTGTGGCTCTATGAAACAGGGTAGATTAAATGAAGCGGATCCATTATGAGCTGCAATATTATCTCTGCGGTGGGACGGCCAAAGCCCGCTCAAGCAGATGTCCATAGCCTCTAACCCTAACGTAGAGCTGTGAAACATGCAAGTCGTTTTTAGCCGCGTTCATTTGAAGTATATTGACTGACAGCGGGAAAACAATCGGAAATGAAGACTTCATTGGTCCGATTCTCGAACTTGCTTGTTTGCTTGTTTTTTGTTATTTTTCGCTCTGTATTGTAAAGTAATCATGTCTGATTCTAAATGTTTTAACACAAATATGTATAAAACAAAAATGGACAAGAGATGATAGTAAGAAAACTACAGATGTTTTTTATGGATTTCTTAAATTAGAACAGTCTATAGTGAAAATGGACAAAAAGCGGGAAACTTCCCCTAAATTAACTAAGCTATTCAAAGGAAGCTCTTTTATTTTTTTTTACATTAAAGGAAGGCCCCAACTGTTAAGCATTGTAGTAGCAGCATAATGCCAAGTGTCTGATTTGCTGCTAGTTATACAAAGTGAATGAACTGATGAAAAGGGGCGATCACATTAATTTCCAGCAGGACTGAACAGAGATCAGAACTGGTTTTATATCAAAACAGTTTGACGTTAAGCTTCTAAAGCCACGATTTCAAACCTTTTTGGAAGTTTGAAAGTATGTTTAAAAAGCCAGGCCTGTGTCAGGAACGCCAACAAATGTAAGATTCAATGTCACAGTAAGATTTGATGCTCTAAAGGGGAGATGGAAACACATTTGCAAACTTATTCTACTACTTCCTGTTTATCACAGCCATGCGTAACATCAGCACCTCAAAAAACGAAAAAAATGATGTATAGCCTTGTTAATTTGCTTCAAGCCAGTGAATGGGAACTACTAGTTTACTAAATTACATTGTGTATTTTTGTGATATTTTAACAGTCTACTTAAAATATATACAACAAATTAATGAAAACATGGCTAAAGTTTAATTGCAAGACCTGATTATTTCTCAACTTTTTATGTGATGTTTTGAAATGTTGCTTCAATACATCCACAAACTAACAGAAGCCTAAAAACAATTTGGGCTTTCTGAATGTTTTTGAAGACTAGCCTGACTGTATGCAAACTCTGGAACAAATAATTGCCTCTAACAAATATATTCTTTTTTTTTCCTCATTTACAATATCTTTTTATTTTCTGAGTTGGAAGGAAAAACTATTGTGTCGATTTTGTGTAAATATTTGGTTTCAAGTGTTTATATAGACTTACAACAGGAATTTCCAGTAAAAGCACATTACGTATTTAAAACTTAAACGGATTAAATGAAAATGCCTGTATGGTTTCTACTAAACTATACACAGAAGGAGGAAGTCTTACGACATCAGCTTTGGGAACAATGAGTCAAGCGGGATACTTTTTCACTTGTTTTATTTCTCTAATGGAGTAATTTAATTTTCCTCTGACAAGTAGGAGGCAAAACAATTCCCGTCCCCATCTGTGCACATAAGGCTGACTGACAAACTAACGTATGCGGTGCACAAAACGTAGTCAGACGCCCCTCAAAAAAACAAAAAGAACGGCAAAGCTGCCCATCTTTCATCCTTGATCAATAGCACACTTTTCTTTTCTAAAACATAGCCCAGCTGTATGGAATATCAGCAGGAAGCACTGCGTGGAAACTGGAGAAATACAGATTTATCATGAGAGTGCCGATAAGAGAAGGGAACTAAGGCTGCACGGTGATCCTCTCTGGTCCCATAAATGAGCTGCTATTTCGGGCCATAAAGGAAAAGCCCTGGGGAGGCTGGCGTAAAAAGCGAAGGAACCCAAAAGAAAAGGAACACCTCCAGAGAGACGGTGTCTGGGCAAGTGACGGCTCGAAGATGTTTGGATGTTTGGTTTCAAGATGTTTTTTTGCTTAAAAAAAAAATCTTCAAAATGGATGATCTTCATCTGCAAAACCGAGAAATTTCCCGGTGGCTTCACGCTTTTTAGCGTTTCCTTTGGTTAATCAAAACGCTCGCCCACAGTATGTATAGTGCAGAAAACATCCCTGCTAAAAAATAAACAAAAGCAGTTGTGTGACGCTTTACTCGCCTAAGCGACTCTGCTTTAACCTTTGATTGATATCTTAATCTTTTATGGCTTGTTGAGGTGTCGGGGCTACTGCTCATGGTTCATGTAGATGCGGGAAGAATAAATGGGAGACTGTACGCCGCAAAAGTTCAAGTCTACCCACACACAAACCACAGAGAGGCGGTCCGCTTATTTAAAAATGTGTGAATGCGCCTTCAATCACTGCACTGCTTTAAAAGTGATCTGCGATTATTCACCTTTAACATCTTCTGTATGTGCATGTTCCACTTTCACTCCTCATATTTTCAGTTTCTTAAGCATTTTAGCTCGGTGAATCGAGCAAAAACGGACTGCTAAAGAAATATCTTCATGCCCCTTTAACCACTTCCCATTTTGTCACATTACAAACCATAAAACATAAGACGAGGATTAGTTTTGGGCCTTAGACCTTTCACTAATGGTTCCAGTTGTATTATAGTTAAATTATTGCAATCTACGTTGCCGATTTAGCCTAATTGACCATTAAACGGCTTTGATCCGAAAGCACACACCATCAGAAAGTTTTCAACAGTTTAAGGACACCCATCCAGGTCTGTATTCCCTTTGTTACCTGAAAAATTATCCTTTCATAAAAACCATGTGCTTTTGTTCTGGTAAAGACACCAACACAAAACACGGTTGTGAGGATATAAAATGTAATTTTTCTCATATCTCCTAAACGCGATCTGTAGGCCAGATTTTGTTTCCAGCGACGTTTGTCCCATAAACCGTTCTCCAATCCCAGTTCACCGCTTTAAATGCAAATCCGGACGCCTGGATTATAGCGCGCTCCGTTCCTCCTCCCCATGTCCTTTAAAACACTATAAAACCTTTCTTAGACTGCCCCTAATCCAGGCAAGAAGTGTGGAGATTACCAAGATCCTCTGAAATATCTGACATGGCTGTGGGCTGCACGGCGTTTTCTTTTGGGTTTACTTGAATCTGCACTAGCCTTTAGTTTTATCCAACATTTCACTATAAGATTCTCTTTACAAGATTTAATTTATATAAGACGGCTGCCAATCGGTGCCTTTTGATTCTTGTTTCGGCCATTACTATAAGCGACCCTTGTTATCGTGCATTTAATAAAACAGGATTTGCACAAAAATGTCAATTAGCTTTCCTTTTATCTGTAGACGTTTTCAGTTTCCTATATTTTTGTTTGCTCATTTTTCTAGTTACTAAAATTAGATTTACCGAGAGGGGAGTTTAGTATTTAGTGTTCAAGTGAAACGTCTAAGAAACACAAATCTATTTTTGGTCACACACAGTAATTGTTTATACCCACAATCAAATCAAATCAAAAATACTTTATTTATCCCAAAGTCAAATTAAATACCAGTTTAGTTACAGTATTTAAATTAAAAATTAAATACTACTTGAAAGAGGTCTAAACATTACCTCCTGCCAATAAAGTAGTTGAGGGACAAATAAAAAATTCCAGCGGCCTTTACTCTATGTGAAAGTCTTATATGTGCAGCACAAGAGGTAACATGAGTCATACCTGCCAAAAAGCTCCAGTCCAGACTGGGGTTTATCAGGTTGGTTGGAGAAATGTGAGAGAGGCCTTTTAGCTATTACTTTCAGTCTGCAGTCATCTATACCTTGGAGATTGGTCTGTCTTATTGTTGAATCATAAACACTTATTTGAACTCAAGTGAGGACTGCATAGCGGTTCTTCTAGGTTCGTTTGTAATCTCTTCCCTGAGTCACTGATGAGGAGTAATTTTTGTCGGCTGTCCACTCAAAGGAAGGCTCATCAAATGTAAGTATTTTCTCCATCTGTGGACAGTGGCTGGAGTTGGGCGGCATTTGAAAAGGCTTTGTAGTCCTTTCCAGTAGATATGTTTAAAATATTTTCTTTCCTATCTGTTCTATACTATGTCTAGGTCTGGGGGTGATTTGTTTTTTTATACTTTAGATAACTTGAGAAACACCTTAAGCTTGTTTATTGAATAGATAACTATCATTTAAGATAGTGAAAAGATAATGTAAAGAGTCAGTTTACCATTGTATTCTATTTTCAATAATAAAGCATTTAGCTCACAGTTGGGCCTGAATATTAATCTCTAAACTAGTGCATTTTGACATTGTTTTGGCATCTGTAACATGAACAATAAAAAAATTATAGCGCAGCAGACGGCACTAACAAGCTGCTGCTCCTAACACGCTGCCTAAGTAGGATCACCGAATGTCGGCACCTTATCGGCAAAAAGCTGAGGTCATTTACCCCGAATCCACCCGTAAGCCAGGGTTTTGCGAGGAAACGAGCGCTAACACCTACATTGTCAGCCTACATTTCGAATACACCCACGCATTGACCTATACTGCAAAATGACACCCTCAGGTTGATGGGGGATTATAAAACTTCCAGAATCCATTTAGTGTTTTTTTTTTATTTGAATTTCTGAAGGGAACTACGTAATTTTAAAATTGTAAGGAGTATAGAGTCATTTTAGAAATGTTTCTCTCTGCTACATGCCATTAATTGATTTCAGAAAAGTCCAGTAAGTAGAATAATGTCTGAAGTCATTGCCCACTAAAGCCCCTAAGAATAAAATTTTTACTCCAACAACTGTTGCT
Source organism: Orestias chungarensis (assembly GCA_032876305.1). Taxonomy (NCBI): domain Eukaryota; kingdom Metazoa; phylum Chordata; class Actinopteri; order Cyprinodontiformes; family Cyprinodontidae; genus Orestias; species Orestias chungarensis. Next base: position 626,093 of record JAVLVB010000242.1, on the reverse strand, counting down.
AAGATTTAACGAGTTATCACTAGACTTTTATTTTTAAGCAATTTACAAGTTTGTAGTTGTTGGAATTATGAGTAGATAAATGTCATCTTTTTAGTGTGTTATATCTCTTATTATTTCCCAAGTGGGACCACAGCCATAAGAAAGGTGGGTGATGTTGAAAGCTTGGCCTTTTTAAACCTAACTATAGAAGTGTGGAAGTGCTCTTTTTCTATTCCACAGTTGTCCAGGAAGGACGAATCTGATGATTGCGGGGATACTCCGACATCTGGCTGATACATTGGTGAAACCTTCGTCAGAGACCCTGTTTTTTTGACTGTTCATTAGTTTAGATTACTTGGCTTTATTTAGTTTCTGGATGGCTGTCTAATGATTCTGTTGTTCTCCTGTGGGACTAAAATACCTGACAGTTAGTGCCTTAGCAAGGAGAAAAAAACCCTCCCTGATCGGAATCAGAGTTACGTTTTGTTGTTGCACTTCTTTGATAGCTATGGGATAGGTGTATGAAAAAAGGTTTGGGGGAATTCTGTACTCGGTAATAGCTTATTTAGAGTTTTGTAACTGTATCATTGCACATGCATTGTTGACTCTGTAACGTCCGGCTAACGAGATAGTACAGGTGTCAACCTACCACCACCTGCTAGAGAGTTTAATCTGCTGGCTGCTCTACAGACCTGATGAACCCAAATATGACAAAGCTCAGAACACCTGGTAGAAACTCCTGTTTGGGAGTTCTACGATGTAAGCACTCATGATAGTTAACCTGTGTCTAGGCTACTGTGCTATGGTGTAGGGTAGATGGAGCTGAAACAGGTAACAGCATCCTTCGAAGTGGTGATGGAAGCTGTCAAGCAAAACAAGTTGGGCTTTAGGGTTTAATTGGAGCTTTCAAAACAGCAGAAAAGTACCAGGTGGCCAGAAGAGCCACTGCCAAGTAAGCTGAGGTTAGATGGGTCTCTGATTAGGAGACCTCCTTTTTTTTTTTTTTTAGGCCTCGCAAGTAAAAATCCAGGTTGGGGTGCAGATGGAACACACTCGAGGGGAAACTACATCCTATGCAACGAAGACCTTGGGATCCTCAGGAATAAGCAAGCTGGAAAGAGGAGTGTCTTTAAATGTATAAATTAGACAAACTGGCCTTTATTTGAGCTGATATCTGAAATAATGAGGTTTGTTATAAGGTTACAATTTGAGTGCCCACCAAGAGGCACTCAAATTGTTGGGTTTTAGCCGAGGAGAACAGCAACGGCAGTCTTCCAACAATTACATGGCCTGCTGTGATCTGCGTGCTATGACCTCATGCTAAAAGAAAAACCTGGCAAAAGCATTTACAAAGCTACTCCATCAGGCTTTTTTTTCCCGTAAGTTTAGTAAAACATTCAGGAATTTAATGATGGGCAGATAAACATTTGTTTGTTCATTAGTAAAAGGATAAATGGGCAAAGAAAGACACCAGCTCAAGATGACTTAGTCACAAATCTCTCAATCCAATTTCTTTTCTAGCTTGTTAGTGCGCACTGTAAACAAGATTCACACAATACATTAATGCAACATGCCCTGCACAAGTGCGTGTTAACCAGGGAGCTCACCACTGTATGTTCCTTTCCAGGTCTTGGTCGTTATTTCTGCATACCCGAATTTCCTTCTCATCTGTCAAAGACACGCCGACATAAAACATTCCCAAATCAGGGTTGGAAGCACTTATGTAATATTCAGCAGTTGTCTGCATTTTTCACGGTTTTATTACTGGTGGAAGAATGTGTAGGAGAGAGGTGATTTCAAGGTGACGGTAAAGTGCAGCTCCAAAGCAGACAGATGGAGCGTCTGTGCAGCGGACCAGCAGGAACGAGAACATACACCAAATTCACAAAATCTTCATCTTTTCCTGAGATGCTGAATAGATTAGATGGAATCTAAGAAACCCTTTTCTTATAGAAAGATAACTGCTTCAGTTAATAGTTAACAGTTTAGTTAGTCATGAACAAAATGTTTTGGTTAGTTTTACTAGGCAAGGATGCATAATGCCAGAGCTGTAGAGTCAAGAAAGTTTTTTAATAAGAGATTGTCTAAAAACATGAAACACATCCAAGAACAGATGAGGGATTTATATAAAAGTGGTTACTAAGTAATTTCTAAGGCTTTGGGATGCTCAGTAAGGCAACTGAGACCCAATATACACATATCAAAACCATTCAACCGTGGAGAACAATCCAAGTAGTAGTCAACCAATTAAAATGATTCATCCACAACCACATCTACAGCAGTACATGTCTCACCTACCTCAGGGCTCATGGTTTACCAATAAGAACCCTTTCAGGGGGACTTCAGGTCTTCTGTTATATTTGCTATTACAAAAAAACACATTACGGTCAAGCATAGTAGTGGAAGTATGATTATCGGAAGCTGTTTTTACATGCTTTAGAATCTGGACACCTTACTGTGACTGATGGTACAAATCCTGTTCTCTTCCAGAAACATCTGAAAGGAGAATGTTTAGCTATCAGTTCTTGATCTTAAGATCAAGTAAATGAGTTCTATGCATCGGGACAATAATCCAAAACGCATCAGAAGATCCATCTCTACGAGGCAAAACAACTTAAAACCATTTGTGATGCTGTGGCATAAACGTCCTTGAACATTGTTTTCATGTCAAGAAACCAATTAACACGAATTAAATAAAATTTGATAAGAGTGGGGCAAAAATCTTCAATCAAAGTTTTTCAAAACTGCTTCATGGCATTTCGTTGCTGTCATGGGTGGAAAATCGATTTCAGCGGTCTTTCATGTTGGCTTTGATTGCTTTTTTACATAAAAATAAATATACTTTTTATGTAAAGCGCCTTCACTTGAAAACTGGATTCCATATTCAAACAAATCATGTTTGATGTCTAAAACCCATTTGATGTATAACTAAAAAAAAACAAACACAAACTCACTGACAAACAACACCTTCCTACACTCTGTACTCTTTTGAATGCGGTACGAAGACCATAGTGAGGAATTGGTGTGTCATCCTCCGATTAGAACCCCTCTGAGACCTAGATATTTCATTAGTTGATAGATGGTGTGTAATGAAGAGAGGAGCAGATTCAGACAGCCATGCATATTCTTGTCTGCTAAATATCTGTTCTGCAGAAACACTATTATGGTGACTAGAACATGAAATTAGGTCTGAAAGTGTAAAATCTACAGTATAAAATTCTACATGTGACAATTTTACTTACCTCTTTTCTTTTTCATCTTAGAAAATGGTTAATTTGAACACTTTGTCCAATAACAGAAGGTGTGCGTAATTACTATTCTTCTAATGGCATACTAGATGCAGTGTTTATTGATTCTGATCCCAGGTCATCTTTAGGATGCAAGGAGATTGATGATAGTAGAAGATGCTGGGATAAAACAACTCCCTGTGGGTTTAAACCATATCAGAAAAAATGCTCTGAATGACTGATTCTCTGGCAGAAACCAAAGGCCTCTGGTACTTTCCATCATTTCAACAGTTTAGTTAGGGGATAGACAGCAAGCAAATGCCAATACCTTCATTCTTGGACCTAAATATTGCCACAAAGTCCAACAACATTTTACAGATGTTCTATCAGGATGTTGTATACATTCGCAAACTCCAGAGGTCTTACATCTTTCACCTTTATCAACTCCACATTACCAGAAAGATTACGATTATTTTAACTAGTAATTTAGTATTCAATAAAACAAACTAACCAAGAAAATTACTATTGAGCAAGCCAAGAATGATCAACCAACCAATTGAAGGTGGACTTTTGACAAACTTAGAGTTTACGCCATAATGTCCAATGAACTACAAAGTGTCTGGAATTATCTTTTCCGTGATTTTTGCTCTGTCTACAGACCAATATGATTACACAGGCTGAAGTTTGTTCTAATAAAAGGTACCTGCTTGGATTGCATGATTCAGAGACGATTAAGAGTTAAAACTGTGAAAATAAAGCATAGTGATTCTATTGTGCAAATATTCAGAGTGTAGGAAATCCTGTTGGACATTGGAGTAAGAACAATCGAGGAGAACACTTTTGAGCTTTTATAGAGAAGCAAACAACGAGGTTCAGCAGAAAGGACAAGTGACCAAGTTAATAATTTGTTCCTGTCACATAATTTTGGTACTTTTTTAGTTTTGTCAGCTCACGGTAATAATGATTGACAGTTTATAACAACAACGCTCTTTACATTACACAGCTACAGGAGGAAATCGTTTCCGTGGGGTTTTTAATTCAATTATAAAAACATCAGGTTAATATTCACACGTACTTGCCAACCCGTCCTTACAACTTCGAGGTAGGCAAGCATCTTTATTTACATAGCCTCTGGTGGTTAGAGATAGATTGCATATTTTTTTGAGGTAATTTCTGATACCTCAACCAGATTTCAACTATCAGGAGGTAAATCCAAAGAATAAAATTGGGTATTTAAACTTCTTTAGCAAGTCCATTATTTATCTGAAAAAGGTTGAAGATGGATTGATTGATGAGACAGATGATGGAGAATAAGCGGGTGCTTATAAATATTCTACATTTAGAAAGTTTTGTATGATGGCAACAACCTTAATGTGACAGAAAATCCATACTCCATCCTTAGGTTCAATGCTTTCCGAGATTCGAGCTTTCACTGGACTTCTTTGCTTTACTTCTCTGTAAATGATTTATCAGAGAGAAACACATAATCAAACCACAATTTAGACTATGTCTGTATAGTTTTATGCTTTATGTATTTATGTTTTCATCCCAATATCCTCTCTGCGAACCTTATTGCTGTAGCTCAACACAAGGGTGGGCGGTTTCTTTCTCGTGCACATCTGATTGCCTACTTGACCACATTCTTCTTACATGCTACCTGTATAAGACAAGGTTTCCTTTGTCATGCTAAAAATCTGCGTTACAGTTGGAAGAGGGAAAAATGTTTAAATCATCTCTGAATACCGTGAGGTCGAAGGAAGGAATCTGGTGAACAAAAAACAACATTTCGGAGCATTACTGGAGCCAAGACCAAAAAAACTTGAAAACTTGTACGCACTCATGCACAAACTCTGCTCAATTCCCTCCGCTGCCATCTATGTCAGTGTCACAGTTCATGATGGACCTTGAAGTGACAGGAAAAGAGCGTTTCAGGACTGACTGAGCCCGTTGGGAGAACGGATCATCCCTACATGGCCCTTACTAAGCAATCTTAACCTTTAAAAGAGATTGGATGCCTTCACTGAATTGTAAAAGTGGCAGCTTTATGACTCAGGATGGCCGACAATTTATGCGGCTTTTGATCCATTTGGCTTGAATTCTACAACCTGCTCTCTAAAACCGACAAATGGGAATGCAGAGGGAGGAATCTGGTCAAAATCCTGAAAGAAATAACTGTGTTTACATGGCCCAGTCAAAGTCTAATACACAATATCAAATTGAGAATTTGTAAAAACAGAAGAAAGATGCTTTCGTTTTAAAATTGTTCTCCTTGAGGAACATGAATACTTAACAAACGTGAGAAGGTGGCTAAGTAGAACTCGTCTTTCCTTTAAAGTGAACTGGCTGCCAGCAGCGCCATTGTTAATAAGTGCATTTTTACTGCAGTCCAACGCTGCACTGAATGGACAAGCGTCGGCCAGAGCGCTGCTGACTCATTCGCGGCGCTGGTACGGCTCTGAGACGCCACTTCAGAAGTCCTCCCGAGTGTTGAATTAAGTCTGACGGCTGGCACTTAGGGCGGTAAATGGATTCCTGAGGATTCTTAAAGGCGCTCCTTGGTCTCGCCGACACACGCCAGTGCTCTCTGTAACATATGGAGATTTGCTCTCTGAACCAGCTGCAGGCCAAATTGGCTTGGAACGCATAAGCAGCGCACCTCAGAGGACCTAGGCGGCTTAAGTGATTTATTCTCTTCAGATTAGCCACCTTGCTCCTGTAATTACAGGAAACTGAAACAGACATTTCAGATCAGCAGGAGCACTTCTCCTCTTGGCCGTCCCGCCTACCCCACGAATGTGATCGAGGCGACCCTCTGTGGTGCTGACCTGTGCTGTGCTCGTTAACACTGCATCTTTATCACCTTTTTTTACCCGGCTATGCGTGCCCATAGAGCCTCACACCGCATTCATACCCAATTTCCTGTTATATATCTTTAGTTGCACACAGGAAGATAATGTAATGTGTAAAGCTTGTTAAAACAAAAAATCGACGGGAGAAATTACACAAGACGAAATTAGTAACTGAAGAAACATGAGGACCATCGTGTTTTGGAGAAGTTGCGTTACATATCCACCATGGATGAACAGATATTAGCAGCTCAGTACCAGTAATATATAAGCAATAGTTATAAAATAGTTTTCCAGTTCTGTCTCTTCTGTCGAACTATTGCATTCTTGACGATTATTATTATTATTATTATTATTATTAGATGTGAGGTGGCGAAAGACCATTTAAAATTGTAGAATCATTTGTACTAACTGTAAATAACCATCTTATTATATATATGTATATGTGACATACAGTAAGTGAGTTTATCATCAGTATTTAATCTAGCCTTAAAACCTTGAAATTAAAGTTTTTAATATATTTTTTTGCTCTGTTGGCTTTCAATCCTTCCCATTAAATGACAAGGAACTTAAGGAACTGAGATATTCACATCAACATAGAAAACTGCTAAAGTCTCTCTATAATATAACCTAATACATTTTAAGGGTTCTGGCAAAGACTTGGAGAGTTTGTGTTTGAAATGATATATTTTATAATCTGTATAAGTACTAATAAAAGAATAATTATCTAGTTAAATATAAAAATAAGAGAATTTTCTTTTTTTTATATTGTCGGTATAAAAAGTAAGAGAGGTAAAACTGTCGTTTTTAATCTTTGTAGCTAATATTAAAAATGAATGGATCCATCCAGCCATCTGCAGTGATGCCTTTGTTCAGCGGTTGTTGGGTAGAGATTCACAAAGCTATAACTCATAGTGGAGTACCCAGAGAGAACATGCAAACTCCACAGCCCAGGATTTGACCTTCAAGGCAACAGTGCAGCTGCATCAGACCCAAATCCGCCCACCTCCATATTTCCCAAACAAATACTATGCCAACTGCATTCAATTCCATAAAGAAATCTCAATTTCTTATATTCAGCGTAAGAAAGTAATTGAGATCAAATAAAATAACCAAAAAATGTTTTATTACATTGAAAGTTTTTTTTTTTTTTTTTTTGTCATCGCTTTGTTCTTTAGGAAAGATTGAATTTGCATAAAGAACAAAGTAAGTCAGAGTTCCTTCTGCGAATACTAGGAGTTGACATATGAAGTTTTCTTGGTTTTCCGCTCTAATAATCCTAAACATGAAACATTGTTGGAATACAGAAGAAAACCTCTAATAGAATAAAATAAACTAATATAAACAGAAACTGCTGGGACTGATCAGGTCCACTCACTTCTTGCTCCCCTGCGCGCTCTTCCTATCCTTCCTGTTCATCACCACCGGCACGCAGCTCCTCAGCTCCGTCCAGTCGGCGTGCAGCCCGCAGCTCCAGCCGGTGGAGAACCGGGAGAAGAGCCAGGACTCCACGCTGCCCGGCCGGTGGCAGGTGCACTTCCTCTGGCCGGCCAGGCAGTCGCAAGGCCGCTCCAGCTGGATGTTCTTCACCAGGTGGCGGCCGAAAGTCGTGCCGCCGGTCTTCTGGATGTGCAGGAACACCATCACGTCGTCCCCGCGGATGGCGAAGTCGACGCGCCGGTCCAGGTCGCGCTCGCTCAGGTTCAGCCTGGACGGAATCTCCTCGTCCGCCTCCGGAGCGTCCGGCTCCGGGTAAGGCGAGCCGGACGCCGGGGAGCGCTGCCGGACCGGCCCGGTCACCTCAGCCCCGAAGTAGCAGGCGGTGCCGTCCGCCGGGCACGCGTACTGGTAGCCGATCATCAGCAAAACGAGCGCGGCGACGGGAACGAACACGAGTCTGCTGAGCCTCTCCTCCATGCTGGGGAAATGTGTGGGATCACGCCGCCGTGTCGCGCTGCTGTCGTCCGGGTCTCATCCTGTGCGTCCAGCTGGGGTCCCGACACGAACACCTGCAGCGCCGCAAACTTCTCCCTGAGCTTAACGACGCATGTTTCTCTTTATTCACTTTGTTTTTTTAAAAGTCCCAAACTGTCTGTGTGTTCCGGTCTCAGCCGGCCCGGGAACTGTTCATCCCCGCCTTCAGAGCGTCCTGGCTCGGCTGACCTGCCGGGAGCTGATCGCTATCAGAGCTGGAGGCTCCAGCGTCAAGACTGGCAGACTCAATTACGGCGGTTCCGGCTTAGACTTTCAAAATAAACTTTGCTAAACCATAATGTTCTTGTTCACACGTTTACTTTGTATCAACAACTTAGATATATTATTTAATGGAAAGAATAAAAATAAAAAAAAGTTTAACATCAGTAATTATGTTAGATAAGCTGACAGTGATTCTAATTAAATACTAAAATCAATTGATGTGGATACTCTGTTTCCACATCATATGGTCCACTCATAAAAATTAAGTGTTTTTAAAAAGCTTTTTTACATTTAGTTAGGTTTAAAACCACACATTTTAAACTGTATATATATATATATATATATATATATATATATATATATATATATATATATATATATATATATATATATATATATATATATATATATATATATATATATATATA
>JAVLVB010000242.1:599478-617317 GCA_032876305.1 Orestias chungarensis | reverse complement strand
TAACCACTTATTTAGCAAAAAAAAAAAATCTGGTTTTACCTTTCATAAGTCTTAAGTTATCTATTAATATTAAGGTAAAAATCTGATCTCATAGTTCTTTCTGCTCTTTTAAAGCTATAATTGAACAAGCGTAAACTCATTTTATAAATGGCCTGAGGTTGATCAGTTTGTTACATTTTTTTCTGTAGAAGCAAAAACAGCCCAGAGTTTAGAATGTGGTTTTATTTTGAACAGCCCTGTCATTGCATTTCCGGTTGTATTTGGGTGGCTTGCCACAACATCTGCTCCAGTCATTTGTCCCGGCTGCTGAGTCCGTGACGCAACACACGCTGGTTAAATTGTGGGAAATAAAAGCTTGGAGGAGTCGTGAGCTTTTATTTAATCCGTCCAGGGATTGTTTGGAAAGCAAAATGAGGATTTAGTCAATGATATGCACGTCAAACAAAATCTTGTTTAAGTCTTTTTTGTTCTTAGAACAAGTCACTGTATATTCAGTCTTAAGTAAATGCCTTTTTTTTTATTTCGTTTTAATGCTGTTTGACTTTAGCATGGCTTTAATGATGTTGGTTGCACATCTGCGGAAGATTATGTCTCAGATCCCAAGCGAGGACAATTTGAGACGTATAAGTAGGTCTCCACAGGCATCAGGAAGAAGAAGAAAATCGTCTCTCTATCATTTAGTTTCCCCATGCAGCCATGCTCCAAAGCCTCAGGGTGAGCGCTAGTCGGTTCATTTCAGCACCATGGACAGATTCCAGCGTGTCGAGTCAACAACTGGCGCAGCGTTTGAGGGAAATGTGTGAGAGTTCTCCCAGTCTTCCCACATAGGTTTTCCTTTAACGCCGTTGCAGATTGACTCGAGCATTTTAATAGAGATAAAGTGAGGTGTACAGCTTTTTGTGGACATTACTGTAGAGCTAAAGGCATTTTAGTCATCAGTAATGTTTTTTGGGTTTTTTTTTATAAGCCTGTGCTGATCAAAAGCTTTTGTTATTTTGCCTAAGATGCCCTCCATCAAAGGATTTAACCAGGCGGCACTCTGCTGTGCATTGTATTCAATCCTCTTTTATCACTGACTGCACTTTGCCCTCTCTTCCCGACATTGACTTAATCTGTTAGTTTAGTCTGTGGCTTAATTTGTTTGTGCCATCCCCTGACAGAAGCCGGGGTTGACATGAGAGGAATCCGTTATAAAAAGTGTCACACTTAGAGACGTTGTCCAAAAGGTCAAGTGGAAACGAGGCATTGGACTTGGCCGAGGCCACGATAACGTCTTGTGTCAGCATGCACTTTACCTGGAACACCTGATTGAAGAATGATGCAAAACTCACTCTTTTTGTTTGTTGTGGGGTTTTTGTTTTTTACCCTGAGGCGAAAGAGCCTCTCTTAATGTTTCGAGCAGTGAGGCAAGACTTGTGCTGTTTTGGTTGCGCAGAAGAGGTATTTACAAGGTCCCTGACGCTCGTTATACACTCATTCCTTTATGAGAAACAACCCTCGGGAAGTGCTGACTCCGCTAGCCACGCGCAGCGTTCCAAGAAATGAGACAGAACATTTCGCAGAAATTATGATTGGATTGGGTTTGGAGTTTTCTGTTAATGCCTTTTTAGTTCTTTCTCAATTCCAGAAGCGGGAAGGCCTGAGGGGCATCAGTACCTACCGGGCGGCCGGCACTGACGTCACGTCTGATTAGGACTATTGAGTCCTTAGAGGTTTGTCCTCTGCCTGTGAGGTCTTCATTGGATCTGCTGCGGTCAGGAAGGCATATTTGTGTTATAGTTCAGCTGTTTGTGACTAAACTTTGAATAGAATCCCACAAAACTGCTCTCAAAACCATCCCTATATAGCAAAATGCTTATTAACATCATATTTAAATGGGTTTGTGGGTTTATGATTATATGCGGCATCATTTGTATTTAAACTCAAACAGTCTTTTGAATAAAAAGTAAAATGTTTGTCCAATAGACTAGTTTTATTTTCCAGTTGAACCATGTTTAAACTGGAACACCTGGTGAAAGTATAAGGTGAACATTTGCATACTAATGGAAGTTTGTTGTGTTTGACTTTGTTGGTGCAACAGTGCACAAGACTGTTAAAGTGCTTTAGTTACTTACAGCGGTTTACCCTTTTCTTTCAAAGTAATCCAACATGGTGATAACAAGTACCTCTATTTTTTAATTGGGTTCTAAATTAGCAAGTCAGTCCATGCATGTTTTCATTGCTCCACCCACAATCAGTCAAAATGTCACCTGTGCAAATATATCACCCCTTTAACCAATGTTTGCATCAATGTTTTTTTATTTTCTTTGTAAATATTTTGAAGAAACATCCTTGTTTGCTTTTAATTGCCATGCAAATCTTTAGTAACATTTTTAAATGTGGAAACACAAAACAAAGATTGCGTTTTTATCTTCTGCTTTGTAGTGATTCAACCAGATTACACAAACTGTACTTTTATCAAATGTTAATGTTGAGCATGGCTGTAATAAACACAAAGTATTACAGGAGTTTGTGTCAGAACTTATTTTATATCCTCTTTGAGCAACCGAGGAAGGTATGTAAAAAGTTTGTCCGTTTTATAAAAATGTTTAAATTGATGCTTTAAATGTCAAACAAAACAAAACAAAAATCCATACAAAGGTTTTTACACACGCTTGAGGTTGTTTCTATAATATCACTATATTATAATTATTTGTACTTATTGTATGTGTTTGTAACAGCCTCTATGACTAACCATAGCTATTACCAAACATTCAATCCCCTCCCAAAAAAATGTTGCGCATTTACATTTTGTCCACAAATGCGCTCTGACTAGAGCTCTGAGGGCGTCTGATGGTATCTGTCAGTGGTACTGGAAGCTGATTGGTGCCAATGTTTGGGGTGGTGGTACATCTCAAAGTAGAACATCACACTGCCTCCACCAGCCCATCTGCAGCTCTACCGACCCATATGCAACAAGCTGTGATGTACCGTGTGTTCAGGCACCTTTCCATCATAGCGCAAGATGATTTCCGGTTATGTAGGTCATTATTGTGGAAGCTGGCTTGTGGAAATAGCTTATTACAGCCTCCCTTCTTTTCCTTTCCGTTCATGCGTCATTATGCTCACACATGAACATTTATTAGGGCATCTGTGTTTAACAGCAAACAAATCGCAATTTGTTCCCAGCTGGCTTCTTTTTTGTCCCCTCGAACAAACAGTTGAAACCAAAAATTTACATAAGCTGAAGAAGACCTATGCGTATTTCTTCACTGCTTGAGGTAAAATTAGACTCAATCTTTCTGTTTAGGTAATTTAGAGGCATACAAAATATTTATTTTAGCTAAATCCGTTACACCAACAACATATAAGACAAAACTAAGAACAAAATGATGGGAAGTAAAATTGGTAGAGGCTCTGTTTCATCAGGTGTTGTTTTGAACATTTGGTTTTACATCAGAAAACGTAGCATTCATCTGCTGTTCTTGGCGTTCAGGGTTTTTTCTCATTCGAACAAAAAGGTGAGACGTCTACTGTTTTTGCTGCTGAATCCTCTCACGTTGGGATCCTAGCCCTGGTTTTAGGGCATCCAAGCTGGCGAAGTTCATTTCTGGCCACTGCCTAGCAATCTAAGGCTCAGAAAAATACAGAACTCTAACCCATAGAGGTGAAATGAAAACTTTGGTATAATAATAGAGCCAAACATAAGTTAAATTCTTGACTTACAGTATAAATAAATGCTTATTAATAATGTTTATGTGCTATAGAATAGGATCTCACCTATAAGCTGCTCAAATTAGCTTTTGTTTGTACGGTAAGGGTAGGATTATGGTTATTCAAAGATTTATTTTAGATGATGGTTCTGGGCAGGATTTCCTGTAGCATCCTATAATACAGAAAATCTGTAAGGTTTTGTTGACTATATGTCTGATGAAGATCACACTAAGGGTGGGCCATAATTTTCTTGATTTTTGTGAAGAATCCTTTACACAATCCTATCGAACGGTTACACAGTCGTCCCCAGAACAGAACGAGCCTTCTTTAACAGTCCGCCTTCTATTTTAAGTCCCTAGCTCTGATGCTGCTGCCCTATCAGATGATGGCAGAAGTTACACTTTTAACATGCTTATAAAATATCTTTAGAATCTTGCTGCAAACCTTGAATAACCTAAGTTTCCTCAGGAGGTAAAGCCTGCTCTGTGCCTTCTCGTGGATAGCTCCACAGTTAGAAATCTGTAACGGCCTGCTCACTGGGCTTTCTAAACGGGCCTTAAGATAGCTTCAGAACATCCAGAATGCTGCTGCTCGAGTTCTGACCAAAACCAGGAAATATGACCACATCAGTCCAGTGCTCAAGTCTCTGCACTGGCTTCCTGTCACTCAAAGAATAGACTTTAAAACAGCCCTGCTTGTGTACAAATCTCTTCATGGTTTAGTACATGGTCAAAGTACATATCTGACATGTTAGAGCCATATGAACCAGCCAGGACTCTGAGAACCTCAGGTAGTGGCCTCCTGCTGATGCCCAGAGTCAGGACCAAACAAGAGGAGGCTTCATTCCAGTTTTATGCTCCTAAAATCTGGAACAGTCTTCCTGAAGAGGTGAGACAGGTTTCAACTCTGCCGTTGTTTAAATCCAGGCTGAAAACAGCCTTATTTAACTGTGCATATAGCAACTGAGAATATTATTACTATTATTATTATTTTATTTAAATTTAATTTCTTTTAAATTCAAAGCTGATTTTATTGTTTCATTTTCATTTTTCCTATGTAAAGCACTTTGTCTTGTACACGAAAATGTGCTATTCAAATAAACTTGCCTTGCCTTGCCTTGCCTATACACTTCACATCATTGCATATCATTGCACACCAACTTGATAACAAGAGTAGTGCTGTAGGTTTGAGCAATACAGCAAAAGGGAAGTGATGTCGTGACGTGTTCAGAAATGGCCATGTAGATAAGAGGGGATTAATCCTGCCAATGTTGAAACAAACGGCATTAGTCCATCATGATTTCAAGAAACATGGGGTATGACTTCAGGGCCCCCAGAGGGAGGGACTCAGAAATACTTCGACGACAGGTTAGCGACGTACTAATTTTGCCTCATCAGTTACAACACCGGTGACCAGCAGCCATCGGTACTGCCAGCGCTGTTATCTCTTTCAACTGATTTGGTAATAGATGCAAATACAGGCACACAACCTGTTAATATTCAGTTTTGGTTCTACCATGATGACAATAAAGGTATAATTCCCCATCACCTTTTGATTCAAACATACTTCCAACTTTAAATTATTTGCATGAATTAAATTATCTTCATAACAATATCTAGGTTTTTCAGTTGGTAAAACAAATGGGGTTATTAGCTTCAGCTGCGTATGGTGGGGGTGGCTGAAGGTGCATGATCACTCCACCGGCGGCCGCGCAAACCCGCAGTGCAGTGACGGCACCGCGCCAGCCGTTTCCGGGCTTCCAGCACAAGCGAATGCAAAACGTTTAATCAAAACGGACACTCTCTCTGGTTGGTGCCGCATGAAAAGGGAGCTGTTGGCCCACGCTGTGCACTCTGGCTGCCTGACAAGGAGTTGCCAGGACTGGGAAACTATCCAGGGAACAAGGAGGATATTAGAGAGGAGAGGCATGAAAACAATCAGTAGTTTCTCGCAGGTGATTGAGGCCTTGGCAAAGCAGCAGATAGTAATGTGTCCTGCTGGGAGCTGATCGGCCCTTCTGTCCTTCACATATGCAATGGTGGATGCTTATCGCCTCCTCCTAACAGAGCCTGCGTCTCTTTAAATACAGGAGTTGATTCCCGCTGCTGAGTGAATGTCAGAGGGGAAATTGCAGTAATTTCACAAATCGGGATTTATTGCACCCAAACATTATACTAGTGCTATTTATTCTTTCGCATCCAACCTTGCAATTTCCATGTAAAGACAGCTAGAATTGTAAATGTATGTTTTCCTTACATTTCATTTTGTTAGTGCGACAACTTTTTATACTTCATGAAATATTTTCATAACCTTTGTGATTATATTTCGCCTTAAAGCTCGTTGAATGAAACCTCTGTCAGGACCTGAGGGGGTCAGTATTGCTGTTACCGGCACTAAGGAACTTTGAGGAGGTTGGCAGGAGCCCTGCCACCCAAAAAAACTACTACAAATGTACTGACTGCGTTGGTCTTCGTGGGAAAGGCAGGCAAAACATTCCCGCTTTTGTCTTTAGTGTGGCTTTAATATTTAACAGTTTTACATTATTTTATCAGTATAACAAGAACCTTCTCTTTTAATAAGAGAAAATCTGATGATGCCTAAAATCGCCCAGAACAAACCAATTATATTAGGAGGAAGGTGTTTAGAAGAGACCAATTGTGGGAACACATTTAATAGTGATGTGATCTGTCCTTTAGTTAGCGTTTTTGCTCATTTTAAAATCATTTAGCGGACATGGCTTCCCTTAAATACATTTTTTCTAGATAAATTCAAGTGAGCTAACATACATGCTAAAATTAGGGGCAACAGAGATACCAAAACTGTAAGAGTGAGATGTTGTAACGAGTCTCCTTGACACGGTTTTTGGAGTTGAATTTAGCGTTTTAGCACTTTAGCAATAGCTTCTGCCAAGTGCGATGGTGGTTGCCTTTTAGGTTGATTGAAACTAATATTTAAAACTAGGACTTTAAATGTTTCTTTTAACTCAATCCGCTTTATAAAGTTTTCTTTTTATTACTGTACCACAGCTACCACCTGCAGGAAGTTAGAAAAGTTGTCATGATACTTCGAGGCACAGCAGAGCCAAGACTCAATCAGCTGCTCATGGGTCATAATAATAAAAAATAAACTGTGGCTTTGCTGACTTCAAAATTAAGCAGCAACTAAATAATCTTTATTACCAGACAAAGCATATTCCCTGCCATTAAAAACATAAATGAAGAAAAAAATAAATGAACACACACATCCATCTATCTTGTATTGTTATATGTTACAGCTGACAGAGCTCTAACTATCAAGTCGTTTGACATGTTGACACTGAACACAAATTTATGCATCAAGTTCATCATCAAAAGTTGTCAAGTTGCTGCTGACAATCATTTGACTTGCAGATGTCCATTTAGGATGCCTGAGGATATTTTTGAAGGCATATTGATGAGCTACATCCAGTTTCTTGGATAAGGATTTATTGCAGGCACATCCCAGGTAAGCCGTATATGAATTTTTTATTCAGGCTAAAAAAAAGTGACACTTTAGCATCCTCCATACAAATAGTTAAACTTACATGGAAAAATATCCGTTTGCATGTAAAATTTACAACACTGTGTTTTGACATCATAATCACTAAGATCACTCCTTGAAATAGTTCATCTCATTTCCCACTTCCAGAACTTTTTTGCTAAGTTAAAGATGGAAAATTCAACTTCTGATCCTTCCTGGTAACAATGGTCTATTTAGCTTAAAATGTGACCTCCATATAGAAATGCATAAACTTGAAAAGTTCTGTCCTTTGTATTTACTTAAAAATGTAATCAGCACCAAACTAGGTTTTTAAAACCAAATAGATTATAACTTGTTATCCACTCCTGAGTCTCTAGTAAAAGTGTCACTACACGTTATACAATATACTTCCCAGTTCAACTGGTCTATTATTATTAACATGCCGTTTAAAAAAACAAACAAACTGTAAAGCACATTAAAAGTAACGCAAAGTCTTTCTTATCTCCAGTAACCCCATCAGCGTTTTCTGGCCACAAAGACTTACTATTATTGATGAGATTAATCTTCCAAAGCTCATAAATGATATAGTGCTGGAGTTATTGTTGTTTGCCAGCGAGTCAGCCCACAAGTTTTAATTAATCCCTTTAACCTAGCACACACTAATTTTTGAATTTGTTGACCATTTTTAGTGAAAGAATCTGCTATCGTTGTTCAGACAGCCATTGATCTTCTGATACATGGTATATATATCTCATTCCTGTGCTCCACATGTTCACAATTTGCATTGCCGCACTGCAGAGTTTCCCTATAGTAAAGGCGCTCTATATATACCAGCCAGCTAAATTAACATAGGAAATATTCAAAATAACCCAGTCGATCAAGGCAAAAATATTTGTATATTTAGAAAGTGGAACATCATAAGACACTATGTTACTACATTAAGAGAAATAACTAAAATGACCATAACTATGAAACATAACAACCCACCAGGAACAATCACCACAAACAGAAATACACCAAATTCATTTCGTTTTTATAATTCAGAATTGAAGTCACTTTCTATAATAAAATATAAAGTGAATTAAAACCTATATTATACTGATCAAACTGTTTAAAATAAACCATTTAAATATTTTAGATTGGAGTTTTGACATTGCGGCCTTTTTTTTCTTGGGCCCAGTACCTTTTAAAATCGTTTTTTGCTTTTTTACACCAAAGAAATGAAGTGTTAGTCATTCAGGCACTGTAATAATTGCCTATAATTTCTAACAGAAGCCCCCCCAGAAATAATTTAAGCAGATTTTATTATTTTCTCCAGATATTAATGAACTACTATCTCCATACAGGCCACATGGATAGTTGCTAAGGTCAACATAAAAAAAGTGACAAACAAAAACTAGAATATTTTATTAGATTCAGTACATAGAGACATCATTTCAATAAAAAATTCAGTTTGGTTCAGTCAGACATACATTTAAATTTATCATAGTCATGAAACAATACAGTTGACTTACACAATTAACTTCTCCTGGATAACGTGGAGCAACAATGGATAAAAACAGTAAATAAAATACAGCTACAGCTTGTCTGTTAGCTTGTCTTTTCTTTGTTAAATGAGCTACAGTGAAGGAAAATCTGCTGCGTGTGTGCTTTTTGTGTGCTATTGGTGTCATGATTAAGTTCAGGTCACCACATTTGCAAGTACTCAAACATTTAGTAAGGAAGAATTAAAGTAAAAAAAAAAAAAAAACATTCATGATGCTGTCTTGCAATGAGGTACAATTTGAAATAAGTCATTATCTACATTAAACACCTTTCCTAGAGTCAGGAGGAGGCGCTTCAAAGGGATACTTTGTCATAAACAAGACAAATTTAGGAGAGTGTCGTATGAAGAGAATCTCTGGGAGGCCGGTCATGGTAGCCTGCTTAGGTAACAGTATTAGACATCCAAACATCAAAGCCTTAAATATTCACGGAGCCCTTAGATGGCACGAAGTAAGCAAATGGATTATTTCTCCAGTAAACGCGGTCCGAGACGAAGCACCTGGAAAAAGTTGTCTTCGGGGGAGCGTTAGGAAAACTTGCGACGATTTCGAGAGGACAGAAAATGATGAGAGCAATAAAAAACAACCCGTCTCCAAGTTCTCACAGCAGATCCACATAAATCAGACACCTTTCTCCGCAGTTACTACCAATAAATCAATTCAGCTTCCCACAATATCCTGTTGTCGCCCCTGACAGTCTTATATTGGGCTTCTTCTGCTGTATTTTGGTAGCGTGGCTGAGCAAACTGTTCAACACGGCGACTCAAGCTGTGAAACCCTAGCGCCTACAGGAGTAGGTCAAAATATCAGAGACGAATGGGCCGAAACTAGTCTGAGGAAGTCATATGGATCTATGGGACATGATGTCTCGTGATAAATAGCTAACCTTGTTTCCTCGACTCTGCTCCGGTGCACCATGCGGCTGTATCTTCATATATCAAACTCCCAGACTGATTTATTGGAAGGTAAGCCGCAGTCTCCAGCCCTTGCATCAAACACACAAAAGTTAAAATACTTACACGTACTCCGAGTGCACAGACCTACCGTCTCTAGCCGTGTTCCTCGACATGCCAAAGAGAGATTTTCAACATCGTCACAATTTCACAGTTGGGGTGAAGTTTAGACTTTGACAGGACCACTGTAGCATATCGATACGCTTTGATCTAAACAACTCCATTGTAAATAAAGCTGTATTTTTTGGGGTCATTGTCCAAGTATTGGATCTTTTGTGGCCTCTTGTTAGTTTCCTTCCAAGGTTGCTCCATAGATGGCACCAAACAGCATCCCATTTACGTTCACCGGCTTAACTGATCCCTCCTAAACCAAGGATTTTTGTGAGAGACATTCTGAAACCGGTAAAGTCAAGCCAAGCTCCTAAGCATTCTAGAAAATGCAAGTTTGATTCCTAATTGGTTGACTTAACTCTTCTTTTTGTTTAGTTGAGTTTCTTGTGGTTTGTTGCAAAAAAATCCTACAAATTGCATTTAAAGAAAACGTTCTTCGAAACACACAACGTGTGTTACAACCGGCCAGATATCCTTTAAATTAAACGGTTTCACGCAATTGATGATTGATCAATTTGGTCTTTGTAACCATGCCAGAGGACTGACCTTTCACTGCCTGTTAAATATTCATGCTGTCTGTACGTGGAGGTCCCTTTGGGATAAACCTGCATCAGTGAGAGGTAATTACTGTAGTATAGGCAAAAAGGAGATTTCTTCAGTATGCCAAGAAAGCAGAGTCTTAAAAACGGACTGTGATCCACTGTTAAGATGTGCATTACAGCCATCTGGGTAAGGCTTTAAATCGCCTACTCACCGAGCTCAGTGCTCTATTTCTAAGGCTCAAATTTAAAATGCCCCATGCATGCGTGGCTTTCTTGTAAGTATAACACCAGCACTAATGTACAATTTTAGGAAGATTGTCCATAAGCCTCGTATGTGATAGAAAAGAGATGAATCCATTTAAAAGAAAGCTTAACGTGAGGCTCAGAACCTGTGCAAGAGGTGCCGGACCAGAGATCGGGTTATTCCCTTATCTTTGCCGCCAAAGCTCTTTGGCAAAGCACCACTCCTGGCATTTAAAACACATGCCTCGGATAACAATCGTCGGCTCTTTTCTCCCTCCCTATGGCATCAAGAGAGAATCCCCGAGCATCTTTAAATGTCACATTAAGTGCCTCTCTTGTCCTGCGCTGACACGAAAATGTGACGCTGTCTGAATACAAAGGCGTTTTTATATGGGACGGCTGCCAGGGCTCAAAGAGAACGGCAGAAGTCCTTCCTGCTTACTCTCATTTGTTGAAGATGTAAACACTGACGTTTAGTCACTAATAGGACTGCCCTGAAGAAGAAAAGGAAAAACAACATAAAAGAATTTCCATCTTGGGTGTTTATTACATTCAGAGCTAACATACTTTGATAAAACAAAGTCCATTGCTGCACGAGAAGGTGTTTTACCATTCTAATCAATAAGACTGAAATTGAAGCTCTGCACCCAGCAAGGGTTGGCAATGTAACTGCAGTTTGAGCACAAAACTGTCCTCTAATTGCTCAGTAACTCAACACTGAGTGGAAAATAGCATTAGGGTCAAAGAGAGGGGCGACTCAAACAACAGGCCTTCTTTTTCGAAAAACGTTTCTACAAAGCGACTCCAAAGAAGAGCCCCTCTTTTAAGTTTATGGATTTTTTTCTGAACCACTTTTTCTTACAAATACCTTTTTTCCCAAGGAAAATTTTTTAGTTTTTTTGGGTGTACAGTAGTTAAAAATTCTGTTCAACTGTAAGAACAAAATAGGCAAGTAGACCAAAAAGAGGGGGATCTTGAGAGATTGTAGAAAGCAATCCCTCTACCTAGACCACATTAAAATATAGTTGACAAGCCAGGGCCACCCTACAGAGTGTAACTGACCAATGAATCAAATGCTGCCTCGAGGACCATAAACGAACATCTTATGTCATATCACCTCATCTTTATTCACAGAGGACACTCAAATGCCTCTGCTTGAAAGACGTGTTGAATAACTTCACAAACAGTTACGCATACCTTCTTGTTGTCCCCAGAGGGAACTGGAACAGGGTACGCTTGGAAAGAGAAATTGCTTCTCTTTTGTGTAGCCACAGTACCCTGCAGGAAGGCACAAGGAAAGAGTCGACACAAACTGAGAGAGAGAGAGAGAGAGAAGCGACACGAAGTAAATGACATGCAGCGGTGGCATATAAATGCCAAGATTAAGAGCTGGAATAGGGGTGGTGTAGGGTGCATTGTAGGAAGTCTCTCAGCGGTACTGGCCTATAGCAACATAGGGCGAGTGAGCGCCAACAGGGATTCCAACATTGATTTCTAATTATAAAAGGGGTGACATGCAGCATGAACTTTTAGGGACCTCTATGTACCCTTTTTCAGCGTACGCAACAAAATGCATCAGTGTAAGGCCGTAAAACTGGGATGTTAAGAGAAGAAACTGCAATTTATGCTGATGTGGCTTCTTGAACTAGAGATCAGCTATGTTGATTAGAGTAAAGCACACAGATGAGACAACTTATTTCATAAATAAAAGCCTTCCCAGAGCACGATGCTACCTCCACCATGTTTTACCATGGTAGTTTCTATGCTCCCTACATGATTCCAATTAAGACATCTCTTGGTTTATAATGCAACCTGTTGGAATAATTCTTAGAGTGCAATGAGTCAATTTTTATTCTCATTATGAAACAAGGACTCTTATTACATTTACATTTACATATATGCATTTAGCAGACGCTTTTATCCTAAGCAACTTCCAAAAAAGGGTTTAACATTGAACTACGACGCATTTTACTCAGTTACCTGCAATATGCTAGGAGAGGATTTAGCATTAATGATGACACTCATTTACAGCATTTAGGTAAAACACAGAATGCTCAAGTACCATACATTGAGTGCTAAATAATATCAGGTGGGTAATAAGTGCATTTAGATCTTTCAGGGCAAGAGATACTCTCGGAAGAGCTGGGTCTTCAAGGATTTCTTGAAGGCGGAAAGGAAATCTGGTGCTCTGATAGTGCACGTAAGGTCTTTCCACCAGCGAGGAACCCCAAATGAGAAGAGTTTAGATTGACCTGCACAGGGCATTGGTCGCGTTAGTTGGTGCTCCTTGGAGGAACGGAGCAGGTGGGCGGTGACGTAAGGCTTTAAGAGGGTGTTGAGGTACATGGGCGCTGATCCATCAAACACTCTCTATGCCAGCATTAGTTATTAGAATTTGATGCGTGCAGCTAAAGAAAGCACAACACGTTTCCTGTTCACCTAGCTCCACGCTAAGGGATGAAATGTTGACTGAACAGAAAAATGTCATCAGCCTTTTGCAACAATTCTTCCCTTAAGTAAACAAAAGTGTTAAATAGAGCAACACATACATTTTGTGGGTAAGACTGGCCAACTTGCAATCTTTTTTGGGGGTAACCTTAGCAACTATCTACCCTTCCAATTTTGCTGGTTGAGCCAATATGTTAAGCTGACATTTTGAGGACAGCTTAAGGGTGTCCTACTAGAATGAGTGTTAAGAAAAGAGTTGCAACACTAAGGAGTGCCTCTTTTTGTACATGTTGCGCCATAAATGGGAAGACCCATAATTTTAGCATTTACAAATATGTATTCAGTTAAGGATGTGGGCTAAGTGGGCAGGTAGTGTAGAAACAGTGTCTGAGTTTAAAATTATACCCATAAGCACACTCATCATACATCATTCTCTACATATATTCCTGCCTTGTTACTTGCATTCGCTTGAAAAAATTTCCCCTGCTGCTGCGTCTGATTTTTCCCTATAGAGCAAAACCTCCTTCACTTAGTGGGTGGATAAGAGTTTTTATATATAAATATATATAACTCGTTAGTTCTGGGGTCTTTTATGACCTGAGGAACGTTCACAGGGGACAAAAGAAACAAACAGTGGGATGCTTCTAGCGTTCTCCCCTCCTCACAGCACAACTCTTTCATCTCTCCTTCCCACAAAGCTGATTCACCACTGGTGACCCCTGCTGCTGCTGCTGCTGCTGCTGCTGCTTCGTAGAAAATAGACAACAAAGTAGCTGAGTGGTAAACTGGTGGGCAGTGGCAGGCTGCACCGTCACTCCTTTACAAGTTGCGTGCTGTGTGGAGATCTCTCGCTTAAGCTGAGCTGAGCTGACACTGACCACTCCGGATGTTGGTCTGGTTAACAATCTGGACTGGTTTCTAAAAAAGGGAACTGTTGTGTTTGTGTGGGGATTAACGAGATAAAATACCAGGTGGTTGGATGGCACATGATGGGGTCATGTTCATAAAACCGGACCGCTTCCTACCACGGGAAAGCTAAAAAAAATGCCTATGGTTAACGGACAGAAAGAAATAACTATAATGTAGATCAGGGGTGCCCAACCTTTTTTGTCCCAAGATCTACTTTTCAAGTAGCCCACCTCCTGAGATCTACCAGTCCAGTGTCAACATCACAAACCCTCACAGATTGTTTCCAGCCTGCAGTAACTACCCTCACAACAGGTTTTGTTGTTGTCATACAATTAAAGATCACATCACAAACCCGCCCTCTCTCAAACACACACACCAATCTGCATGATGAGCAACAGCCAAAAACTGACCTTAATATGAACCAAACAGAAACATAAAGCTTCAAAAAAACAGGCAGATCTCTACCTTAGTGGGAGACCTGGCACTGGGAGGAAGCGGCTAGCTTTTCGAACCGAACCGATTACCGATTACTTCACTGAGTCTTCACTTTATCAAAGCATTTTTTAGGGAGAAGGGGAATTTATAATTATACAATTTGGAGGGAAACAAGATTGGTAAGGAACACGTCCACAAGGACCAGCCAATCAAGTGCTGGTGGGCGGTCTAAACTCAGAGAAGCGGGCTTCAGCTTGAGCGGTTGTTTGGTCCGCTGGGTCCTAGTGCTGACAATTTCGGTGTAGTGTAGCGGAACATTGTTTTTGGACATTCAAAAAGTGCAGGGGACATGTCCCCTGTGTCGCCCCCCCCAAAAAATTCCGTCTGTGATTGTGCGTTATGTTTTTCATTTTCTGAGGAAAGAGTTACCTGTTTTCTGATCTTTTAAAACTTGAGATGTTGTTTTAAATGATAAACCTTCCATCATCTCTGGATTTCCTGCTGTTTTCATTGGTCTTTCTAAAGCTGTTTGTTCTGTAACGTTCCCCAACAAACAACATTGGTTGCTCTGGATTTTATTTAGCGGTGTTAGACTAATGGGGGGGATAAACCCAAGCGACACTGTTTAGAATTGGCTTTTAAACGCTTTTTGCATCTTAACCCAAGCCTCCCCTTTGTATTAATCTTCTCTTTTATCAAACAAAAAGAAAGTGTATTTTAATCCATTTCCTTGAAAGTTTTAACTCTACCATGTTAAATCCTCCAAATAATCTTTTCCACAAAAGCACTCAGATGTTTAAGCGAGGCTCAGCCGTGCTCCTTTTAAGCTGGATCTTCCTCCGCCTTAACTCAAAAGCAGTTTCTTACCATTAAAACTATCTTGATTTTTATTGTTGGAGAGCGGCGATACTGTACAGCCCTCACTGTATCCAATGTCTCAGTATGCAGACTGCATCGGCGGATAGGAAAGCTCCCTCATGAATAAAGATGTCGGTGCGTCCTCTGCTTTCTGTGTTCGACGTGCACTTGTTACAGAAGCCATTATTTATAGTCCTGCTAAGGCCGGCAGTGGTGAGGGTGGCTCTCCTGGGGATTTGGAAGTGGAGCCACAGTTACCTATAGTGGGAAGATATACCACCTCACCCCCGCTGAGAACTTTCGTACAGGAAATGAACTCATAAATCAAGCAGTAAATTGAATGTAGGGCTGTGCTTACTCATCTCAAGAGGTCTGCTCCCGTACCTCGGCTGGCTTTGCTCCTTTTTACCGCGTGTGACTAATGCAACATTGCAACTCCTTTGCTGTGTGCGTGTCTCACTTTTAACTCTACTTAAAAGTGTGGATTTCTCTGTACAGGTTTTGTGTCAAAACTCTGACCTGACGGCTACAGGGGGAGTGGAGTGTCGTGAGATTAAAAAACCCAACAGAAAATTGAGTTTGATAGGAAACTGAGCCTCAACAGCTTGTCCTACAGCTGAACTTCATCTCTCCATTGAGATCTCCCACCCAGCCTGGGAGGAGATGCTCCCCGCTCCCCTCAGGCTATGCTGACAGTCGCAGGTCCTGTCCAGAAAGATTAACATCTCTATTCATCTGAAGCAGACTGGAGCTGTCCGACGACAGTTTCTCTAGAAGCTTAGACTCTGAAGAGCATATACGTGCAAATTCATCTGTTTATTATGAACCTTCCTGCCATCCATCCTTAGCCTTCAAATGCAAAGACCATCAGACAAGTCAGATCTCTACTGACCCCTTCTGGTGGTTTCATGTACTTGCCAGTGTGGCCGTGAAAGGAAGACAGTTAAAACCATATCCTGGGGGTATGAATCCCACCTTCCTCCACATTTATGCAGTTTTAAAGTATTGTTTTGAAAGCCTGTTAATTAGCAATAGATCTCAATTACATGTATTTTGTATGTTTAATGTTTATGATCTTTTGAATTATGTGAGAGATACCAACTCAAAAAGTTTTAATGTGCATGATGAATCTGTATAACATGACTTTCACAGGGTTTCCTGGGAGACTTGCTACCATACCTACCTGATCTATAATGAATGCATTATTTTTATTTTCTTAACAAATTCAGGAAGCACAGCTACTCAGTTTCAGTTCAAACTTCTTTTTTGGCCACTTCAACTTTAAGATTATGAATTTATTTTATAATCAATGTCTGGTTCTTTCTCCAAACACTCCAAAGTTTCTTTCCTCTGCATAAGGTGCCAGGAACCTCAGAGTTACTCCCCTATCATCAGACTCACCCTCTTCTTTTTCAAAGCTCCTTCTCCCTTCCCCCCATCTCACTGGAAGATGCAACATGAAACTCGGACTAATACCGGAAATGAGAGCTTCTACTTTCAAAATAAGTTTTATTTTTCTTACACCTAAGGTGATTTCTGCATGCATTTCAAAAATTGTTCTCCAAAGATTCAGCTTAAACTTGTAGATTTTTTTAGTGACCTTTTTTTCCCCAGTGGAGCATTTTAATTTCTAATGTTAGTTTTTTTTAAATATTCGATACAAAGATACATCAAAACAAATCAATTTGAAAATATTTCCAATCTAAGGAACCCCAGCAGATTGCATCGAGTCAATGACTTGCAGCATTCACTCCTCTGGAATCATCAGACCAAAACAATGGCTATTGTTGGTGTTGACTTTACAGCAATCCCTCATACTGAGCATGCATGTAGCGATAGTGGAGAAGAAAAACTCCCCTTTAACAGGAAGAAACCTCCAGCAGAACCAGGCTCAGTACAAGCAGCCGTCTGCTACGACCGACAGAAAACTAAATTAGAAGCAGAGGATACTGAAATAAAAGAGTTTATAGCAGCAGTTGTAGAACGTCACTGGAAGCATCTCAGCCCGGGAGTGGCTACTATGGAGAAAAGAACACTAAGAGAAAACAAAAGGTTAACAAGGTTGAAATAACGGTAACTAAGTAGATCGGACAAAGGAAGAAAGTAGCAGAGAGAGAAGTGGTCAGATTGTCCTCCAGCAGTCTAAGCCTATAGCAGCATAACTATAGAAAAACTTAAATAACTTAACCCTATAGAGTGAGACATGAAGAAGGTAGAGCAAGGAGAACCGTCTGTCAAGACTGAGTTCCTCCCCAACCGGATTAGGCTGTCTTCTCTACCTCTTCCTAACTATAAACTTTATCAAACAGGAAGGTTTTAAGCCTAGATTTGAAACTAGACAGGGTGTCTGCCTCACGGACTGAAGCTGGAAGCTGGTTCCACAGGAGAGGAGCCTGATAATTAAAGGATCTGCCTCCCATTGTGCTTTTAGAGATTCTAGGAACCACCAGTAAACCTGCAGTCTGAGAGCGAAGTGCTCTGTTAGGGACATAAGGAGTAATCAGATCTCTGATATATGATGGAGCTTTATTAGTGAGGGCTTTATATGTCAAAAGAAGAATCTTAAAATCTATTCTAAGTTTGACAGGGAGCCAATGAAGGGAAG
>JAVLVB010000242.1:573124-599378 GCA_032876305.1 Orestias chungarensis | reverse complement strand
GGACCAACTGTAGACTTTTAATTGCATTTTGTGAACTTCCTGCTAATAAAGAGTTACAATAGTCCAGCCTTGAAGTAACAAATGCATGGACTAGCTTTTCAGCATCTGTCGTAGAGAGAATATTTCTAATTTTTGCTATATTCCTAAGATGAAAGAAGGAAATCTTACAGACCTGTTTTATATGAGACTTGAAAGACATGTCCTGATCAAAAATAACACCAAGGTTCTTTACATAATATAGTAGAACCTTAAGTGATTGTTCCCTCAAATTCTCTAAAGTTTTCCCTAATGTCATTAGCAGTGCTTTCCAGTGTATTTGCAATAAGATTTAAGCAATCTTGAAGAAAAGATGGCATGTTATACACTTTTTAGTGAATGATTAACTATTTAAATATTTTGTTACCTTCTTTTTTTTTTATTAGTAACAAATTTATTGTTTATTTATTTATTATATTTTTTTAGGGGAACATGTTTAGAAACGGGGTTCTGACTTGTCTTAAAGATTTACTGAACATTTTTTTTGTAATATGGTGGCAAAAATTATGCAGATAAATGTGCCAAATATTTCCACTCTTTGTTTTGCCATATTAGGGTTCTTAGCTGAAGCTGCGGTCTTTTATTTTGAAGGTATTAACCGGAAGTGTTGTTCTCAAGCGTTAACTTAATGGCGGCCCCCCCTTTTTTCCCCCTAACGGAGCAGAGATTTAGGAATGTGGAGCCCAGCTAGGTCTCCCACAAACTGCCCGAGGTGTCGCCGATGACAAAGTTTTTTTGTTTTAAAGGCTTCACCTAAATATTACGATTATTGTAAGTTTATTTGATAGAAAATGTTATTTTAAACCTGCTTGTGTCACTCCTGCAGTTATAAGTGATGGTACGTTCGTCTTTAATGTCTTTTTCCCTAAATTGCCGTTGGCTAGGCGACGGGTTCGGGATATAACTTGCTAAGAGGAGTTAAAAGGCGTTTTTTCCCGTTTCTTTTGAGTCTTTAAAGCTAAAGACGTCTTGATGAGTGTTGGGGAGACAGGCTCGGACTTGTTTTAGATTGTTTGGATAGCGGTCCGAGCAAATTGGAGAGAAAGAGGAAAAAAAAGAAGAAGCGAACAGATTAGCCGCTGCTAGCATAGAAAACCCCCCGACATACTTGCAGGTAAGTTAAGTGTCTTATTTAATTTTTATCATGTATTTAAAGTATAAAGAAGCCGTTAAACCCATGTTTACATGCCAGACGCATATATATGCTCTCAAGGGACGAACGTTTGCCGACCGCCTGCGGTGTTGTGACAACATTCGTCTCCCTTTGGACGCTCGTCGTTGTCTCCATGGCGACGCGCCGCTGACGCTTCGCGCTGCGGGAGAGAGGAGGTGGGCGGGGCCCAGCGAGGAGACCTAGCCGACTGGAGGATGGTAAGCCGCGGCGGACGGAGGCTGTTTCACCTTCTCCCGCTCGGGTGTTTTGATGCTGATGTGAGCTGATCTGTGAGTTTCCTTCAGACCTGCTTGTGCTCTTTGTTCCAGCCGTTTCATGATGGAGTGTACTACCCCTACAGCGGCGACACTCAGGGGACCCATTCGTCAGCGGGGATCCCCTCCCTCCTGAACTCCCCGCTCAGCCTCCAGTCTGCCGGCGCCCCAGCTGGGATGACTCCAGCCGCCTTCCCACCCTTTAAGTTCCGCCCGCGGCGGGAAAGCGTGGACTGGCGGCGCATCAACGCCGTGGACGTGGACCTGGTGGTGAGCCAGCTGGACGTGGATGCCCTGCAGGAGCACATCGGCACCGTGACCTTCTGCAGCTTGGATGGGGAGCGGTGCCAGAGGTGCCAGAGCCCCGTGGACCCGGCCCTGGTCAAGCTGCTTCGGCTGGCCCAGCTCACCGTGGAGTGGCTGCTCCACTGCCAGGAGTTTCTCAGCCTCAACCTGCGTGCGGCCGAGGAGCGGCTGGTGGCGGCCGGCGGGGAGCGCGAGCAGCTGCTGGCTCAGCACAGGAAGCAGGAGGAGAAGACGAAGGGGCTGATGGGCGAGCTCAAGCAGCGGAAGAAGGTCATACGCACCCAGCAATCACTTCTGGCTCCGCGGATCATCAGCAGTCACAAGGTACTGCAGACTCCCCCTGCTCTCCTTCTTTTTGGGCCCCTCTCTGCCATTGTTGAAGCCCATTCACAGCCCCGGCTGGGAATTGGGGGGCCCTGCTGCTTATTCTCTCTTTGAAATCTATTTGAGTTCTCTTGGAAAGATTAGAACAATGCTTTCAGACCTGAAGGAAGGATTTAGAGTTCCTGAGCAGATGGTGGCTTTTCGTGCCAAGTAGTTTTTTTAAATCCACTTACAAAAAAAAAAAAAGAAGACAATAATTGGAGTGATGGTCTTGCTACCCCCTACACTCCCCACCCAGCTCCTGTGCGTACGTGTTGTCACTTGAATGTCAACACGTTGTTCTGATCTGCCAAATTAGTAAGATCCTCTAGAGCCTGTCACACTACAGCGACAAATGTCAATGTGTTTTATTGGCATTTTATGGAATACTACAACGAAAAACTGGGAATATTTGTGAGGTTGAAGAAAAATGCGTGCTTTTATAAATGATCTACCACCGCGAGTTGAAAAGAGTGGTTGGCATACGGTCAAAAACGATCTGCTGATGTGCTTGGACATCATTAATTACTCCCCAACGGGATAAATAACATTTCCAGGCAGATTCAGGGATCCTCAAAGGAACGGGAGCCTTTGACCTAACCAGAAGGTTGTCATGACGACTGCTATAGTGTTTCATGGCAGCGCGTCGTTGCTAGGTGTAAGACCAAAGCTCAGCTAACAGAGGCTGATTAATAATTGATAGAGTAGCCACGTGTCTGCTCC
The DNA here is from genome assembly GCA_032876305.1 of Orestias chungarensis. Classification (NCBI taxonomy): domain Eukaryota; kingdom Metazoa; phylum Chordata; class Actinopteri; order Cyprinodontiformes; family Cyprinodontidae; genus Orestias; species Orestias chungarensis. The sequence continues at coordinate 596,522 of JAVLVB010000242.1, read as the reverse complement.
CGTCATTTGAAAGCAGCATTACAGTTACTGGCTGCTCCCATAAGCTGCGACGGTGTATCAGCAGCGGCCAATTTAATCCTCAATGAAGTCGCGGGCTGTAGAAAGGCAGCGTTAAATCGAACGTGCCGAAAAACACCAGTAGCATCCGCACCGTTCGGAGTCTGCCGGAGCAAAGATGCCTGCAGCAGGGAGCATATGAGCATCATCTGAGCCGCCGGGCTGTTGAGAGGTGTGCGTCCTAGCCCAGTGGATGCTCCTGTTAATAATTGGTTATGATTTCATTTGCTCCACTGCTCTCTTCTGTGATTAAATGATCGTGTGCTGCTATAAGATTCCCATGGATAACTTCAGGGTAGAGAACAATCCGGTTTCATGGCTTTCAAACCAATGTTTTAAACAAAAATACATGGCATAATTTAAATTGAGGAACAGATTCTCTGTCTGGTTGTAACACATTAAAAAAACATTTCAATACGTCTGTGAATTTTATTTATTAAGATAATGGGAAATTGTTAATGATAAATATTTTTATATTTAGAATGAAATAATATATCAGAAGAAACCATTTTAGGGATGGTCTGTTTATGGATAAACAATAAATAAGCTGGGCTAATAATGCATAACTTGGCTTTAAAATGAGAGTACAAAGACGGAAAATCTAACCAGAGCTGTAATACTATATCAAATGTTACGCCTATATAGTTTCTGTATCTAAAACAAGGTAGTTTATTAACATTTAACCTTTCTGGAGTTTTTCCATCCTGTGAAACTGTGGAAGCATATCAAGCTGATTAGTTGGTTCTGTCTGCTTAGATTGTGGATCTACAATCAGCTGTCAAAAAGACAAGCTGCATATAGCTTGCCAGCAATAGTTGTAAGCAGGGATGAACAATATATCTGCAATAACACCGCTATTGTATGTAAAACTAGGCCAGTATTTATCCAACGTGTTTATTTCCTTGTTTCAGAAGGAAGGAGATTTAGTAAAAGAACAATCTGACAAGCTTTGAAGCAAATGCTCCCATCTACTGTGCTTTTCCATGTTCCCACAGTAGCCAGCTGCGCTGCAAAGCTTGAGTGGTAATAGTAAAAAGAAGCTGATTGATTTAGGAGGTTTTTTAATTTTGTTACTTTCTGTCCTGAATGACTACATCTTATAAAATGAACATATTTCAACTAAAAAAGGGTAAATTTCTTCTCTACTTCTTCTAGATCTACTTGCTACATAAGCCCCTGTAAAACACAAAATCCACACGACAGTATCGCTGCTGTGTCCTCCCATTCCCACAGTTTAGTACATCTTGATGCAATAATTCGTAATGATTGTTGGGATTTTACCTATGGCCGCAGTTTTCAACAACACCAAATGTTCTCTTTCTTTTCTCTTTCAGTGTCTACATTGCGATAAATCCTTCCTCAACTCCTCCTTCCTCCAAAACCACATGCAGCGTCGGCATCCCGATGAATATCAGATCCGTGAGTGACGACGGAAGCAAAACTATTCATGTCGTCTGGGCTTAAGGCTCCATTTAGGGAAATCCTTTAAAAACCGTTTGCTTTTTTCAGAACTGCAGTCCGGCGGCGAGAAGAAATTTCAGACTGACAGTTTGAAAATGGAAATTATCAATCTAAAGGAGCAAATAACCAAACAGCAACAGGATCTGCAAGTGAAAATTGCTCAGGTTGGACACCGCCGCATGTTGTGTGTCAAACCGGTAGACTTGACCATGTTGTAAACGAATGTATTGCGCGCAGGAAAAGGAACAGCAGTCCATGCACAAAGAGCTGCTCAAAGAGCTGGAGCGTTTCAAGGCGGAGGAGATGGCCCGCATGGAGCGGAAGATCGAAGACAGCAGGGACGGCATGCGCAGGGAGATGGAGTTCCTTTACAACCGAAACATTCAGGCTATCACTGTATGAAAAAGAAACGCCTCCTCTCAATTTGTGTCTTAACTACATTATATTACTTCAGAGTTTGTTTGTTTTTGTTAATTTGCAGGAAGTAAATCAGAATCAGACGGCTAAGCAGGAAAAGCCCAGCAGTCCTGTCAGCTCTCAGCCTGAGAGAGATGTGGACATTTACAAAGAGATGCAGCTACAAGCCATCCACAAGTTACAACAGCAGATGAAGAAACAGGTTAACAGCCTGAGAGAGACTCTGTTTGCATAGGCTCTCTTTTTTATTATTATATATAAGAAGTCTTAACTGGCTTGAAACTCTTTCTTGTAGGATAAAAAGTGGGAATCGAGGCTGCAAGAAATCCGAGCTCAACACGAGTCTGAAAAGAATCAGGTAAGCCTTCACTCGAAGCATCCAAAAGCAGAAACTGGTTGATCGTAACCCTCCCACATCTCACCCTCCGCCCCACCAGCTCCTGAACGAGCTGAGCAGAATGCAGTCTTCCGTGACGGAGCACCAGGAGCTTAGCCAGCGGTTGCAGCAGGAGACGGGGAGGAGGCTGCAAGAGAAGGAGCAGACCATCAAGGCTCAGAGGGAGCAGGTCGGCTCTGTTTCATCTCTCACTGTACGCCACATATTGTGAGATTATGTCAGGAGGGGAAGCAGGGAGGAGTCTGAGCCCTTGTTCAGGATATCCTGTATTTGCTCCATTGGCTGGTGTCGACACATTGTGATACTGTACGGGAAGTGAAGGTTTCTCTCCTGGAAAGACTCCAGATACGAGCCAAATAGCTGTGAGGGCACTCTGCTAATGTATGTCGCTAACAGCTGTTAGCTTATAGAAGAAAAATAAACCCAGTTACAGTAGGCTAGTTTGTTTTTAAGATCCCAAAACTGGATAATGTATCTAAAAAAGTAATAAGTTTGGACTTAAAGGGTTTTTTTCTGTCCAGGCAGATTAAAAACAATAGGAATTATGCAAAGAATAAAAAAAGGGACAAAATGTCCCCTCTTTGACCTTAGTGACCTCTGCACGAAAAGAAAATAAGGTCAATGCAGAAGGTGTTCTGAAATTATCCTAGGTTGCACTGGAGCCATTTTTAGTGCAAAACCCATGAAATACTTCAGAATGTTTGTAAAAAATCAAGTTTTTAATACATGTTAAAGCCTCTAAACTGGAACTTAAAACAAAGTAAAGAAACAAATATCTTTAAGGCTTAGTAATATTTTGTCTTTCTTCAGATAAGGACCATTTCCTCCAGCCCTCCAAGCAGAGTGGTGGAAATACCATGTAAGGATTTTCCTGTGACTGATATTTCTTGCAGCTCTGTTATTTCTTACAATGATAATGGAGAAACATCCAGTTGAAATTATGCCAGAAGCTTTTAGACGACTAACTTGCTAAGAGATATCCAGATATATGTATTAAAGGGAGACGATGTCATTTCTTTTAAAGCAGTAAAACTGTTAATTTTTCTGTATTTTTTTTATTTTATTTTTTTTACCAGCCACTGTCAGCACCCCGCCTCAAGAACCCAAACAAAGGAGGGTCATACTTGGTGAGTCGATGAGGAATGGAAGCTAAACACGTTCGTCTGTCCACCAATTATTTAGCCGATGCTTTTTCTAGCTGCTCAGTCGCCCGACTCCCCTGTTCCCTTCTGTAACACTCGTTTGTTCTGGCTCCCACTGCCTGTTCACCTGAACGCTCAGAAGAGCCGGTCGCTGCTCTAAAGCTGGATCCTATACAGGAGTTGTCAGAGGAGGAGAGAGGTAAAAGCGGGTGGGAGCCGGTGGGCTGCATGGTGCTGCATGAGTGCATCTTTCTCCTCTGAGCGACGCGTTTAATTGACTGTGCTCAGACTGAGATCATTTTGTACCAAAAGAATAGGAATAAACTTTATGTATGATGAGCTCTTGTTGCTAATCAGATAAACAAAACTCAAGTCACTTTTCTTTTTGCTGGTCCTCCTTCAGCCAAATCTGCTAAACTCACCCTACGGCATGGCTTCCTGTGGATCTCGTTTCATTCATGCGTCATTTAGATCTTAATGGTTTTTGTTGTTTCTGATGGTGAGATTTCACTCTTTTTCCTTTTTTTTTGTTTTGTTGGTTTTTTAGATTCCAGCACGTCTGAGAGAAGATCCCCTGCCGGCAAGCGTACAACTGAAGCGGCTAAGAAACCGAAGGTGAACGCCAGCGCTGTGAAGAAGAACCCCAGCATCAAGAAAGGGATGCGATCAGGGCTGGAACAATCGTTCATCAAGAAGCTGGAGGGTCTGGGGGTCAAGCCTGTACGAAAAATAGATATTTATGTCACTGTGTGCTCTTTTTTTTTTTTTTTTTCTTTACAAAAATTTTAACATTTATTCCTCCCCCTGCTTCTCAGGACCAGAGAGGTCTGAAGAATAAAGAACTCACTTCTCTCATGGCCAAGTTGCATTCAAAGCAAGAGAACACCGTGAAGAAGATGCCGGACTACTGGCGCTGCCGGGAGGAGATAGCGAGCATTGTTCAGCAGAAGTTGGACGCACAACGGAAAGACAGGGAAGCTTCTCCCGAGTCACAGGCCAGACCCAAACAACCTGTCCAAGGTGCTTTCCAGGGTTGAATCATCAGAACAAAGCCTCTTGACTCATGAGGATTATCTTGACTCATAACTCTCTTCTCTGCACTTGCGTAACAGATGTCTGTCTGCTCTCAGTGATGCAGGTTCGTCCGCGCTCCAGCAGCTTGCCCTCCAGGGCCAGCCAGGCGGCGCCGCCCTCTTCAGCTCTCAGACAGCCCAAGACTCCGCAGCCGGCACCGAGGACCAAAGCCTTGGTCCAGCCGAAGACGTCGACCCCCAACATGAAAACTACCGTGAAGGCTGTCACGAGCAAGTATGTAAATATTCATTTCCAGCCTTTTTCCACTTCTATTATTTGCTAAATAACCTTATTTAATTCCAGTGAATACCCTGAAATGTGTGGGTCCCCTTATAGATGACTAATAAAATGTTTTAAGTATATTAGACGTCATTGCAGGCCAACATCGCTTCACCCACATGAAAGTGTAACTCGACTTTTACATCACAAAGCCATAGAGAAAAGTTCATTTAACCCCGTGGTTACGCGTGCCTTCATGTCTGTTCTCTATAAATCACCATTAAGTGTTTATTATGCAATAATTAGGCCAAGAAATATAGGCTAAAACAATGGTTTAATAATGCTTATTGTTCAAGCAAGTTGGTAACTGTCATTTATGTCTCTTCATCATCCTTTAATATTGCATAAAAAGTACCTAATACTGATTTCTAAGCATTTACAGCTGAACTAATTACAGATCTATACAGTGTTAGCTATCTTTAAGGGAAGCTAAATGGTAAAATGGTCCTAAAAGAGGTTGATACTTTCCGAAGCGCTTTATTTAAATGTTTTTGACATATTTACTGGCAATAACACAAATTGTTTAGATCAAAATCAGCATGCAAGCTGGTAATTTTTTTTAATTATTGTTCCTAAGAACCCCACCGTTTAGCTCAGATGAAGACTCAGAAGAGGAAGAGTCCGAGTTGGAAGAGGAGCCCCAGCGAAACCAGAGCCTCAAGCCGCCAAACCTCAAATCAAACCAGAGACGGCCAGTTCTGATCAAAGCAAGCAAACCATCTCCAGACCTGGACGGGCTGACCGCAGTCCAGCCTCAGCAGACGCGGGGGTCGGCGGGCAGCGTGACCCGGCATGCGGTCACGAAGATGGAGAGCGACGATGATGAGGATGACTGGTCGGATGTCAGTGAAATGTTGGAGATCAACCCCAGACAGCTGCATGGTTTCAAAGACCAGAACGGCAATATTGACAAAGGAAACACAGATAAAGGTGAGTTATACGTCAGAGTATAAAGTTATTGAAATTATCTTCGATTCTTGAGGTATAAGTGTACATTTTTCTTCTCTTAGATAAAGTCTTTAACCTGGCCAGAAAAGTCGAAATGCAGTTGGAGGAGAGAAAGGTAAAGAAGCCAGCAGGGGGCGTAAGCATCCTACCGGAGAGACAAGATGAAGTTCAGGAGCTCTCGGTAAGAAAATGAGTTTTCAGCTACAATCCAACTGAGAATAAATAATTAATGTTTGTGTTGACAGTTCACAGATCTGGAGGAGAGCAGCGATTGGGTGGTCTCCTCCTTGGACGATAAACAAGAAGCATTTAAGCCGGCGTCGCTCCGTGGCTCTGGAACCCTGAGGAAGAGCCTGGAGTCCTCCAGCACCAGCGTCTGGGGGACTTCTACAGGAAAGGGCCCCAAATCAGGTGTGTTTCATTCCCTGTCGTATACCAGCGGGCTGTGTGAATGTTTTTAGGCCATTTTCCTCTCTACCACGTCAAGTACGCATGCGCTGGTTTGTGAGTAAAGCTGTCAAAGATGTTTCTTGTGCCTGGCAGGTGTGACCGAAGCCGGAACAGGAAGTACACTGAAGAGCAGCCTGTGCTCTCTCAGCGACATCAGCGACTCTGAGGATCTAAGCAATAAGTGACATTAGCACTGCAGCGGATCAGGTAACACAGCACAGACATGAGGACCTCAGACAACTTCCCTCACATCTCCAGCCTATGCCAAAGAACAGTTATACCACTTTTTTAATTCCATGGACTTTTTAGTAAAAGGAGAAAAAGCAATACCTCTGACGAGACTGTTCAGACGCCTCCAACCTCATTCTGATGTCGATTAGAAAATCAGACTTACCTGTATATGATTTAGAGGCAGACTCGATGGCCGATTCTTTTGTCAGGTACTATTAAAGCCTTGTGCCAATTTTTTTTTTTTTTTTGCCTTAGATCTTTTCAGAATTGCATATATTCTGTTTTGTATGTTCAAATTCCCAATTTGTCCACAGCATGCTTTTTTTAAATATTATTTTTATTGTACACCTCTATCAGGTTTTGTACATCAGATTTTTTATTGATATCCACATGATATTTATTCAAAGAATAAAGATATTCTTCTAAAGAATAAAGGATTCATGGGAAGTTTCCGTAAGGGCGCACTCCTAGATGATCTCCATTGAATGGATAACATTTAGATAAGTTTCATTTTTATATGCAAGATGACCATTAAAAATAATGAATTTTCTTAATTATTACTCATGTTTATATGATGGATTGTTACTTTTAAGATTTTTTTTTCATTAATGTTGCTCAGCACCATTTACAAATTTAAGCTTTTAATTATTTAACTACTGAATAAATTATCCATGTTAGAATCTTCATTTTTTAATGAGTTAGCTATAAACTGACAATGCCATAAAAATGTTTTCACTTTCCCTTTAAAATAACTTATTTATATCAGTGGTGGTTTTCAGATTGATTTTAACAGAATTTTGGCTCTTATTTACTTTAATGTCTATTCTGCTCTGCAGATAAGTGCTATAAAAAAAGGCAAAAAGGTACAACTTTATTAGTTAGAATGTTTCACAATATAAAACTTTTATTATTACAAAAATACAGTTGCAACACGCCGCATAAAAAGTTACTTCTATAGTCAATTATGTCCCCTGAATACCTTGAAGATGCACATTACTGAAAGGTTTAAACCACTATAACCCAAATTTAACACTCAACATTCAGGATTATTTTAATAATTGTTTAACACAAAGTCAAAATCAGCTTTTTACTTTACCTTTTTAGCCCCATTTAAACAACATGGACACGCAAGAAAGTCTACAAGAACAAAAAGGACAACAGGTTTTAGCAATAGATTAGGAATTCAAATAATAAAAAGTTATAGAACTGAGAACGCACAAGAAAATTTGACTCATGTTTTATTTTTTCATAAAAAAACAAAGTAAAAGAAATAAGAGTCCTGTCTGTTTTTCAGTCATTTTATTAAATTATATGTGTCTGTAACTCCTTTACTCTGCTCTTAATTCTGATCATTTGGACAAAATATATTGACTATTCCTGTGTTATAACCCCGCCCACTTTGATGAGTTACTGCCAAAAGATTCAGTAAAACCGATTTGATCAGCTTTACTTTAAGTGCTAGCCTGTAAAACCTCTTCAAACATTGCCTTTTCCAAATTATCAGGGACAAAAATAGATGTGCAGTGAGCGACTTTAAAGTCATTGAGCAAAGATTCATCTGTCCTAATCAGAGCTAAACCTTGACCAGTCAAATGAAGTTTTATTTTTCTTTAAGCTCTTAAAAGAAAAACCGATGGCACCATTATCCCCCAGAACCCCTCGCAGTCCCTCTCTTTTGAAGCTTCAGCTCATACGAACGTGTCCCGACTCTGGACTGCGGTCGTCCTCGTCGTCCCTCTGGTTGTTTGACTCGTCCTGTCCGAATAATAGAGCGGCGGGACCAGCGTCACTCTGGACGACGCCGGCGGCTGCATGTACGTTTGTCTGCTACGCACCGTGGCATAAGACGCCGGCCTCCGTGGCCTTTTAGATGAACTGCGACGTACAAGATGGGACATTAAAATGTTTTCCCGTGACGTGAATTGTTTCGTATTAGAAATCTACCTTTACCTCGACGGAAGACCATCTTTCGCCGAGAAGTAAGTGAGCACCGTTCCCCCGCTGATCAGAAGAATAGAGCCTCCCCATCCGACAAAAACGGCAGCACCCAGTTCAAATCTGCTCGGAAAAGGTGGCCGATCAACTCGATTTGACTTTTTTCCATCAAGATTTCTCTGTGCTCGAGCTTTTTACTCACTTCTGGGCCTTGAAATTCGGATCCAAATATTCCGTTATGACGCGGTTCGCCCACCACGAGTATGTGATCATCCCACAGAATCCTAGCAGGCAAAAGAAATATCATTCATCTCTTCGTATTGAAGATAAAAAAATAAAAATAAAAGTTTAATTCAACTCTTACCTGAGACCAAGTAGGTTACGCCACCAGAAAACGCCACGCGTGAGTTGGCGATCTCTTTTCCGCCGATTTTCGTGCATTTCATCCCAATGAGCGTGAGGACCCCTCCGAAGAAGCCCGTGATGACGGCGCACACCGCCAGTGCTCTGAGCGCATGCAGGTACGCTGAAACAGAGTCGTAGCGATGAACGGCCAAACCTGAGGTACCTAAAAGTGCTCGATGGGATGAGAAAATAACCGAGCTGTTGTTTTCAGGTCGTCTCACCAGGCAGGGCCAGCATGGACGCGTAGTCCTTGCAGTCGGAGACGCCCGTCGTGTCGGAGATGCAGTCTCTCCACAGGTTGGAGTAGTAATTGGAGGTCGTCAGGACGTTGGTGCCCACCTCCGAGAACGTCCAGTATTCGGTGGGGAGAGTGGAGGACACTAGGATCCAACCGCACAGACACGTCACAAAGCATCCGATCTCCACGTACATGACCACCAGCCGATACCTCATGGTTGGTTCTGATTGTCTGCGAAAAGCCAAACTGAAGAGCTAGTAACGTCTCGCTGTGGGAAACTGGGAGCGCAAGTCTCTCTCTGAGTCATCACCGCTCGTGGGTGTGGTACCTGTGGGCTGTTTCACCGTATCGGCGAGATGGTTTTGCCAGGTAAGCATCCTTCATGTTCCCAGCTGGGTGAAGGGATTATATTACAGGTGCATCCTCAAGCGCCTTTTTCTTTTACATCATCTATACTTTGGCCTCTTTTGACCTCTTCCACGAGTTGCGGGTTAACTGTTTATGTTGCGCTGGCCATGTATATTAAGCATATATGTTCAGAAAGCCCCATAAATGGCCTTGTTACCCTTTACGGAATGATGGATGTCAACTTTTTTCATTTGCAATCCCCGCCATGAGTCATTAGGATGGTGCAATCTCATAGTTGATGTGAGTGTTTTTGTTTTCTATCTTTCATGTTATGTAATAATGTTAGCAGGCACCTCGCTTCACTTGATTCTCCATGGATCTGCTTTGCTGTGTAAAGAAATAAAAATTAAATGTGTGTATGCATAAACAAGAGCCGGCTTCATCGAAGATGCTGGCTGGAGAAGGAAAAAACAAGAAAATCCAGAGAGTAGGCATTTTTATTTTTATTTTTTACTCGAGCTTCAGCTTTTCCAGAGCGGATCCTGTTTACAAGCCGCCATCCACGCCTTTTTCCTGCTTCGATCGGTCTCCAGCGCATGATTAAGAAAAGGAAACGTTTTAAAAATAATTATGTAGCATGCAGCAGCCACAGAATGTCTTTTTGCTCTGTAATTTAAACCAAACCATACAGAATATTAGCTCTTAACCATTCATATGTAGGTCTGCCTGTACCCTTTAATTTTGACCGATATCTAAACTTCTATTATGGCAGAAATCTACCATTATTCCTAAAAATAAAAGAATACATTTTGTTCAGTTTATTACTATGTTATTAAATTAAATGAAAGACAAAAATTTAAGCTTGTGTAAAGGTTTAATTTTCTAGAAGATCTTTTCACAGACGACATCTTCAGACTCAAACGAGACGTTTTAAGGAACAACCATTTATTGCCATCCGATATTGTTCTTTGTACATTTAGTTAAGTAGGGACCATGCCAGCCAGCCGATTCTTTTATCAGGACACTTTATTTGGATACTTGGATCTGGTCATAACAGTTTAGTTCTCAATGAAACATGATTTTATTTTTTTATTTTTTTTACAATGCAATGATGTGTCAAAACACTTAATTAGTCCATAAAATGCTTGAATGCACTTACTCAAAGGTTTATTTCCCTACGTTAAGTATTTGCTAGCCTTCAATGATTTTACTTGCTATCAATTTGTCAAAGGAGGATCTAAGTTTATGCTGACTGTATTTCTTTATTAAAGAAGAACCGGCTTGCTTGTGTTTCAGATGTGTGTGAGTAGCAATGAATAGTCAGTGTACAATCGTAAAGATTCCCTCCTTAACATGAACAACTAAACACCCAAAAATTTGTTGGTACAATCATTAAAAACAGAAGCGTTTTGTTAGCTTCAAACTGGAGCGCGTTGCAGCAACCTCTCGCACATGTATAGACGGCGGCCATATTGGAAACTGATTGTTGGCATGGTTAGCATGTTCTGATTTTATTTTTAAATTTTTTTTTAGTTTATTTTTATTTTTATTATTCCTGACTTGAAACCCTTTTAGAGTACAAAGAGAACACGCCATTCAAATATTCAGTAAAGGAAAGACTAACTTTCTGTGTAGTGTTGCTACAGCTAAGTAGCTTGTAGCCTTTTAAACATCTAGAAGCTTCTAGAAAGCACAATAAAACCGAGTCTAAGGGAACAATTACATTAGTTAGCTTGCCTTGTTAGCCTCATTATCCACATTTTGTTTTACAGCAGGAACATTTGGGCAGTTCAGCTTAACAGCGTAGGTTATTTGTAATCTAAAGCTGGTTCTGCCTACAGACGACGGTCTAAATTTGTAGACCCAAATCTAGTTTCTGTGTTGGGAACTCAAACTACCTACTCGCACATCCAGGATAAATATTTAGGTTTTCCTTCATCACCAATAGAACGTTTCCATCGATACGGCAACACTGGACCCATCTAACCAATAGCTTCTTAGCTGTCATTGTCATTGAACACAGAATTGGATGTAGGCTTACTTTGCTGCTTCTGTTGAAGAGAGCTTGTCAGAATGTGTTGACCTCTAAAAAAGCCTTTTATATTTGACATTTTAATCAATCTGTTCAAATTTAGGAGTTCTTGGCAAACGGTGTAGCGCCACTTCTCACGCTGCCAGACCGCACAGACGCCGTTCGGCTGCTTCGACTGCTGTCACGTGTGCGGTTGCTGCGGCTGCTGCTCCTCGATTCTGACAAGGTGGCTAGGCTGGACTCTAAGGAAAGGCCCGACTGAAACTCAGACCCCGATCTCGACGCTGAGCTATACACGGAGGTTCCAGCTGATCTGGGGGTACGCCCTGTCGTGGCTGACCGCCCCAACCTGGCTGTGCGTCCGGGTTCGGATGTGCGTGCAGATTTGGAAGATAGCGAGGAGACGTCTGAGCGCTCGGAGCGGGATGAAAGCTCTGAGATGGAGGAGAGTTTAGTGTTGGAGGTGACCTCTGATACAGCAGATGCAGCTGTGTTGGGCTGGTTTTTCTCCGGGTCTTGCTGCGGTTTTATCTTGATTACTCTAAACAAAAGAGAGAGAATGTAAGCTTAGACATGATCAAGCTGAACAAAAATGCATAGACCAAGAAGGTCCAAATTAAATTATAAACTAGTGGGAAAACGGTACGTTGTTTTCAAATCTTCTCAGATCTTCAAAAAGTTGAGGACGAGCCTTGAGATTTGTATAATGAGGTTTTGCTGCAAATCCTTTAATGCACAAGTCTACTGGCTTGTCACCTCTAGGTACGAGTGGAAATGTTGCCCCTAAATGCTTCCAGAAGTCAACTTGGAAAGTGAGCCTTTCTCAACATGAATTTCCACATTTTGTGACAGTTTTTCTTTGATATTAACCATTCCATTGTCGCTCTGTATGTTCATAAAGATTGTCCTGCAGGAGGGTGTTTCCCAACATAATCCCGGGTTATTTTCAGCCTCTAACATGAATGAAGGATGCTTGGTTCCATGAGAACAGAGTCCTTTCTTCTACATGACTTGTGTCAAACTAAAAGTAGCAGTTCCTTTGGCTTTTATTGAACATCTTGGTTAAACTCTGCCTTTTAGGAGTTGGGTACTGTATTCACTTTGATTTGATTGCACCACAGAAACGGCTCATGTCTCCATACTGACCTCTCTCCACTTCCACAGAGTGGTCCGCACACCGACCACAGGTAGAAGAAACCACCAGCCATGTGAAAGGCCGAGCCCACCCAACCAAGGAACATCGGTGTGCCGAGGTCATAACTGAATGCGGTTAAAAGGATATGATGTGAGTTTGTTATGCAATGGTTTCACCTGTTTTAAACAACAAGATACCGAATTCATAGTGAAAATAACGTGAAACTGCTCCAAATGTCTTTTTATCACATTTGTTTTGTTTGTCCGTTAACTTACCTGAGTCCAGTTGGGATAATGTTGAGGTTGTCGACTAAGACGTACTCCGTATACACTGCATACCCAGATGTGGAAAGAGCACCTGAGAGAAAATCATTTATGAAAAATGTTAATAAACCATCTAGTCAAAGGATGTTTTCAGGTTTCTTAGAATAACCAGTTCTAATTTTGGCGCTCAATACAAAAGGATCAAAATTTGCTTCATACAGCTTGTATAATTACATCACTGTAATATCTAAAAGACGAGTTAATGTTTTGCTTTAGGTCAGGATATAAATTTAAATCCAACCGATCATCAATTAGTTTAGTTACTGGAATAAAAATGAATTGAAAGACAAACAATATAGTTATAGTATTTACTTTTCCTACTACACTTTCTGCTTTTTGATCTTTAGAAGGTAAACATTTACCACTGATGATGTGGCACCATCCACCTGTGAAGATCTTCTTGTACTTTGAAGGGTCTTTTCCACCAATGTAGGTGCATTCCATCCCCAACAGGCTGAGGACAAACCCCAGCATGCCCAAAGAAAGTGCTCCCATCAGTAGACCTCGAACTATTTGAACGTAGCCTTTGATAACAGAAAAATAAATAAATAGAAAGAAAGAAATTTCTATTGGCAGATTTGTAAACGGAGGGGTTTAAATATATCGGTGGGTGCTCGCTCGCTCACCTTCCACCGACCAGAGGACAGGGAAATCGTAGCAGTTGGTGGTAGCTGTCGAATCTGTGAAGCACTTTCTCCACAAGCTGGACCAGTGCCAGGCTACTTTGATGATGGACGAACCGCCCATGCCACCGACCGTGGCGATCTTCCAGCCCTCCATGGCCATGGTGCACGCAACAAAGATCCAGCCCAGCACTGTCATTAAAAATCCCCAGATTTGGACCACTCTGATCTTCATCTTTAGACCTTGCGAGAATCTTTCCCTCTAGATATCTGGACCGACAAACTTTTAATGTTTCCAGTATGTCCTTTAGTCTTCAGATATGTTGAAATTTTGTTAATCCAGCGTCCCATTTAAAAAAAGAAAAAACAGACGTTAAAGTTGGTCCCCTAGCTGGTAAGTCTACAAAGAAAGCCGAACAGGTGAAATGGCTGGAGTCTTTACCAGGTCAGATATTTTTTTACAATGTGGATGGGAGACGGAGGAGGCTCTGGCTCCCACAAGTCACCGCTAAAACTAGACCGATTAGAATCTAAACTAAAAATGCTAATCCAAGCAAATATCAGATTACATAGGGCTCTGAGCGTCTACTCAGGTTTCTCTCATATTGAGGGATATGTTCAAAATCAGACACAATGTTGTTTGAATTAATATTTCAAGATAGACTTTAAATAGAAAATAAAGTTAAAAAAAAGTTTTGTGCAACATATATAAACATCTTATACTATTTCTTCAGAAAAAGGGTTGATTTGGAAACAATATTGTGGACCTTAATATATATCCTATCCCCTGAGACAACAGGGCTGAATGTCGCCCTCTATTGGTAAACCTTAAAACTCGCACCCCAGAAACTTCAGTTTTAAATGTATAAAGAATAAGGATTCAGGGTTGGTGTTGTCAAAATCTGAAATTAAATCCGGTTTTAATCTTGACTTGACCACATTCCTACATTTCACTGAATTAAAACCATTTAAAGAACACTGAAGCTCCGCTCTCTCAGCGAGAGTGGGTACAGGCTTCTTAAAAACCAACTTCTTAAAAATCATGCAGAATATCTGTGGACTCATACAGAGTGGTGTTGCATTTATACAACTATTAAGAAAGTCCAACGTCTGGCTGTGAAGTGGCCTCACTAAAGAGGGTCAACGCTGAACTGGAAGTGGTAAAAACATGACTTCCTATCATCATGGATTCAATTGCCCAATTAGGAAAAAGTCCCACAGTCACTTTAGAAGTATATTGTGTCCTTTTAGAGCGCTCAATATCCATTTACAGTCATGTACTTGATTTAAAATACAAAAAAACAAGTGCATTATTACATTTTGTTTATCAATTCTGTTTTGTGTGTGACGCCACTGTAAACATATTTCTTGGTTAAGACTTTACATAACCCTCCCGATATGAATGGAGCTGCTGGGAGCAGCACTCTTTGACTTTGCTTTGGGCTATAGGCTGCAAGTTATTGGTAATTTCACCAGGACCTCGCTTTGCCATGGTTCCCGGAATTGCACCATAGGGTCTTTGTGCTGTTCTAATTAGAGGTAAATCCAAGTTAATTAAACTTCCCTTGAGCAATGAATGTTCTTATGTCAGAGATGAAAGAAACAGCTCTTTGCAACTGGGTGGAGTTGGCGTTTGATACAGTTATTGGAGTGATTTATTAAAAATGTACCTTTTTAACTCATACAGTTACAAATATGCTTCAGAGGCAAAATACACAATATTAGTCAAACCAGTGCCTTACATATATTTGATTTGCGGAGGCTACTGATGCCTAAAGCTTTTACTTTTTAAAATGTACAGGTATGATGAAGTTGTGATCTCAACCTTTCCGAGTACATGGAAGACACTACATCCTCGTCAAGTATTTAGTGTGAAACACATTTGGACGTGGATTTCTTTGACATCTAATGACTAGTTATGCAACCCCAGGCAGCAACGTCAGCCATCGCGAATTCGCAGTAACTGCTAATGAGTGTTCTTTACATCCCAGTAGAGAATTGTTAAACCCACTGTTCTTTGCAGGAAAACTTTTATTCAGCCAACCTGGGAGGTTTTGGAGAATGTCGAGTCTTCTTAAACACAGGCGAAGGCGTCCCAATCTTGACTTTTACTGGGACACTTCAAAGTCAATTCAGAAGGGAAATTGCTGGTGCGATTCTTAGCTCGCGATGCTCACGAAACCTCATTCGGAATATTCTAATCCAACTAAAGCAAGTCGTCTCGATCCTGAAGAAGCCAAGCAGGCATAAAACATCTCACTATGACCCCAGTGTTTGACTACGGGTTCTTTTTCCACTTTTGTCTCATTAGTCTGCACAGTAATAGGTTTGACCAAAAAACCTCTTGCAGAAGGTAATACGGTATCTTTATAATATATGCTTCTATTAATTTAATGTCTGATAAAATCTGAACAGATTTGCAGTTAAGCTAAGAAACAAGACTGAGTCCTGTCTGTTTTACACGTAAGCATTTTTTCCGAACTGTCTCCTCGACTTCAACGGTTTCATTTGCAGGCCGTCGGCTGTCCTGTCAGGCACATTGTGTGTTGTCCCGAATGAAGGTGCTCCAGTGCAGCAGTACTTGCCTCTGAAAACAATTTGAGCCATGAAAAGATTCACCGTTTAGCGAAAAGTGGTTCCGTACAGTTTGTTGCGTCAGGGAAAACTTGACGATACAGACCTTAAGCTCCGGCTTGTAGAAAGAGAGAGACAGAATATAAGTCCGCCTAAAATGCAAAGCACAGATCCAGCCCAGCCAATGAAGAGAGCCGCTCCCAGTTCAAACCTACACAGGGAAAACCAGAAAATCTTGATTGGTTTTTATGTTACCTGAATCAAGCTTTGTCTGAGTTTTGTTTCCTGGTCCCGATTACATACTTTTGTGCTACAAACAGGGGGTCGAAGAAGTCTGTTGTGATCCTTCGTGCATATATGGAACACGCGGTTATGCAGCAGACGCCTGTTAGGACTTGAGTGAATTTCCAAAGCATGGTTGGCTATGCTGGCCGAAATTCGTGTGTTCAGACTTACCACTAACAATGAAGTGGAGCCCTGACAGCACGGTCAGACGAGCCTTTGTGGTCTCCAATCCCCCTATTTTTGTGCACTTCATCCCCAGTAAAGCAAACGTGGCACCAAAGAAACCCAGGCATACGGCGGCGAGCATCAAACCCCGACACACCTGAATATAAGCTTTAGGATGAAAAACAAAGAGGAAGTTGCCATATGGTGTCAACAGTACAGCTTTACGTTTTTAACAAATGTTCAATACAGTATACAAAAATAAATATATATTTTGAATGTATATTTCGTTCCACTTTAACTTCTTTTTCTAAGACCTATTAAACGTTCTGCTTTAACGGTGGACAGAAACATTTCAGTTAATTAGCTAGATTTGCTATTTCAAAAGCTAAATACGGTGTTGGCAGAAAGTTATCACAGCCTATTAATAGTTAAGTTAAAGATTAATTTTAAAAACCAATGCAATTTTTATTTTGTCTTAGCAAAAACCTAGAAATGAGGTGAATTGAATTATCCATAGACCCCTTGACCGTGGAGTGTGTCAAAAACAGAAGAGGTTTGCTACCAGGACCCTCCCTTCATCCTAATGCTCAACTAAACAGAATAACAGGCAAAGAAAGGTATTTGTTACCCGTGGTTACTAAGGAGAACCTTCAGGGTTCTCTCGTTGACATTTACAAACAGCCCAGATGTTTAAACATTGCTAATGTAATTTCACCTATGAGGCCTGTTATCCTGGGAGCGACCTGGGAGCATCTCACCTTAATGAACATCAGGAGCTACAGAGACAAATGATAGCCAACCAAAGATGTGTTACTTCTACCAAGTATTTAGACATTTTGAAGAAAACTTTTAAAATCTGCTTTAGGATTACTGCAGCGTAAGAAATGGATAGACATGTTAACGTATTTTCTTTAGCATGCAGGTATGAGGATGATATTGATATCTGCTTTAATAGCTGTTTTAATATACATTCTCTTCTTTCATTGATCATCTTTACATTTGTTCTGCATCAAAGATTGGGCTAAACCCACTTGGAGAAATTTTACAAGGGAAATTTTGAGGTAGATTTATCTCTACACATAGATCTCTACACTTCGATTTCAGTACACCTTAAACCAAATGTAACGTATTACAGACTTCATTTGTGGGTACCGACGTTAATTGGATCAAGGCTGTTGGCTATGTATGCTTCCAAGAAGGCAATGAGTTTAACATCTATATTATTATCAAGAAGGCAAACTGAGGCCATACAGCAGATACCTGTGCAAACATTAAAATCAATATGTTTTTGTGATTTTATTGTATTTCTTCATTAGGAAGTCACAATGGTTTAACAGATTTTCAGCTAGATGTTGACAATTAGACAATGATATAGCTGTATGTGATTTTAGTCTCTCCCTCTTGTGAAACAGCCAGTGACTCACCGTCCAGAGCCAGCATCGATGGAAAGTCTTTGCAGTTGGACACGCCGGTGGAATCGGTCACGCATGTTTTCCACAGATTAGACCAGAAGGTGGCTGTGGTGATAACGGTCCCATCCACAGACGACACCTTCCAGTAGTCCGTAGGGACTGTGGACGACACCAAGATCCACCCAGAGATGGCCAAAAGAAAGGCAACAATCTCTGTTGCCATGTTGCCCATGTCTTCACTTTGGATTGAAGGTCTGCATTTGGATCAGAAGTCAATCTTTTCCTCAGAAGACGCAGAGAGAAACCTTTTGGTCAGACCAGTAAAGGTATGTTATAGTTGTCGCTTCTGGAAAATGTTGCTTCTGCTTCGCCTGCTCTGTCTCTTTCTGATCGGCAAGGTCCCAGAGGTTTTGGGGTACTGCCAGTGACATATTATACTTAGGAAGTGTTGTAGATGGATCTGCCCTGATTGAAACCCAAGCCATTAATAATTCAGATACGTAATCTGCTTGGGGGGTGTGTGAGGGCAGACTTTAATTAAAAGGAACTAAAATGTTTTTGAATGACAGGGGGCACCTCAAGGAGGACAAAAAATGAATGACTGAAGAAAAAGGACGCCTTTGTTCAGAATGTTTACACTAATAAAACAGATGTCAAAGAAGGTGTGGTAGGGCTTTTGAATGCAAGCTCAGTCAACAATTATTCCTTTTTTCCTCATTACCTTTGCTTTATTATAGTGTCTGCCAATTTCCCAAGGTCAGGGCAAGAAACGACTAGTAATTGCCATTAGGTGCAGTTTTAGAAGAAGACAAGAGAATCTGGGAACAGTAGATTTGACACGTGTTTAAGGAAATTTCAGTGTATGGTTGGACTTCATCTGGACATATTTACATCAGTTGTAGTCTAGGTCTGCGCACAATCCTGATCTCTGTTTTAGTGATCAGTAGAACTGCATTGATGGGTTGAGGAACTATAAGGAAAGTCCAGATTACCTTTTATTACATATACTCTCGAGCTTCTTCGGGCAGTTCCCAAGACAATCATTGACTGGGAGGTGATAATCTTGCCTTTAGTTCTGGCTCTTCCTCTTCATCCAACTCCCGGTCCTGGAAAATCTCAGGATAAAGCCAAGAATCCTTGACAGATTCCTAAACCATCCCAGCTCCACCCTGAGCCACCACTAGATGGCAGCAGAACTCACCTTTTCTTTAAAGTCCAGTCCATTACTTCAGAAACAATTCATTGCATGTTCTCCCTTTGCATGTTTGAATTCTCTCCTAGTACCCATCCCCATCCCTATTGGCTGCTGGAGAGGTGGAATAATGACCATAAATACTTGTAAAAGCTTGTAATGAACAGCAGAAAGTTTTGTTATGAATGTAATTCTTAAAAATGATGCAAGAACTCACAAGTTCAGCATTTTCAAAATGTTTAAAGGATCAGACAAGATCCCCTGCCTTAGGAATTTAAATCCTCGTGGCTTATTTGCAGACGAATTAAAATTTTCTTTTTTGTTATGGTTTAACCTAAAAAACGTGGAAATTGTGTGACAATATGTTTGATTTATGGTTAGATATTTTTTAAATCTGAAAAGCTACATCAACTTGTCAGATCCTTCTCTCCGATTTACCTTTTGTCAGTTTAGGACGCATGTGCAGTCATCGTATTTTAACCACAGGATTGGACTTTGAGGGGGTTGTGGATGTAGCTAGGAGAAAGGCCAGAAGTTTAAAGAGCTGGGTGAAATTAATTTACTACATGTGAATATGTTTGGACATGTCCTAACAGCCAAAGTGACTCAGCATTTCCGGATCTTTATTAATCTTTTACCAGGAAAAAAAAAAACATCCTACGTTTGTGTGTTGACCGGATTTTCAGCTGTTCTAAGCAAAGATAACTCCTAATCTTTGTTAGATGAGGTAAAGGGAACAATTTACTTCCCAGAAACATTGTAAAGACGCCTACTAGATACCCTATAGGTTCTCAGTTTTATAAGCAACGATAGGCCAGTGTCAGAGGTCATAAACTGGGAAGCAGAGAAAAACCGTCGCAGCGGAAAGAATTCCTGGAAACCCAAGCACAATTATTTTTACTGTCAGTAAATGCCACAGGTGCTGAGAGAGTCCTTATGAAATCTCTGGACACTTTAAAGCCCCAGACATAAGTTGCCATGGTTGCTGTTGCTGGGATGTTTTAGGATTTCCCCTTTCTTAATCCAGTGAAGCAGCAATTTCAAAGGAAGCAGGTGGTACTGGTTGTTACCTGTGATAATGTATACTCATGATCATGTACATCTGATAACCCTGGGTAGGAAAATCACTAATTATTAATGACAAGATTTAGTTTGTAAGTTAGGTGTTGAAGTTACAAAATGGATGCATGTCAAAAAAAAAATTTAGTTTGTCTTGTTTGTGAGAACTTCTCAGATTGAATGACAATTACTGTGGATAGTAATTTGTTTTACAACTTGGTTCACATTTCTGGGGGCTCTCTTTAGTTTACAGCCTGAGCCAAATAACCTGAATAACTAGCTGGTTTGGTTATAAATTTTGATGGATTAAATATACTCTAAGCAATTGCATTGGAGCTAAAACTAGTGTATTATGGTATTGTTATGGTACAAGGCATAATCTAGTCCAATGGTATTCCCTCTCTTAAAGTCCCACCAAGGTAAACAGACCTTCACCTTCGAGTCCTTGAGTGTAAAAATGTAGCGTATATTGTAGTAGAATTAAAACCAAGGTTTCTGGCTGTAGGATGTTTAACAGAGGTTGTAGGGTCAACTGTACTGTCATAGCTGTTCCTTGACTGATGACTTTCCAAATGCAAGAACTGTCGTGAAAATGCAAGTAGTTGATTAAGGATTTTTCAGTTTTCGTGAGGCTAAGGCGATGAGTAACATTGAGCATTCACTCTAACATGTCGTAAAGGAGGCTCCACGCGGTTGTCACTCCTTTCATTAAAAGGAGCACTGTAGCTCTAAACCGGGTTGTTGACACAGAAAAAAACTTGACGGTTCATGCAAGGGTGTTTTAAGTTTTTACAAATATCGGCGGACCTAAAGGGAGCAAAGTGTGGGTTTTTGGAGAAAAACATCTCCGTTTTCAATTAATCATTTAGTTTGTTACAGTAATTGAGATGATTTGATGATGCTAGAAACACATGGAGACATTACCTGGTTATCAGGGGCATTTTTGTTGCTTTCACATCTGCTTCACTCTTTTTAAGTACAAATGTAAAACATTATGAGGGTTTAAGATTTAAGGGTTAATTTTTAATTGTAGATCAGTGATTGAGGAGCAGGACCGTCTTTAACAGCAAGAGCAGTGTGGGACAGCAGCCCTCGTTTATTGGAGATTATCCTTATCGGCCTCTCTTTGGCTTTTATGAATAATCTCCTGCTGTCTTTTCTCCTTTGGCCTTTTACCTAGTCGGTGCTAGCTAAACATCAACACCAGAAGAAAAGCGTGAGTCATCCACGCAGTTGCCATTCTGCTCTGTTATGATTACTGTCAGTGTAGCTGTTTGCCTAAGCTACATGTGACTGGGTTGCTTCAGCAGTTGACTCGTGTATTGTAGGAGGCTGAAGGGAGTGCCTTGCTGGGAGGAAACAGAAGTAAGTTCACAGGAAACACCTGTAGGGAGTCAGAGGGCATATCTCATGCACAGGCTGCTGTTTATGCATCGGATATCCTCTGTGTGAGGACAGCACGCTTTGTGTGTCTTTCTGTATCAAACCAAAGAGTAAGAAAACAACAGGCAGTTCCTCCACTGTGGAAAATTAAGGAGAAAATGATCACTACCTGGATTCAGTCCGCTCATATGACAGCTGGCGCCCTAGCTAGCTTCTTAAAAGTCCCGTGACAATTTTGCTGTGTCATCATGATTAAGATGTACAGTGAGAAGTGATGGTTGTCCTATATTATAACTGTGATAGAAATAAAGGAACTTCACATTGTGCTTTGTCATAATAATGTGATTTTGACTAATGAAGCTTCTTTAAATGTTGAAAGTCTACAGTATCTTGTGTAAGAATGCACATGCACTAATAAAATGTATGTATATATATTTAGATATGTTTGTAGCCCCACCACTTTATTGTGTTATGCTAGGCATGCTTTTGTTGTCAGATAACTTTAATCTTTACTGAACAGATTTAACAAGTTGTGCATCATCTTTCTGATTCACGGTAATGTACTTAAATGTATCAGTCCAAGACTGAAAATCCTACTTTAAATGCACTGAAGTGATCTTTTTACCTACATAAGACATTTTTGCAATAAAACCAAAACCCACATTGGGTCAGTAGATTATTTTTGTTTAATTTTATTTATTTATTTATTTTAGAAAGAAAAGAGGCAAATGTTTTAGTTTTAGCTTGATAGGTAAAATTAAATTGATTCATGCTGTATCAAACTCCTGGAAGACACTCAGCCGACAGCGATGCAATAAAAGCCGCTTTCTGTCCAATCAGGTGTTTGGGGGGCGGGGCCAATGTGAGGTTCCTGCCGTTTCTTTCGCTTTGCTCTGCCGTCTTCCTGTGGAGGTGAAGCTGTTACGCAAAGCACGTTGTGTGTCCTACAAAGTTACGAAACTCAGCCGGGAGCTGCAGTCTCTAAATAGGGGGGCGAGAGGCGGCGTAGCTCCCGGTCAGCCATGGAGAAAGACCGGAGGGATGCCAAGAGTAACCCGGCGGCGACGGCGAACATTGTGTCCAGGATATTTTTCTGGTGAGTGGAAGCTCAAGTCTTTCAAGGTCCGCGAGTTTATACAGTCTTTGAAAGGTACTAAAAAGTGTGTGTGCGTGTGTGTGTGTGTGTGTGTGTGTGTGTGTGTGTGTGTGTGTGTGTGTGTGTGTGTGTGTGTGTGTGTGTGTGTGTGTGTGTGTGTGTGTGTGTGTGTGTGTGTGTGTGTGTGTGTGTGTGTGTGTGTGTGTGTGTGTGTGTGTGTGTGTGTGTGTGTGTGTGTGACTTTCCCGCTTCCACACCGACTCCACATACGTTTTTACGTAAAGTCGGACAACGTTGGCGCGAGCAGGAACGGACGGGTGTTTCAGATTAGTTGGTCTCTCAGATTAGTTGGTCTCTCAGATTAGTTGGTCTCTCAGATTAGTTGGTCTCTCTGGATTTATGTTTATGTATTTAAAGATGGGGCCACTGTCTTCACTCTCACGTCATTAAAAGTCAGCTCATGATTTAAATGCTTGTAATTTATTTCTTAATCTCTTTAAAACCTGGATTATTTCTCAAATTCAAATATATAGTCCATATCTATATATATAAATATATATGTATAGATATGGACTATATATATATATATAAATATATATTTATATTTATATATATATTTATATATATATATATGTATATATATGTATATGTGTATATATATGTATATGTGTATATATATGTATATGTATATATATATATATATGTATATATATGTATATGTATATATATATATATAT
>JAVLVB010000242.1:544768-573024 GCA_032876305.1 Orestias chungarensis | reverse complement strand
TATATATATATATATATATATATGTGTATATATATATATATATATATATGTGTATATGTATATATATATGTATGTATATATATATGTATATATATATGTATATATGTATATGTATATATGTGTATATATATATATATACATATATACATATATATATATGGACTTTTTATTACTTTGCCAACCTGTTTTATTATCAATCCATCCTTAGGCAGAGAGGGGGCAGAAAAGGCAATTTTGAGTTGATATGAAACCAAAAAGATGTTTTATTTGATACTTCCAGAATATTGTTAGATGTTGCAGGATATTAATTTTCTCAGGTTTTAGAAAATAACTGACAAAATATTAGGTTTCATACCAGATTTTTCATTGGGGAAGAATAAGCATAATAAAAGTTTAAAGAAGATGTTTGTAAATAATAATAATAAAAAAAAAAACTAGATTGCTCCTAGAGATCATCTCTCATTTTGGAAAAACGAACGGTTTCCCTTACTTAAATCTGCTACCTGGGTCGTATATCGACTGACTCTCCAGGAATGTGCCTCGAGCATGGCATACAGTCGGGTTTTTCACCTGAAACGTGAGCCAGAGTTTGGAAAGTTTAAGCATTCAGAACATTTTATCCAGATGCAAAAACGGTTTGTTGTTATCTTAGGTGGTTTTTTTTTTAAGCCTAAGAATAATTTCTTTACATATGGTTTATGATTTTAAATCATTAGCATGAAACACTGATACATCTCTATATCTTACACCGTTTCTTTGAATCAGGGGCAGCCTATGAATCACTCTCCCTGTTTGTGCTCTGGGATCCACAGTAGAACAACGTCTGCACATCTGGCCACATCTGCATCCAGCCTCAGATTAGAAAAACCAATAGTCGTTAGTCATGGCTGCAAGTCTTTTGACGGTTTTTGCCTCCTATTTTCTTTTTATCGAGACTGAATAAAAGTAAACTGACTAAAATCATGAATTGATCGTCCGTGTTCTGCTTCTCTCCTTGTCTCTCTTCATATCCACCCCAATCGTGTCTTCATCAGCTGGCTGAACCCTCTGTTCAGGATAGGCTACAAACGCAGGTTGGAGGAAGAAGACCTGTATGAAGTCCTCCAAGAGGACAGGTCAGAGGTTCTGGGACAGGAGCTGCAAAGGTAAAGGTTCAGTTCAGCTATTTATGTAGCTTGTATTCATTACTTCCCCATTAACTTAGGAAAAAAACAGATCCAATATATCTGCAGACATATTTTCAATCTAACCCAATTTACATGTTTCTTATACTTTCGAGTTTCATCATAGGTGTGAAAGTGTCCAGTTATGGTTGATTTATTTTTCCGACTGCTACAATTTCTATGATTTTTAACGAGTCGCTGCATTTGATCGAGCACTTTTTTCATTTCACAATCTTAAAATATCAAAGTTAATTTAAAACTTCCACACCGAAGAGGGGTGTTCTTTCACTCGCTGCGTTTGTGTCAGAAAAGATTTCTTTTGAGTTTCCACTTGTCGGGGTGTTAAAAAAAAAATGATTTCATTTGGTGTTGCTTAAAGATCCCAAAACCTTTATTTCCCAACTCCTGAACCAGTCACATTCTGCTCTAATTTTAGCTGAGCTTCCCTTAAACTGTACGACTAAAACGAGCAAATTTCCTCATCTCCACTTAAAGTATTTTGCCAACATATGAGGTTTTTGTTAATAGTTTTAATTTTTAAAGTTTGGAATCAGTTCTTTAAGCGTTTTCTTATTTGTTACATAAGCATGAAGACTTGTTCTTTTAAAGTGTGTGATCTCAGATCTCAGTCACTTGTTTATGTATCCTGTTAAAATGTTTAACAGCCGAGTTTCTACGCTGTTTAGATGAAATAACAGAAAACACCAGCCGTGTAATTTTAATGCTGCGGGTAATTTGGGGTGTAACGTGTAAAGTTTTAACTTCCTCACAGGTCGAAAGAAGTTTGGTTTCTTGCCTTTAGCTCAATATAGTCATGGTCATTTAACAGATAAACTGTTTTATGAGGACCATAACATTTAGATTCCATGCATTACTACAGGCTATAAAGCAGTAGATTGTTTTCATAGGTTTTGATGCTATGTAAACATAGATGGGGTAATATTTTGACATGTAAAACTGCTTTACAAATTGCTGCTTATCAAATTAAAACATTTAAAAAGGAAGCTTATAGGCGTTAATATGTTTCCCAAAGAACAAAATATATAAATGTGTACACTAATTTCATCCATTATTTCATAGAAAAGTAACAACAAATACATAAACTAACAAACATATGGAAACTAGAAGAAAATGGAGTTATTAAAAGAGCTGCAGCTTTCCTAAGATGCACTGGTTGTGTTATATATGTAGGATTAGGATTGGTAGATGAATTTCTATGGACACTTACGGGCGCATCTTGATGCAAAGCTGTTTTAATTGAACATTTTGGTCATTGTGGATAAAAATATTAACATAAAAACAGTTTCTTTTGTCATTAATTGTTTAAGACGTCAGAGGAAACTTTTCGATGCGTTTCTGTTTCCTCACCACGTGTTGCACTTCGAATCATGTGAGGGAGAAACGGAAAGCTTTGGATTGACAAAATCAAAAAGCAGAACTGAATTTGACAATAATCATGTTGGGTGTCCTGATGACGACGGTGTGAGTTAGATAAGTATTTTAACAAGTCAAGATTAAGAGATTTTCATTTACGGGATGCGTCACTCAATTTTGGAGAAGTTACTGACAGTTGATTAAAAAAATAAAAAAGGGATAAGCTCGCTCAAGTTTAATTTTTTCAGGAAAACAAAACTTGCTGTGATTAAACCAAGGTTTTACTTGGGGAACCTAAGTTAGGACCATCCGCCCTGCTCATCTTCAATTCAGCTATTTGATGTCTCAACATTTTCTGTTGAGACATCAAAAACATGTATGACCCATTCTGGCAGTAAAACTGCTTTTATTCGCTCCAAAAACCAAGTGACTCTTCTACAAGAATCTATAATATTTTCTGTTAAGCTATTCCATTCTGAACTAAATTTAAGAGCCATCATATGAGTTACTATCTGCTGCTGATGATTCTAGATGCGTCTAAATTTATCATCACTTGGAAGGAATCCTTCTTGCTTAGATGACGCTGTTGCTGCCGTCTGAGGCAAGGCCAGATTGATTTTGATATCAAACATGTAAAAGACCTAAAACCCAAACTCATAATCTTGTTGGGACTTCTCTGCCGCAGGTACTGGAACAAGGAGGTGCAGAAGGCGACCAAAGAGATGAGGACACCGCGGCTAACGAAAGTCATCATACAGTGCTACTGGAAATCATACGGCTTGCTGGGTCTCTTTACGCTTTTTGAGGTCAGAGGTCTGCCTTTCGCAAATATTCGCGGTTCTGACTCAGACTTGGGGGGGGGGATATGCGACTCCTGTGATATTTAAAGTCTGGATCGGTATAAAAAAAAAAAGCCTTGAGGAGTTTAGATTTAAAAAATGTAAACATCTGGAGTTGTTTTATGATAAATTTCCCGTATGCTCTTCTTTCTTGAACGTAGGAATCGATCAGAGTGGTCCAGCCAGTTTTTTTGGGGAAAGTCATCCGGTACTTTGAGAATTACGATCCGGACGACAGGACGGCTCTGAATAAGACGCTGGGTTATGCAGCGGGACTGTCCGCCTGCACCATCTGCCTGGCGGTGATCCATCACCTCTACTTCTACAATGTACAGAGGGCGGGCATGAAGATCAGGGTGGCCATGTGTCACATGATCTATAGGAAGGTCAGTGATCCGTTTATCATCTAACTTTACTCAACATGGGAGTTTAATCCTGGCACTTTTTGCCAGATCACATCAAATTTTTGTTAAGAACAGTTTTTATATTTTTATGCCTGACTTTTGTTTTTCTACAACTGTTTTTGTTTTTGTTTTTTGGCCCTCAGGCTCTGTGCCTGAGCAGTTCAGCCATGGGAAAGACCACCACAGGCCAGATAGTCAACCTTTTATCCAATGACGTCAACAAGTTTGATGAGGTATGAGGCTTTTTTTACTTCTGGATGACGAAAGAAGCTGTTTTGACCCCTTAATGCAAATTCAAATGTATTCTTTTGGGATTTTAGGTGGTATAGCAGCACAATGTAGCATTTGTGGATTAAAAATGTTATATATACATTTACTGGCACTTTGTTAGGTAAACCTTGCTAGTACTGGCTTGGACCCCCCTTTGCCTTCAGAACTGCCTAACTCCTTAATGGTATAGATCCTCAGAGAGTTTGGTCCATATTGACATGGTGGCATCATGCAGTTGCTGCAGATTTGTCGGCTGCACATCTATGTTGCGAGTCTCCTGTTCCAGCGCAGCCCGAAGATGCTCTGCTGGTTTGAGATGTGGTGACTGTGGAGGCCGTTTGAGTACAGGGAACTCATTGTGATGTTCAAGAAACCAGTCTGAGAGGATTTGAGCTTTATGACATGATGGCGCGTTATCCTGCTGGAAGTAGCCGTAGTCGTGTAAATCACCTTTCTTCCTGATTCTGATGCCCGGTTCAAACTGCAGCGGATTGTTTTGACCATGTCTACATGTCTAAATGCGTTGAATGCTGCCATGTGATTGGCTGATTAGGAAAATGTGTTAACGAGCAGTTTGACAGGTGTACCTAATAAAGTGCCTATATATTGGTTCTACCATGATAATAAAATGTTGTTTCTTTTGATCAAGAATGTTCCGTTTTACAGAGATATATATATATATATTTTTTTTTTCATTCAGGGTTAGTAGCTGTCAAATGATGAAATGTGAAGAGTTAAAAAAAGGGATTTGTATGTTTTGTAACAGTTGTTTTCCTGTAGGATAATTTTATACAAGTAAAAGCTGGTAAAGTATCAGAATAAAGAAGTATGAAGACATGTTTGTAACATACTGCTGACATAAGATTCTTACTTTGTCAAATGATGCAGAAAATACCCCAGGATCAATTTCAGGAGCTCACAAAATCAATGCAAAGTTTTGAATCTGGGTAATACTAAAATGTTTAGATGTTTAAAGTTTAAAGACATTTTTACATGCATACAGAAAAACGACCAAAATAGGAGATACCTGTTTGTTTTGGTTTTAACAAATGTTATTTTAAGTTTATTTTTATAGCACATTTTAGCAACCGATTACATGATGAAAACATAACAAAGGAATGTCCTAATGCTAAAATAAAGAGATTTCTGCAAGTTTGTTCCAGATTAGAGGAGCATAAAAGCTCCATGTAAACCACTCTCTTAACTCTATGTTGCCGTTTCCCGTCTGTTGCTGCAGAATTTGGAAATTACAGCAAATATTTGCAATTTTTTTTGATTCACATTCTACAGGATCTGCCGAAAGGTCTTTTTTCTTCAGCTTTGTTGATGCTTTTGCTTAGTAATGACACTAGAGATTCTCCCGGCAACCCCAAACAACAATAAGGCAAAGTGAGAGAAAGTTTATCGCAAATCTTCATCGGTCCAGCCGTGCTAGCACCTTTTCAGAAGTGTTGCAAACTTGTTCATCTGCGGCTGTGGTAGGTCTCTTTCTAAGCACGAGGTTAAAACCTCATATTACCCTCTGAGCACCAAATCCCGTTTGTCTCTCGTGAATGTTGAGTTTCGTGTTAATTGGCGGGGCAGAGCGTGCTGAGAAAGCCCAACTTCCTGGAGGGTGTTTGGTTTCTTGGCAGTGGGTGGGATGGTAATTACACCGTCTCACGCTTTTATGCACAATTAGATCCGAGTCTGATGGACAGCGAGGATGATTGTTTCGTAGCTAAAGGAGAGGCAGCACTCCCCTCATTTAAACACTTCATACTGGATGTGTTTGCGCTGCGATTTTATGCTGAACTCTCATGCTTAGGTGACCATATTCCTGCACTTCCTGTGGATAGGACCCCTCCAGGCTGCTGCGGTTGTGGGGCTCTTGTGGGATGAAATTGGCCCCTCCTGCTTGGTTGGAATGGGGGTCCTCTTGTTCCTGATGCCAACCCAAACCATGTTTGGACGCCTCTTCTCTAAGTTCAGGTAAATATACACCGCGAGCAGATCAGACCCTTTTTAGCATACATCTGTTCACTTATTGATGGCTTCTAAACAGATTTACAGCGCACATAGTTAACAGTATTATGCTGAAATTTCAAATTCCTTTATGGGTATAATTGGGAAAATGCAGAAAAAGATTCTTCAAAACAAAAGAAATCAAAATACAGTTTTATTCTTGATTTTTTTTTAAAAATTTTATTTATATTATAGGTTTAATACAAACAGGATTCCCAAAAAGTTGGGACACTAAACAAGTTGTGAATAAAAACTGAATGCAATGATGTGGAGATGGCAAATGTCAATATTTTATTCGTAATAGAATATAAAAGACAGATCAAAAGTTTAATCTGAGTAAATGTAACAATTTAAAGGAAAAATATGTTGATTCAAAATTTCACAGTGTCAACAAATCCCAACAAAGTTGGGACAAGTAGCCATAAGTGGCTGGAAAAAGGAAATTTAGCAAATAATGAACAGCTGGAAGACCAATTAATACTAATTAGGTCAATTGACAACATGATTGGGTATAAAAAGAGCTTCTCAGAGTGTCAGTGTCTCTGAAGCCAAGATGGTAAGAGGATCACCAATTCCACTATTGTTGCGCAGAAAGATAGTGGAGCAATACCAGAATGGTGCTACCCAGCGTAAAATAGCAAAGACTTTTAAGTTATGATCATCAACCGTGCATAACATCATCAAAAGATTCAGAGAATCTGGAACAATTGCTGTGCGTAAAACTCTACTGGATGTCGTGATCTCCGGGCCCTTAAACGTACTGCACCTCAAACAGGAATGCCACCGTAAAGGAAATAACAGATAGGGCTCAGGAATACTTCCAGAAAGACTCGTCAGTGAACACGATCCACCCACCCATCCGCCGTTGCCAGCTGAAACTCTACAGTGCAAAGAGGAAGCCATTTCTAGGCAAGCTCCACAAGCTCAGACGTTTGCACTGGGCCAGGGATCTTTTAAAAAGGTGTTGGGCAAAATAGAGACTGTTCTGTGGTCAGATGAGTCGCGATTTGAAGTTCTTTATGGAAAACTGTCATGTCTTGTCATCCGGATCCGGGTCAGAAGGATCCGGGTACTGAAATGGCCGGCCTGCAGTCCAGATCTTTCACCTATAGAGATTTGGAGCATCATAAAGAGGAAGGTGCGACAAAGAAGGCCCAAGACGATTGAACAGTTAGAGGCCTGTATTAGACATGAATGGGAGAGCATTCCTATTTCTAAACTTGAGAAACTGGTCTCCTCTGTCCCCAGACGTCTGTTGAGTGTTGTAAGAAGAAGGGAGGATGCCAAACATTTTTCAAAAGATACCCTTGTCCCAACTTTTTGGGGATTTGTTGATGCCATGAAAGTTTGAAACAACTTACTTTCCCATAAAAATGATACATTCTCTCAGTTTAAACTTTTGATTTGTGTTCTATTCTTAATAAAATATTAGATGTTGAAGTTTTAAAGATGGGTTTAAGGACAGTATCATGGGTGAACATGTTGATTTTACGTCATTTACCCGTTTCTTGAATGATTTCAATTTAGATGTATTAGTATTTTGCCAGTTTTCATACATGTGAAATATTATATTGCCTATAAGTAACAAAGCAGAGAAAAACTAAATGTAGAAATTAGGGCGGCAGGTAAATTATTTTAGTAATTCAGTGTTGTATCAATTATTCTATGGATTAATGCAAAAATGATGACGTTTCTTTTGTATTTATTTTATAGAATTACATTATAGACATAATTATTTTTTTGTGCAGTGTAGTGACCTGAGGTAACAGCATTTAACACACTAGTAAGTAATGACTGATTTTTAAAATCATCAGTATTAATTTTCAAATGATTTTTAAGGTAAACTTCTCTTGGAATCAAGACTTGCAACACAGTGACTTATTATATGATGGAGCTAAGAAAATAAGTACTTTTTTCGGCAGCTTGCGCTTTCTTCTGGAAGGTAGTTTTACAAAGTGTTGCTTGTCGGGGTTGAATAGAAAATCCATTTCCTTCTCCATCATGTGAAGTCCCAGGAAAAGGTGAAGTTTGTGATTTTAGTGGCTATGTTTTGATACTAAAGTTATTTCCTGTGTGTCTTGATCTCCGTTTTGTAGAAGTAAGACCGCCGCTTTAACAGACAACCGAATCCGTACCATGAACGAGGTTGTGTCTGGAATGAGGATCATCAAGATGTACGCCTGGGAGAAACCGTTTGCTGCTCTAGTCTCTGACGTCCGAAGGTAAAGAAAGTTTTCATAATCGATTAATCTTTAGATTATTTTTACCAGTAAGTGGGCGGCTGAGTGTCTTGTTCCACATTTATTCATTTATTGTTGCATGTTTTTTTGTTTCTGCACACCTGCAAATGATGAATATTAATTGAATACATTATTAGTATTTAGCGCATTTATTTTCTTATAAGGTTTCAGTTATTTTACTACGCTGGTTCTTCCTCTCCTTCCGTCTCAGATGTTCACTTAAAGAAGACTTTTGCACATTTTCCTGCTCCGCCATCTTGCTCAGGGCAAATATGTGTAGGCTGCCCGAGCCATGCACTAGCAAAACAAGGCTAACTAATGGCAGATTTCTTGTTCTACTGCTCTACTGGTAGATCGCAGCATTAAATAGCTCATTACTGCCACATATCGACCGCAAATATAACAGTATGTATTAAAAATAGGCCGCTTAGGGTAAAAGCAACTAATTGATGACTAAATTAGCTGTCAACAATTTTAATAACCGATTTTAATTGATTAAATTGATTGGTAGTTTCAGTTCTAAAAGAAACCAAATCTAACATTAGGGTCGGTCAAAGTTCGGGTTCTTTTGTGGGCCTGTTGTATGGAACATGTAGAACCTGCAGAAGATATAAAACCTCTAGTGCAACCAATTGATGTTTACTCCTTCAAAGCAAACATGATACTGTTTGTCGTCATACGGTAAATGAAACAAATTATAGATTGGAGATTCTTCACATGATTTATCATGGTGTTGCTGCTGCGTGCCGACTGAAATCGGCAGTCAGCGGCTTTAGGGTAACAGTTTCTAGAACAGGTATTATTGTCCCCACTAATGAGGCCTGCTACTGAGAAAAGGGAAGAGCTGAAGATTGAACCTGCCGATGCTGCTTTGACTTCTGCACTCTGGGAGTGTTTATTGTTTTATGGTTCGGAAATTTTTATTAGTGTTATCGTAGATGGCATATAATTCATCATCATGTAGACATTTTAATTATATAGTGAATATATAAAAATCGATGGAGATCTTTATTTATTTGTGTGCTGAGGAAATCAGAAATCTGAACTATGCAATGCAAAGGGAAATAGATACTTTAAGGACCAATATTGTAATTTCTCTATAAACGATCTATTGTTTCCCAAGTAGTAAAACAAATACTAGCACAACTGATCAAGAGGTCGGTTCGGCTGTCCTCAGTTGAAGCCCACAGCACACCGAGGGGACTTTGGAGCTCCGTCACGAAGTGATGCCGGAGAGTTAGGCTGATTTCCCAGCGAATGCGACATGTGCCGAGCTTGCTGCTGGACTCTGGCCTGGAGTTATGAGTAAAAGCTGCACACCTAGAAAAAAAGTACTAGTTAAGATTGGAGTGTACTTTCTCTCAGAGCCGTCTGCGGTACAAACTCCAGGTACAAGTGTTCAGCTATCATGAGAGGAAGGGAAACACGGAGAACTGCACACTGTGAAATGTTTTTTTTAGCTATTCAGGGTCAGCAAACATGGAGAGTAAAATGTTTTATTTGAGAAATCCAGTTAAGAACTATTTTAATTACATTTCAAATGATCTCAAAGGAAATTATTTGCATCTCTTACAAAGAATCTGAAAGAAAAAACAAGTTGTAACATATTAACATTTATTATTAAGCCTGGACCTTGGCAAACTACTGTTGCACAGACAGAATAGTTTTTGAACACAAACATGTTAATATTGGTCAGTGCTAGGATAAGGATATCGGTTTTCTTTAAGGAATAATTTCCAGACTTTATTTAGTCACTCTGCTCTGTGCAAAAACTGAGTTTAGAGAAACTTCCTCCCAACTCGCCTGATTCAAATGAATGCGATCAGATCTATGCGGAGCTGAGTGACTGCTGATGAATGTTCTGTAGTTATTCCACTTTCTACAAGCATTTTCTTTGACTGTACATTACATTACAAAAGGATTATTATTGGAGGACGGATGTGTAAATGTTCATGCACTGCTGAGAAGGAGCTAATAACTCATGTCTGTACGTCTTCCCAGGAAGGAGATCTCCAAGATCATGAAGAGTTCCTACCTGCGAGGTCTCAACATGGCGTCGTTCTTCTGCGCCAGCAAGATCATTGTTTTCCTCACATTCACCATCTACGTGATGCTGGGAAACCCCATCTCTGCCAGCCAGGTGTTTGTGACGGTGTCGCTGTACACGACGGTGCGGCTCACCGTGACACTGTTCTTCCCCAGCGCCATTGAGAAGCTTTTTGAGAGCCGGGTCAGCGTTCGGAGGATTCAGGTAATTTTAAAAGTCAATCAGATGATGAGTATCTCATTAATGGGGTAAGCTCCTCTCATCTTTAATGAACTTTAGCTGTGCTTCAGTGAGCTGTTTGTTTAAAGAATAAATAAATAAAAAAGTCTGCGTGACTTTGCTTTTATTTGCAAAACTCTTGATAAAGTGATCCGTGCTTTTACGGTGCTGAGACCACTATTGTGTTATCGCCGTATTCTTTTTACTGGTCTGTTCAGCTCTGTACATTTCCTATCGCCCACTCCAGAATTCATCGTGGTTTTACACCAGTTAAACGCCACGGCCACATGGCGGCTGCAGTAAAGAACGGCCATAAAAAAACGTTTTATTGTTCAAAACCTAAAGTCCTTACAGAGCAAAGCCTCAAGATTCATGTAGAGTCGCCAAAAAAGCAGTAAATGAGGTTAAGACACAAAAGCTTAGTGGCTCTTAAACTTTTAATGCGTAATTGAACCTTTTAACATTTTGTCTGGAGGTTAAACTGTGGGACCAGTTAAATTAGAGCTAATTATTATAGGATAAAATACAGTTTGTATTGTGTACATAGAAAGTTTTGACGTTATTGTTTGTATAAGGTTTTAATTAATCTGAGCCCAGGAGTCGACAAACTCATAAACCACCTCATGTCAACCTTCCAGGAATAGAAAAAAGTCAGGCCTGTTTACAAAACCTTGTTTATTGTCTTTGGTTCTTCTTCTTGTTTATAAAGGAGTTCTTGCTTCTGGATGAGATCACAAAAACCAGCACCGCTCTGCCAAAGGAGGAGGAGAAGGATGTCTGTGTGGAGCTCAGTGATCTCACCTGCTACTGGAACAAGGTTGGATTACAGGAGAATAAACATTGGTTCACACGGATATTAAATGTGGAGAGAGAGAGAGAAGTGAAAAAAAGCTCTCAAATGCTTAGCTGAGCATGGATGTCAGTGAAAATCTCAACTATTGTTTTTGTGTGTTTCTTCCAGAACTTAGACGCTCCAACTTTGCAGAGCGTCTCCCTCTCTGTGAATTCAAATCAGTTGTTGGCCGTTATCGGACCAGTAGGTGCTGGAAAGGTCGGGCATCTACCCTTTAATATTCTCTGTGATCCAAAAAAGCTTTCTAACAGTTTTTTCCCTCCCTAAAGGAGCTCCTTTAGCATTTGTTTACTC
This sequence comes from Orestias chungarensis, assembly GCA_032876305.1. Classification (NCBI taxonomy): domain Eukaryota; kingdom Metazoa; phylum Chordata; class Actinopteri; order Cyprinodontiformes; family Cyprinodontidae; genus Orestias; species Orestias chungarensis. Next base: position 561,317 of record JAVLVB010000242.1, on the reverse strand, counting down.
CCTAAACTCGACACGTTGTTGTTTTTCCATTTTCCCTCAGTCCTCCCTACTGAGCTCCATCCTGGGCGAGCTTCCGTCCGAAAAGGGGGTGCTGCGGGTCAAGGGTCAGCTGACGTACGCCGCTCAGCAGCCCTGGGTGTTCCCAGGAACCATTCGCAGCAACATCTTGTTTGGTAAAGATCTGGACCCTCAGAAGTATGAAAGAGTCATCAAAGCCTGCGCTCTCAAAAGGGTGAGCTGGAGTTTTCTACAGTAACATTTATGATGACTCTAGAATTAAGACGTTGAAGCCGACTTACCATGAATGACTTCAAAGTTACTCAATCTTTTGTGGGCATTACAATCCACAATGGGATTATTTCAAAACCGGTTAGACTAAAAATAAGGTTTCTAGTCCCTCTGCAATTTCAAGAGCAGATTTATATCTTTACTCCTGATCGAAGGTTATTTTGATTTTCTGTCATAAAGCCAGAATATCAAAGGCTGTGGATTCAAGACAAACCTGTGAATGTCCTGAATCTAACTGAACATCCGTGGAAAAAAATCAAAAAATGGCCAATCGTTCATGAAAGTGTTGGTCTGGGGTAACTAATCATCCCCGTTTCTAAAGATAGCAAAGCGCAGAGGTTCGGTTTGTACGTTAAAAAAGCAAATAATTTAGCTTTTAACTGAAGCACATGGTGAGGTGAACTCTTCCCATTTAAGTCTGTGTGATGTAAACGGTGGGGCTGTTAATGTTTACCTTGGATAGCTCTGAGTTTGCAGACTCATTGTTTGTATTTTATGTTTAACGTCCAGAATAATCTTTAAGACATCTGGGATAAAATACAGTTTAGGACATATAGATATTTTAGTCATTTGGTTTTTCTACATGTTCATATTCAGGACCTGCAGCTGCTGCCAGACGGGGATCAGACTCTGATCGGGGACAGAGGGGCCACACTCAGTGGGGGCCAGAAAGCCAGAGTCAACCTGGCCAGGTCAGGGTCACATTTTTCTGCTTCAGTTAGTAACAGAAATGACCTCATGAACCAACAGTTTAATCATTTAAGAAATGATGTTCAGATGAAGAATCGACATCAAAGCAGCAGATGAAACTAGATGCAACCTGAACTAAACTTCAGCAAGAAATGAACTGTGTGGTTAAATATTTAATCCAATCTCCAATCTTTTCCCAGCATCACTGCCTTTTCCATGACTTCATAATATCAGGCCGCCTCGCTTTTACCGCTTTATATCCTAATCCCGCCTGATATCGTACAACCTTCATCCTGAATGAGAGTGTTGACGTTTTCTGTTCCGCTATAAACGCTTGAATAAAGGTTTTTGTTGCAGGGCCGTGTATCAAGACGCAGACATTTACCTCCTGGACGACCCTTTAAGCGCTGTGGATGCTGAGGTCGGCAGACACCTCTTTGAACAGTGAGTCCCTGCAGACTCTTACCTTATCGGGACAATGGAGTCCCGGAGTTTCCCCAGGAAAGCCGGGTAGATTTGTGCTGCTGAGGAGCGGAAGTCTCCGATTCAGATCCCAGTCAGAGGAAGTTTCTGGGTGGAGAGCTGTCAGCCAGCTCACAGAGCACGATGTGCCTGTAATGTTCCTCCTTCCTTACTGGCAAAGCAATACTTCTCTACTAAGAAGAAATAAATGGGGGGGGGGCGATGTGAACATTGTGCCACAAATCTCAATAATTCAATATTTAACTGGCATCTTGCTTTGTTTTTTTCTTCAGGTGCATCTGTGGGCTGCTGAAGAACAAGCCTCGTATCCTGGTCACCCACCAGCTGCAGTACCTGCAGGGAGCAGACCAGATCTTAGTCCTTAAGGAGGTTTGCTTCATTTTTTTAATTCATTTAAAAAATACAACTTCCAGTCGGCTGTGTTTGACTGTTTGTTTGAAAGTTTTTGTTTTTTTTATACCTTTTTTATTCGTTTTTAAACATACAAATACATACAATCAAGAACACATTCAAACACGAGGGCTCGGGCAGGTGGCAGGCAGTCATACTGGTGAACATTACAATTTTACAGACATTTCACTGTATGAGATCTCGAAAGATTAACACAGGAGGAACTCTCAGGTGTCTATCAGAGTGATGTGGAGACATAAAAATGAACTGTCAAACACCGTTGGCAATAAAATGATCCCATTTTTCCCAAAGTTTCTCTCCCTTCTCCTTCTTGAGCCGTAATGTGAAAGTCAACATTTCCATATTGCCGATGATTCCCTTTGTATTTTTGCCAGCATATGAATCCACAAATATCTGTACTAATCCTGGCTCTGCATCCCAGTCAAATATTTAGATTTCCTTCCTAAAGAAACGTCGGACCTGAAAAATATCGGTAGAAGTTTCTCTGCCTACCTCATAAGTCCTACACAGATCCTCAAATTTTACTGACTCCCTATTTTAGAAATGTTATCGTGAGTGAAATGGACTGTAACTAAGACGCTCCTCCTAGCTCTGATTGGCTGTTTCTGACTGGGAAAATGTATAAGACTACAGAAAGGGGGACAGACCATCCGTCTCATCATTCTGTCAGGACACATCAACAGTTTTGTGCCTAGTATTTTAAATTCTGCATAAAATGAACACATCTTCATAGAAGCATTCAGTGAAATAAACCACTAGACTTGAAGCTTTTTTTTTTGTCGTACAGACGATTCATTTGACCTCATTTAGCCTGATTAAAAAAGACTCTGATCTGTTCAAATTTATTTATAATCAGGCGTTTTATTTATTCTTCTATTTGTAGAAGCTGAAAGGCTTAGACTCCATTTTTAATCTGATGGAGTCTAAGCTTCCGTCGGTTTTTTATCCTTCACACGCTAAAGAGGTTCCAGCGACTGTAAATACTTGTAAAGATGTTTAGTTGTTGGCAGCGGTTCATAAACAAGAGCAAATGTTTTCGTCTGTGTTCATCAGGGTCATATGGTGGCAAAGGGGAAATACACAGAGCTGCAGCGCTCCGGCGTGGACTTCACGTCTTTGCTGAATAAGGAAGAGGAAGAAGAGCAGCATCAGCCTCCTCAGGATGTTCCTCCGAGGACCAGAACTGTGTCTGAGATGTCGTCGCTGTCCCACACCTCCTCGGTTCACTCGGTCAAGGATGGAGATCATTTACCGGTTCGTACAGCGGCCCAAAATTATGCCTTCTGGTCTGTAACGCCCTCTAGTGGCGTAACAAACCATCAATCCCAGACAGAAGAAACAAGTTCCCAGATAAGATCGTCTTTCTGGCCTTCGTGTTTTCACACGGACGTCTGCTCTAAAATATTTATCAGCATCTTTGTTGGATGGAGAATTTAAAACGTTAACCTTTAATCTCCGTTGTAGAAAAGAGAAATTTAATGACTAGCAAAGCCGCGGTTGTAATCACACTGCAGCTCCTTTAAATACATGTTTGCTCTTTGCTTCTCCAATTTCAGATCCTCTTTTAGTTCCGTTAGTCCAGCGTGAGACAAAAACGTAGCTGGGTTCTCGCGTGCGGGATGATCCGTGTCTCGTGTAATTCACCAGACTTCCCGTAAATGCGCTCGTTATAGATCATTGGTAAAACTTTTTCTTTTTAAAATGTTGATCGGCTTCTCAAAAGGTTCAACAAGAAATTAACCAAAGTCCCCAAATACTTCAGTTGAAAAGAAGGATGGGAGAGTGGGATTAAAGATCAGAGAGAAGTGCGGGGACCATATCCCCAAGTCAGAGAATTAAAGGTGCAGCAAAAGCAAATGAGATGGATTAGCAGCGCTTTCCAACAACTGATGCTGTAATCCACAACATATATTACTGTAGATAATCATCTATTGAGCTGTTCTGAAACATTAAGAACATAGCTCGGATATTACACCTGCTAGAGCTGGTTGTCGTTTCCTCCCAGGCAGAGGCGGTGCAGATGGTTCCAGAGGAGAGCCGAGCCCAGGGGACCATCGGACTGAAAATGTACCTGAAGTACCTGAGAGCAGGGGCCAACCTCTGCGTTCTGCTGTTTGCTGTGCTGGTTAACCTCCTGGCTCAGGTACATTAAAGAAACCTCAGCCCCGTTTTATTAGAAAATGACCAAATCTGCTAAATAATGCCGTTTTCTCCTGTAGGTGTCATATGTATTGCATGACTGGTGGCTGGCATACTGGTAGGAATGTTTTCTGGTTACACTTTTAAATGTGTGCTTGTATATCTTTTCCATTTTGTCTCATAAAATCTTTTTTTGTGCCCAATCAGGGCGGGAAAACAAGACGAGCTATCCAGCAGCGTTAACGGCAGCCTCATTGGGGGTGGAGCCAATGTCACACAGTTGGACTTAGGTTTCTACCTTGGCGTTTATGGAGGTAACCTGACCTCTGCTACACATGATCTCAGTTTATACTTGTTGCGTCGCTTTGATCAGACTCATGCCCCCCCCCACCCCACACACACACAGGTTTAACTGCAGCCACCATACTGTTTGGGTTCATGAGAACCATGATCTTGTTCACGGTGTTGGTGAAATCTGCTCAGACTCTCCACAACAGCATGTTCAACGCCATCCTCAGAGCGCCCGTCCGCTTCTTCGACGTCAACCCCATTGGTAAGAAACACCCAACACGACCAGTCGACCGCCGGATGGTAAAAGCTCTCATGCTTCTGTTGCTGTCGCACTTCAGGAAGAGTTTTGAACAGGTTCTCTAAGGACATCGGTCAGGTGGACTCCATGCTGCCTTGGACGTTTACCGACTTCATTCAGGTGAGGAGATCCTGGTTCCCTTACTAAGAATCTCCTCTGGTTTTCTCAACCCTAAATGACTCGTGTTTTTGTCTGAGCAGGTGTTCCTGCAGATTCTCGGCGTGATCGCCGTGGCGGCGTCCGTGATCCCGTGGATCCTCATCCCCGTCGTCCCTCTGCTCGGCCTCTTCATCTTCCTGCGCCGTTACTTCCTGGAAACCTCCAGAGACGTCAAACGCCTCGAGTCCACCAGTAAGTGCGTCTGGCTGCTATCGGGCCTTGTAAATGCTTGCACTGCTTCCCTGACACGTCTGCGTCCTGCAGCCCGCAGCCCCGTCTTCTCGCACCTGTCGTCGTCTCTTCAGGGCCTCTGGACGATCCGGGCATTCGGAGCCGAGGAGAGGTTCCAGACCGCCTTCGACGCTCATCAGAACCGACACTCGGGTAGTTTTTTCTAACTGAGCTTTTTCAGCGCCGCCTTGCTGTCACTGACTCTTTGTGATTGTCAACAGAGGCCTTTTTCCTCTTCCTGACCACCTCGCGTTGGTTTGCCGTTCGCCTTGACGGGATGTGCTCCATCTTCGTCACCATCACCACGTTTAGCTGCCTGCTGCTGCGAGATCGTAAGGAGTTTATTCTGTACACCTATCTGCCGATAATTTGCCGTCAGACGTGACGATGCGTCCTGGTTGATCTTTCAGAGCTGGATGCTGGTTCAGTCGGCTTGGCTCTTTCCTATGCGGTCACTCTGATGGGGATGTTCCAGTGGGGCGTCAGGCAGAGCGCTGAGGTGGAGAACATGGTGAGACACTTTGGTTTGAGCGCCACTATTTGTACATCTTTCTACTGAGCTCATAAAATGGTGTCTAAAACCAAAAATGTTATTAACCCTCTAAGCGCCAAAGTCGCAACATTGCTGAATAAAACGGGCTGCGAATGTGGTGTCGAATCTTGTTACTACTTTTCACCAGGAGTTAGGGGACATGTGTAATCTGAGCAGCATTTGTGGATGTGGTTCTATTCAAAGTTTTTGAGTAAAAAGATTTTGTAAAACACCCGCGCAGAGAGTCACGGCGGCGAAGCAGTGGTGCGTATCGAGAGGAGAGCGAAAGAGTGTTTTTCCTTTTACTCATGATGCCGAGAGGTTGGTTTACTGTCACCTCAGCGTAGCCGGGGTGGAAGCATCGTTCAAACGGGGTGGCAGAGGGGCATCATAACACTGAATATAAGGGTGAATATAGTGGGGAAAACAGCCACGGTTTCTGTTGCAGACGCGGGAGAACCAGCGGAAAAAAAACACACTAAATGTGGCGTTCAATGCCGCACCGTAAATCACGGCGGTGATGATGGCTGGCAGTTCTTAAAAGAAGAGGAAGAATATGAAAAGTGGATCTGAAATTTCTATCCTCAATTTAGTTTCATACAAAAAAAAAAAATCACATTGACAAGTGACAATATTCCCTCATCTCAAAAACAGCCTTTTAAAAATTTATAAGAAAATTTACAATTTCAAATATGGCCACCACTTGTTGATGTCACAATAATCTAATTACATGAAAAATCTACTTCTATTCCAAATTTAGGTTCATACTGAAGATATTTCTCATTGACAGTAAACCTTTATCTCAAACCACTTCAAAGTTATAGCCTTTTGACACCTTGATATCAAAATTTAACTTTTTCCAATATGTCCGCCACCTTGTGACATCATAATATGCGATTAAGATTAATAATTTCACTCCCATCACAGACTTTGAGTCATACTGTAGATTTTCTTGAAAAACTGGCACCTAAAGTGTTAACTCGATGAACTTTAAATAAAATCTAACACTTGTGAACTTAATCTACAGATGACCTCCGTGGAGAGAGTGCTGGAGTACACTGAACTGGAGAGCGAAGCACCCTGGGAAACCCACAAACGCCCTCCTGCTGACTGGCCGAGCAAAGGCCTCGTGACCTTTGACCGTGTCAGCTTCTCCTACAGCGACGACAGCCCGAAGGTCCTGCACGGCCTCCAGGCCATGTTCAGACCCAAAGAGAAGGTGGCCGACTTGTTCCTCAGAGCTGCAGGTCCTGTCTCCCAGGCACAGAAACCAATGCTCCTCCATGTTTCAGGTGGGCATAATCGGCAGAACCGGAGCTGGGAAAAGCTCCCTGGTCTCGGCTCTGTTCCGCCTGGCAGAGCCTGAGGGGAAAATATACATCGACGGAGTGGTGACCTCTGAGATCGGCCTCCACGACCTGCGCCAGAAGATGTCCATCATTCCTCAGGTCAGGTCACACAAAATGCTGTTGCAAATATTATTTTTAGGTTAAATATATATATTTGTACCAACATATTTTTGTTTAAAGTTTAAACAGAGACCCCTAAAGGAACTTGAGGCTGCACACATTCAGTCTACAGTGTAAATATGGAGCCTATATAGGTTTAGCATTCAAATTAAGATAAGGACTTGGATGTTAAAATCATTGACTTACATGCCACTTTATTATTATTTACTTGTCTAGCTAATCGGATATAATCATGTAAATGAGTACAAGGCCAAATCAGTGAGACAGGCTACATAATCTTACTGTATGGAAAAAATTTAAACATATGTTTGTTATTCAAAGATGGTGATGACACCAGTCCTGCTGGTACTTTAGGAGAACTAGAGCATTTGGGAGAAGTTACAAAACCATTTCTACAGTAGAGCAACAACACATGAACACTACCAGACGCTAACAGACATAAATGGCTCTAGACTGTAATAATTCTTGATTATCTGGCGTTAATTCTATTAAGTGATTGTGTTGTTAAATATTTCTGTCTGCTGTTGATTTGCTGTTATGTATCCCAGATCAAACATGAGCATTTGTGTTTAGTATTCCCTGGTATGATGATGTGCCACTGAGGCGGTTGATTTTTTACATGATGTGACTATGAAAAGGTTTAACTTAGACACTTATTGTGTAAAATCTTTATCTTAATACTATTGCATTAACAGCAGTAAAGTTACTGTATATTACAACCTCAGAAGTTACAGTAGGTCTGGTGGCCTCTTTTATTTGGAATTTGCTATAAGTGTGTGAGCGCACGTGCACAAATGAGTTTGCTTGTGCCCACTAAATTGTAGCATATTTTCTTGCTCTAAACAGCCTCTGTCGGTAAAGTTGTTGCTTCGTGCTGGTAGTAAATACAACTTAAGGATCTCTGTATATACCCCGAGACATGATGCTGCATCCTAGAGTCTTAGTTTCCAGGGTTGATGATCATGTTTCTGTAGAAATTAACATCTTTCTTTTCTCTTGTCTGGTTGACAGGATCCTGTGCTGTTCACAGGCTCCATGAGGAAGAACCTGGACCCTTTTAACCAACACTCAGACGAAGAACTGTGGAACGCCCTGCAAGAGGTTGGTGGTGGTGCCTGTTCTGCTTTTACTTACAAACATCCATAATGTGACAGGTTCTTTATTTAATTTGATCCAATCCTCTTTATTTTGGGCCGTTTCCTTCAGGTCCAGCTCAAATCGGTCGTTGAGGATCTCCCAGGAAAGCTGGAGACGGTCCTGGCAGAGTCCGGCTCCAACTTCAGCGTGGGTCAGAGGCAACTGGTGTGTCTCGCCAGAGCCATCCTGAGGAGGAACCGCATCCTCATCATTGATGAGGCCACGGCCAACGTGGACCCCAGGTAAAGCAAATCTATTCAACGTAATTGTTACAAAATCAACATCCTGATGCTGGTCCAGAGCCAAAGAAAAAGAATGATTGCTTCCTGAACACTTCTGTAGGCCCACTACTCTATAATCTCGTTTGTTCCTGTGGCAGGACGGACGAGCTGATCCAGAAAACCATCCGGGAGAAGTTCAGAGAATGCACCGTGCTCACAATCGCTCATCGCCTCAACACCATCATAGACAGCGACCGCATACTAGTGAGTCAGCTTTACAAACCGTGCAGCGCACACGCAAATCTGGCATCAACTTTATGGAGTCGTGCTTAATTTTGTAGGAACAAACCCTTAAGGGGAAACAAGTAGCTGCTTGAGATTAAATATAATGATGGAAACTATGTTAATTAATCGAATAGTTCTTAATCTTTAAATTGGGAGTAGACAAACCAAAAAAAAAGTTGTATTATTGTCTGCATGTAAAGGAAAAGGCTTCTTTTAAACCATCCATGAGTGAAACATTTCCATAAGTAATAGAATAAAGACTCGTCATGTAAACTCTCGATGTGTCCGTTGCAGGTTCTGGACGCAGGGCAGATCCACGCATATGATGAGCCTTACGCCCTGCTGCAGGACTCTAAAGGCATCTTCTATAAAATGGTACAGCAGACAGGAAAACAAGAGGCAGCAGCACTAATAGAAGCAGCTAAACTGGTGAGCCTCTGCTCAGAAATGTCAGTCATTAAAAAGCAAATGAATGCAACTAAAACTCAAGGTCTCTGCGCAGGCGTACGACGGCAGAAGCCGTCCCAGCATACCGAACGGACACGCAGACGGTAACTTGGTCATCTTTGAAACGGCTCTGTGAGCTCAGAGAGGCGAAGCTGCTGCTTTGCCGGGAAGGCAGAGTGCCGTTATTTTTGCACACAGCACTGCTGGTTTCTGTTCTCAGTCAGACTGACTGCATTGCTTTAAAAACTTGTTTTATATTTATGATGCCTTTAAAAAAAAAAAAAGTGCCTTATTTGTGTTTCACAGCAGTAAAAACATGTTTAAATTTTTGAATGTGTGCATTTGTGCCTCTAAAAAGCTCCACGCTGCAACTCAGCTAGGTCCAGGATGTCTCGACAAAAAAAAACCCCAAAGATTTTACAAATAAGACTTTATGAAAAACATTTCATTGTACACATAGGAAATAATCATTTGGACTTTAAATACACACGGAAGAACAAAAGTTGTGCCACATATTTGTTATTTCTGATCAAAACCTCTAAGGGAAGGCACAGGTGCTACTAAACCAAAAAACAGGAACTTTTCTCCACACGAGCAAATCTAGGCTAACAGTGAGACGTATTCCTGAGATCTAGAATCTGATTATATTCCATCTTTGGTGTCTTATTTAACTGCATTAAATATTGTGCAGCTACAAAATAGTGATATGTTTTGTCTATGCAGTGAGTTCACCACATTTCTGGAGAAAATGCTCCCATCACCTCTAAATTAAGAATTGGTCCCTTCTGATTAGTGTATCCAAAGTAAAAGGAAAATAAATGGACCACTAGATAGACACTTCGCTGTGTGAGTAATCTGTTTTTCAACTGAACAAAATCTCCAAACCTACACCTATATTTCCACATTACCGGTGTCTTTTAAATATGAGGTATTACAACATATGTTATGAGCTATGAATCCAGGACTGTCCTCTTCCAGCTTTTCAGTTTGCAGTAAACTGTGGAAACATTGGTAAAATATTTGTTTTAAAGAAAAACAAATCGACATTGAGGTAGTTTCTATAAACTTTCCTACCTGTGCTGTCTTGCCGTTTCTAGCAGAGCTGCCGCCTCTGCATGGCCGGTCTGTTGCACCAACCTGTAGAGGGCACCATCTTGATTTTGCAGCAGGGTGAAGGGTCTGTCTAATTCCTGGATGCTGCCACTGTCGAGCACCTTCAGGCAGCATTAAAGTAGTTAGCAGGGAGAACCAGAGTCCTCAAAGGGATCCGGTGAACTACATGTTGCCGGTGAGACGCGTGGTAAAACTGATAAAATGATCAACCGTTTGACGGGACTCACTAGTATGCGGTCGCTGTCTATGATGGTGTTGAGGCGATGAGCGATTGTGAGCACGGTGCATTCTCTGAACTTCTCCCGGATGGTCTTCTGGATCAGCTCATCCGTCCTGCATTCAAAGAGGAATCTTTACTAGCTGGTGATTGGCCGATCTGGGCCGTTTGTGGGTCTCACTTGCCGAGTACCTGGGGTCCACGTTGGCCGTGGCCTCATCAATGATGAGGATGCGGTTCCTCCTCAGGATGGCTCTGGCGAGACACGCCAGTTGCCTCTGACCCACGCTGAAGTTGGAGCCGGACTCTGCCAGGACCGTCTCCAGCTTTCCTGGGAGATCCTCAACGACCGATCTGAGCTGGACCTGAAGGAAACGGGCAGGAATGTGATCAAATGTGACACAGCTAGTAAAAACGGGTATTAGGATATACTAGCCTCCTCCAGAGCGTTCCACAGGACTTCATCTGTGTGCTGGTTGAAGGGGTCGAGGTTCTTCCTCACGGTGTCTGTAAACAACACCGGGTCCTTGGATTCAAACGGAGAGCAAAGTTTAGGAAGCAAGTCTTCATCAGTTCAGGACAAACATAACTCCACTTGTGTTCGTGTGGTAAAAGATTCACTTTTATGTTTTGCTCAATTCACATTTTACACAATGCATGTTGAGGGGAGGTCATGAACTGTTCCAGTATGTACAATCCTTATTTGTTAACTTTACCATGTATATGGTGCAGAGCCTACTTATTGCTTTTCTAACCAAATCGGATCAGGTTGCCAGTTTCTGCTGACCTGAGGAATGATGGACATCTTCTGGCGGAGGTCGTGGAGGCCGATCTCCGAGGTCAAAACACCGTCGATGTAGATTTTTCCCTCAGGTTCCGCCAGGCGAAACAGAGCCGAGATCAGGGAGCTTTTCCCGGCTCCGGTTCTGCCAACTATGCCAACCTGAAAGACGGGACAAACTATTATTTCACACCTATTACAACCACAAGCTTCAAAGTCGTTAAGTAACTACTTTGTGTTAAAGTAGGACAACCAATACCGAATACTACAACATTCATAGCCTTAGCTAATTACCAAACTTTAACAGTATTAATATGTAGAGCTAAATATTACTTCCTAAGGCGAAGACACTAAATGCAAAGAAACAACTTTAATGTTAGACCAAAGCAGATTTCTGACCGTCTCATTGTTTTTTGAAGTTGTGCCGGAAAAACCAAGCCACAATAAAATCTGGATAATAAGACAGCTTTGTAGAGCTTTGTCATAATTACAACAGCATCATCTGCAAATATTTGTAATCCTGCAACAAGAGATTCAGGTAAGCGCTTTATGTACAGGAAAAGCAGAGGACCAAGAATTGAGCCCTGTGGAACACGAGGTTTGTAATACAACATACGATGGTTTCATGTTTCAAATGTCTTTTTTTTTAGTTCCAGACAAACAATTCCCTCTGATCTAGTACGAACTGGACCTGTGTAATAACCCAGAGTGTCGCGGTCAAAAGCTCAACTCCATCTGAAATTGAAGTGTAGAGAGAAGCGTCTTGCCTTTTCACTTGGTAGAATTGTAGCACTGATGTCTTTGAGGACTGGTGGACCATCCGCGGTGTAGGAGAAGTTGACTCGGTCGAAGACCATCATCCCTCTGCTCGGCCAGTCAGCGGGGGGGCGGGTCCCGGTTTCCCAGGGTGATTCGCTCTCCAGCTCCGTGTACTCCACCACTCTCTCGACCGAAGTCATCTGGAAATGAGACATGTTATTCATAAACCCCCGATCACAACACGGCAGAAATGAAAGAATATCAAGAAATAGTTAAAATAGTGTCATCAGTGATAAAGAATGATGGTACTGGATTAAAACGAAGACATCAGAGAACATCCGGTTTGTACAAGCCATGGATATACAGGAGCGCCTCTCAACTGCACCAATACATGTCTACCAATACATGAAAAATGTTATTTTCATGCAACGTTTTAATATCCTCTGAGCCAGGTGCCCTTACACAAACATCAGGGTGTTTGTTTAAGGGCACTTTGAGTCATTTAAACCCACCAGATGTAGAAGATAAAACTAAACTACATAAGTGCAAGGAGCCAAATCCAGACTTTGATTTTTTACAAAACTGGACATTTTTATGTGACTGACAAAAACAGAAGACAAGCTTAAAAGGAAAAATTATCTGGTCTCTTCTTTAGATTCCTTGTAATAAATACTAAAGACGTATTTATATCCGTAAGATGTTTTTTACCAATGAAAAACTGAAACCCCGTCTTTTCACTTTGTAGCTCCCATGTTACCCAGCAAAGATGTGGCAGAACCTTCTCTGGTCAATTGCAACACTTGTCCTTTAATGCGTTTGAGTAGCCATTAGGCTCGAGGTAGTGGCAGGATATCTGGGAAAATTTAAACCTTATCTTACAAAGATTGAACAAAACGTTTTCCAGCAGATGTTTACAGATGCTTCCCATCAGATCTGACAGGTAAAACCAATGGGGGGAAAAAAAAGATTATCTCTAGATGTGCCAGGCTTCTAGAGACATCCAACAGATCTGACTTACCAACACCTTTCTATTTGAAAAAGACTGACAGAATAGAGTGTCAATGTTTGGTGTTTAGCCTGATAAATGGCCGTTTGAGGAATCTCAGGCCTGTGGTATTAAAAAATAAAGAAATAAAAAAATGTTACGCACCATATTTTCTACTTCAGCACTTTGTCTCACAGTCCACTGAAAGTTTCCAACCAGCGTCACAGCATAGGTCAGGACCAGACCCACCTGCCCGGCCTGCAGACCTACAGGCATCAAACAAAGATTTACTTATTAAATGTTATGACTAGAGTTTTAATCAGAGTTATAGTGAGACCACGTGAGAACACCCCCACCGTCTCTGAATACGATGCAGCCGAACGCTGTGAAGGTGATGAATATGGAGCAAATGCTGTCGAGGCGCAGAGCAAACCAACGCGAGGTCATCAGAAATAGAAACCAGGCCTCTGTGAAAAAAAAAAAAAACCGCAACAACATTCATGAAAGCGTGGCGGCGGATTTACTGCTCCGACACGGAGACGACGGAGCTCCAGATGGGAATCAGGATGAGTAACGGCGAACCTGAATGCAGGTCCTGGTAGGAGTCAAAGGTTTTCCTCAACCTCTCCTCGGCTCTGAAGGCTCTTATCGTCCACAGACCCTGAAGAGAAGACGACAGATGGGAGAAGACGGGACTGCGAGCTGCGGGAAGACGTGAAAAATTAAAACGAATACCTCCGTAGCTTCTAGATTTAAAAAATATATATATATGTTTTCCTGTAACATCTTTCCAATTACAAGCCCAAATTTTAAAGTCTTTTTTACAAATATCTGCCCAAGTAATTCTATAGCTTTATATAAAATCAAATGGTGACTGTATAAAGACTACGAATAAAAACCCCACAAATTTAAGGTTTTATTTAGAATACATTAAAAACATCCATTGTTATCGTTTCATTTCACTAATCTCAACTAAATCTTTTTTAACTTTAATTGTATCTTCATTCAAAATTAAATAAATATTTCATGAAATAAATTAATATCCCCATGAAATCAAAATAAAATTAAGAATTATTATTTATTTATTTAAATTTTTCCACAATATTTATTTTTTTATTTCATAATGGAGTTTTATTCTATTTCATGGTGATATTAATTTATTTCATGAAATATTAATTTAATTTTGAATGAAACGGCTTTCCATATATATTTTATTACTTTTTAGGGTCCCAACACTTTGTTGAAATGCATCTCCATTTATTACAAGGAGGCGTCAGCCTCCAGACCAACTTGTCTAAACTGCCAACAAAGCTAACGAGGGAGAAGTTAAGTAGAGAAACTCATCTTTCTCCTCATCCTTACAGGACGACCATTATTGGACGTACTTGTTGACTCGAGTCGTTTGATGTCCCGGGACGTGTGCAGGTAGTAGCGCCTTAAGTAGAGGAAGAACAGGAGCAGAGGGAAGAGGGGGATGAGGATGAGCGGGATGACCGAGGCGGCCACAGCCACCACACCCACGTTCTGTAAGAATAACTGGGACAAAGACATCTTGTGGTGAGGGAGACGGATCAGACCTTGATTCACAGTGTTGCTCTCAAAACGATACGGATGAACCTCAGGTCTGCTAATAAACTCTCATCCAAACTCACAACATCCTGAGGTTTTGTTTTATGAGCTGAAAGTGATTGGAAGTAGTTAAACTATTTCAAATTAATACATTTACACCATCAAATGTCTTTGGCACTGGCAAGATTTCAGCAATGTAATGTTTGTGGAACGATAAAAAGTTGACGACAGCTCCCGTCACTTTTAAAAAGAAATCCTGCAATGAACAAAAGAAGCATGAATGTTTCATGACAATAATGATTATTCATTAATGTGTTGAACTCTGAATAATAACTTTGTTTTGATTTAGATAAAAACCTGAAGGGATCCAGAAGCGGCAATTTGAAGCTGATTCGGATTTTATGTTTTTATTTTAATTGATACTAAAGCCTGGGAGGAAAAGTATTTTCACCTGGTAAAAGTCCACAAAGGTTATAGGCAGCATTGAGTCCATTTGGCCGATATCTTTAGAAAATCTGTTGAGTATTCTTCCTAAAAAACAAAACAAATGATACGTTTTCATCCATTCAGGATGTGAACATTTCAAACCCATCTTTATTTTTTTTTAGAGGCTCACCAATAGGATTGACGTCAAAGAAGTGAACATGAGAGCGGAGGACGGCATTGAACATGCTGTTGTGAAGCGTCTGGGCGGATTTGACCAAACCGTGGAAGATCAGTAAACTCCGGACGAAACCAAAGACGACAGCCGCCGCGGTGAGACCTGCAAGCGGGGATCAGGTCGGGTGTTTGCGTCGGGTCGGCGGCCGCGATCACACACGAGGATAAAAGGCTCACCTGAGTAAACGGCGAGGTAAAAGGAACGATGAAACTCTCCGTCTGCGGGGGTGGCGTTGATGCCGTTTCTAATGTCGACTACTGGAGCTGTGCTGTTGGAAATCTCTGCTCCCGCCCTGAAAGTTGATATTAAATTTAAAAAATGGGGAAAACGGCGCAACTGACTGCACTTCAAAGTAACGACTAACATGGAGGGCTCACCAGTAAACCAGCCACCAGTCCTGCAGGATATAGGCGACCTTTGGAGGCAAAGACGATTTTCAAAAAAGAAACCCAGATCTTAAAATGTAAAACAAAATCCAATGAACTCATTCAACTAAGAGCAGGAGTACAGACTTTAGGAACAAACAGAGCACAGGCATACACCTCTGCTACGACACTAATCAGGACGATGAGCAGCAGGACAGCAACGTTACAGCCCGCGGTGAAGTACTTGAGATAAATGTGGCCGTCAACGTTTCCTTCGGCTCGACTCTCCTCTGCGAGGGTGCGGGCTGCTTCAACCTGCAGAGCAAGCAAACGTCTCACCACTCACACGGCGCCGTCCCCCAATCACAAAATCTTGACAGAGGGAACGTTTGATGACAAACTCACAGGAAGCTGGTCTGAGCAGCTGCTGTCGGACGGCAGCAGGCTGCTGTGAGAGCAGAGGGAACCGTGGGAGAAGTTGGTCCGCTGACTGTGTAGGGACGCTTTATCGGAGTCCGCTGAGCGAGGACGGCGCTCCTGCTCCTCGTCTTTAGTCAGCAGGGACACCGTGTCCAGACCGGAGCTCTGCAGCTCACTGTAGCTTCCCTGGCCCATGATGTGGCCCTGGGGACAAAAATCACCACAAGGCTGACACGGACTCATTTTATTTCACCTCGACACCACGAAGGCTTCATTTTTACAGAGAAAAAGCAATGATTCAAGGATTTCCATTCATAAAAAGGTTACAAACCTCCCTAAGGACCAAAATCCTGTCGGCTGCCTTCAGATATTGCAGCTGGTGGGTGACGAGGACACGACATTTGTTCTTCAGCAGCCCGCAGATGCACCTGTAGAAAAATACTTTCCATTGAAACAGCGCATATAAGGTCTTGACTGTTTTCTAGCTGATGAGATGTTAAATCATTGCTTTTTTGTTTTAAACAATGCAGATCTTTTTCTTTAGTCCCCAGTTGCAATAACACACACATATATATACATATACATATATATACATATA
>JAVLVB010000242.1:512199-544668 GCA_032876305.1 Orestias chungarensis | reverse complement strand
ATATATATATACATACATATATATACATATACATACATATATATACATATACATACATATACATACATATATATACATATACATATACATACACATATATACATATACATATATACATATACATATATATATACATATACATATATATATACATATATATATACATACATATACATATATATATACATACATATACATATATATACATACATATATACATACATATACACATACATATACACATACACATACATATACATATACATATATATATACATATATACATATATACATACATATATATATACATATATATATACATATACATATACATATACATATAGTGGGAATGATGAGAAAAGAGAAGGTTTCCACTCACTGCTCGAAAAGATGCTTTCCAACCTCCGCATCTACGGCACTTAGAGGATCGTCGAGCAGATAGACGTCGGCGTCCTGATACACGGCCCTGAAAACACGACATTCAGGCTTCAATCACCCAAGGATTTCATTTTAATGCAAACATACAGAAATACTTTTCAATATTTGTGGCCCATTTCAGCTACAGGCCAGCTCAAAGTCATCCAAAAATTATCAAGAACAATTCTATTATTCTAGATTGTTAGCAATTGTTATTAGTTTTGTGCAAGTTTGTTCCAAATTACAGTAGCTTCTCATGTTCTAGCCAAGTCATTTAGTGGTTCATAAACTAAGAGTATCTTAACGTCCATTCTCTGAGCTAAATAATGGATAAAAGGTTTTGTGCTCCATTTTTCTGGCTTCAGCGAGAACGCGAGCAGATGCTCTCTGGATCGGCTGCTTCTGTCTGATTCACCTTGTGGACAGAACTGTGAAGACACCGTCGCAGTTATCATTGCAACTACGGACTAAAGACGAAAGATCTGCATTGTTTAAAACAAAAAAGCATCGATTTAACATCTCATTAGCTAGAAAACAGTCAAGACCTTATCTGACAACTTTTGTATGGAAATTAAATGTTTTTTTTTGTATTCCAACATTATTTTAATAAGAAAAAAAACAACATCCGTTTCCTTTCTGCATGGCGTCTTTGGCAAAAGTGATCCTGTTCATACCTTGCCAGGTTGACGCGAGCTTTCTGTCCTCCACTCAGTGTGGCTCCTCTGTCCCCAATGATCGTCAGATCTCCATCAGGGAAAAGCTTCAGGTCCTAGTTGGGGGGGCAACCAAACATGAGTACTTTATAACATTTCACATTGTAAAAGTAATACAAGTATCTGTGATTGATGCCAATATTTCAGCCCTGTAAACATCCTGCAGGGATGACGTGATTGAATATGAGGAAACTATTTTACTTCACTCTGCGCGACGCAGCGTGAATAAGAAAGATGGTCTTTATCCACAGAGAGAAGCGAGGAGGTCTGTCATGTTTCCATCAGAGGTTTTGAGGGTTATTAATGACAAACCTATGCCCAGACAGTAGGGCGTGGTTGTCTCCAGGCGTACGCAAGACGAACTTAAGGCGGAATGAAAGCGTTAAACGGACCAGTGGGGCAAACCGTCTCCAACGGTGAAGGATTTCACTGGTAGGACCTCGAACGACCAAGCACAGCTGCAGCAGTAAATCGACGATGTAACGTGTTCTTAGTGTTTGGTGGGAAATTAAAACCTGAACTGAGCTTTTCTCATATCAGGTTGAATATCAGGGGGAAAAGTTGGCCGATGAAACCAAATTGGTGTTGAAATTTGCTGACTTATTGATTGCTTCCCAGTTCAATAAACATTTGCGGGGATACAGGAGAGATTTAACACTTTGATTGAAGGCAAAGCTCTAAACCAAAAGGGGAAAAACCCGACCCCACACTTTCACAACTTCATATGAACGCATCGCTCTTGTAGATCCTGATGCGACCCATTAAACCTGCCAAAAGACATAATTTCAATCATCGCTGGGCTTGTTGGTGGAGCGCCAGCGCCACGTCTCACCGTCTCCAGCGCGCACGCTCGCAGGACCCTCTTGTACGTCTTGCGGTTCAGCTCTCTCCCGAACAGGATATTGCTGCGGATGGTTCCGGGGAACACCCAGGGCTGCTGGGACGCGTAGGTCAGCCGCCCTCCGACGGTCAGCGCGCCCGTGTCGTGCGGCAGCTCTCCCAGGATGGCGCTCAGCAGGGACGACTGATGGGAACGCGACAGTTAGGGGACGAGTCAACTAACTGTGGCATCTAAACGTGGCTGGTCTGCCTGACCTTTCCGGCACCCACGGGTCCAATTACAGCTAAAAGCTGATGTGGTTTCACTGTGACAGAAATATTCTGCAAAGACGGCGAGTCCAAACTCTGCAGGAAACGAGTACAAAAAGATGAATTCTCTCCATATGCACACAAACTATGTACTCTTTATTAAAAACACTCACCTTATCCCAGTAGCAGGTCAGCTTCTCAATCTCTATCGGGTTTTCCTTCATTTCCTCCAGTTGAACACCGAAGGTTTTCCTCTTAACTTCTTCCAACATGAGGAAATTCTAGGAGGAAGTTAATAAACTCAAGAGGATATTGAGCAATAACAAAACCCAGGCGAGCGAATTTCTGACATTTCATGTTTTTTTATTCCCCTCCTTGCCAATAAATTACAGCTGCGTGAACCGAAAAGAAAAAAAAAATCCACTTTAAGGATTCTTTGCTATATTTAATTCAGTTATTGGACGACTCTTCAGAGATCCTGGTTGTCCCTGGACGTCCAGCTGATTGACTGCCAATGGCTCGATCTAGACGCACCAAAACTATACCATCACAAGCTGCTGATTTCTTACCATCTGCATGTTAAAAGCGTTGTGACAGGATGCAAATATCCTAACGCTGCGGTTTTAAAAGGCGCCGTAGACTGTCTGCGACCAAAGGCAGACGGCATGGCGCCCGAAGCGTGCAAAGAAAATATCAGCGTCAGCAGATTGCCTGGACTGACACCGGATAGCATTCATGTCTGTGGAACCGTTCCACCGCTCCTGGCTGACAGGAGGGGCACACGGCGTGCTGGTCTCCTGCCTGAACTCATCTGCCTCAAGGTTCGTGCAGAGCGATGCCTTCAAAGACAAAATGCTCTCATTGTCCTGGAATGGCAATTTACTCCGCCCACTTTTCCTCTGGCCACTAATTTAGCTGCATTCAAAGAAACTGGACACTTGAATGCATTGAATCGATGCCATTTGATGGTGAAGCGGATGATGTGTAAACTGAACTTCATTTTAATATTTCCCCACAACAAGGTATTTTTAACACTAATAAAGCACTAAATTGGATATTTGTGAACATACCTTAATCCTGTGAACGCTCACTTTGGTCTCTGACAACTTCTCGATGGCGAGGGGGAAGAACAGCGTGACTGTGAGCTTGATCGTGCCGTAGAGGGACATGGTGACGAACACGCTGCTGGCGGCGATGGGATTTCCCAACAGAACGTAGGCGGTAAACGTCACGAAGACGGTGATCTTGCTGCTGGCGAAGAAGGAAGCCATGTTGAGTCCTCGCAGGTAGGAGCTCTTCAAAATCTGGCGGATTTCTTTCCTGGGAAAATTTGCAGGACACAACGTAAAAGCCATTTTAACCCCAATTAGTGGTTGGATGGAGCAGCCTCTGAAAGATCTGGACTGCTTCACACACACACACGATTGCTATAAAGAATGAAAAAATAAATGCTACTTTAAAAAAATAAACATGGAAGAGACTTTTACAGATAAAGCCTTAAAAACAGGGAAAATCTCAGCATTTACTGAGATGTTGCGAGACTTGGTGATCTGGTGACAAGTTGGTACTGCAGACGCTTTGCTATGTTGAATCATTTAGATGCGTTTAGATTACTCATTACTGTCTAACATGATCTAAAGCCTCAACCACAAGACATAAAAGCAGATAAATCAGCATTAATCCAAAGTTGATGATTGTAAAAATCAAAGGTCAAATATTCCTTTAAAATAGATTATTCCTAATTTCCAAGAGGTACCTTCACAAGGGTTTGATGTGTAACCAGAGATGTTTCTGTTAATGTGTTATTGATTCAGCTTTAGGTCTTTAGTTATACCACTCTTTGTTTTTTAAAGGGAAACTGTGTCGTGTTTCACATTAGAAGTGCAGAAAACCCTATCAAGTCATTTTAGGTCAGTGAAACTTGGGCATTTCAGAAGTTTAACAGGTCAGAAGGGAAGAAAAGTCAATTGGCACCATCCTGAGGAGTTACGACGTCGGCAGCGATGATCGGCCATTCGAGGTAATCAGGGTTTCTTAAGAGGTTTTCCTTTGTTAATCGTTATCTATTGATAGAACAAGTGAGTTCACTGGGACAGAGGTGAGGCTCGTTTTACAAAAGTCAGAGAGAAAACCACAAAAGCAATCTAGAGTATGGCGGGAAACTATAAATGCACTATGAACACTGTTCCTCATGCTGAGACATGCTGGAGGCTGCAGGCCAGGCTTTTCTTTAGCTTTTCCCAACCACACGTTCAGAAACTTTCCTTTGTCCTTTTTTGATTATTTAGCAGAAATAATTTATTGTGTTGCTTCACTTAGACCAGACTGATGAGAAGTTGTGATGCAGCTGAATGTTACGCTATTGTAACACGGGACCAAATTTTATTACACCTGAAGAAAAATCACCTAAAGACAAACTTCTCACGTGTTAATAGAAGGAATAGATTGGACATGGAGGAACTTCCAACCATCAACACATTAAGAAAGACAAATCAATTTGAAACATGACTTCTGTTTAAGCTGGTCTGCTCAGTGCAGACACCTGAAGGTTTGTCCTTACCGCCGGACTTCAGTGATCAGAGCTGAAAGCGGCTTCTCCCAGGCGTACATCTTGATGATTCGGATGCCAGATACCACTTCATTCATCACACGGATTCTGCTGTCTGTAAGAACCGCCGTTTTGCTCCTGCAAAATTAGGTTTTATCATTGCGAATCGAAGTAGCGGACAAATGAAAGCTCCTTTGTTTGCATAGATGATGTTTTGTCATTGGGGGTGACCAGCATTCAATTGTTAGTTAGTCCAAACTTGCAGCTCTTATGACTCGTTATTACACAGCAATTATGAAATAATAGGAACCAGTTTGACAAGATCTCAAATCTGAATTACTTCAAAAGCAAGCTAGTCCAGTTTTGGTACGAGGAATCTAAAAAAGGGAGGGAAAGAAACGGCTCCGGCTGGAAAATGTTAGAAAACTCCCACGATAAATGGATTTCACGACAGCTTCGTTTTACTTTGGACTATTTATTTACAGATGATTGGATTTTGAAGGTGTGGGTTTAGACGCCACTGAAGTATTTTGTGAGAAGTTCAAAGCTTGCGCCACTGATTTCCACTTTAAACCTGCTGTATTACTTTTGTTCACCAACAAATATCTGAAGCCGTATTAATACTGGGATTAATGGCGGATTCATTAAAGGTAGGAGTACTGCAAAAAGCTGTAGCTTGTACTGACACAATTTATGTTTTTTTGTGTAAACTGAATACAAAAGTTCAGATTTTAACAATATTTTGACAAAATACAATGAGTACGGAGTGTTTGATGCTTTTTTTTCCCCCGTACCTGAAGATGCCAAACAGTTTTCCGAACAACGTCTGCACAGGCATCATGAGGGCGATGGCGGCAACACCTGCCAGACACGAAGGGCCGATCTCATACCACAGGAAAACGACGATGATGGAAGCTTGCAGAGGTCCGACCCACAGGTAGTGTAGATTCAGAATAATCTACGGCGGCAGCAAACACTGATGATCTTACAGCAAATTTTCTTTTCTTTTCTTTTTCTAAATCGGACCGTTTTAGGTCGGCATGACCTCACCTCATCAAAGCGGTTGACATCATTTGATAGGAGGTTCACTATCTGCCCAGTGGTTGTCCGTCCCATGGACTCACTGCTAAGACGAAGAGCCTGGTGACGGCAGTCAGAGCGATTTAACACAGCAGCCGAGGCTTTAACGGATAATTCAGTCGACGATCTTCCGAATATTCGACCGACCTTCTCGTAGATCATATGACACATGGCCACCCGGATCCTCATGCCGATCCTGAGCACCTGATAGTAGTAAAGGTGCTGGAGGATGGTCAGCCCGAAGCTGGAGACGGATATGGCGGCCGCATAAGCGTACGCGGCGTAAAGACCGGCAGGGTCGTCTTGGTGGTAGCTCTCAAAGTACTCAATAATTTTCCCCAAGAGTAGAGGCTGGACAACTTTAATGGCTTCCTTTAGGTGAGAGCAGACGTGCTAGTGGTGCTCGTTTGATGCAGATGTGTAATACATCAAAGATAAATAAGTAATTACACGGCTGCAGCCTGACAACTTTAGCAGTTTGGCTGCAAGCCTGATTTTGTTCCTTGCTAGGAAGGTTTTATGCAAGTTCACAATAATCAATTGAAAAGACCTGTCACACAGTCTGATTTATTTGCTTTATGCTGTATATATATATATATATATATATATATATATATATATATAAAATAAACCTTATAACATACCAGTGAAAACACATACAGCCCAGCCAGGGCGTATGATTTTCCATAGGCCTTAATGAGAACCCGGGCTAGTTTCGGATCCCGCAGTTCCTTTGTAGCTCTCCTTACTTCGTTGGCCCAAAATCTAGAAGAAACGCATTTTTTTCTGTATTTAAAACAAATATTTCTCTAACATTAGCATTTGGTACTGAGGTTAATGCACATTGCGAAACATCTTCATACTCTAAAACGGACATGCGGCAACCATAAACATTGGAAATCGTTACTCTGAGGCTTGAGGTCAAACACCAACTTTTTGGATCACATCTTCTTAAACTGGTCAGCGATCGGATGCCAACATCCGGTCCCATTAAATCCATTAGACCTCTAGGAAACGACTGTGATTACACTGGAACCAAAGAAGCCGTTTAAACACAATACTGTAATAGGGCTTTAGGTCTGGACCTTGACTGGGTCGTCGTAAAATCGAATTCTTCTGCTTCTCGGGAACTCCGTTGTTGTGTTTGGGGTCTTTGAGTCTTTCTGTTGATGAATGATCTGATTCCAGTACTTAAGATCCATCAGACTCAACGATTCCCCGTTAAACAAAGGGGGTTGAATAAAAATTCATAAGACTTTAGTACATTTTAGGAACTGACTGACTGAATTTATCAGATTGCAGTAAAAATATGGTTAAATCTCAGCTGCAGCTTCCGAAACGGATCAGTCAGCCGTTAATCAGATTTCCTATATTAAGCCCAATGACAGCGGCTTTAATTTTTAAAAATTACACAATGGACGGCTTTTGATGGGACTGTGTCACATGGCGGATAATGGATTCCTCTCACAGGGCGTGACAACAGTAGTGTTCAACGGACTCTAATGAAGTTGTGCTTCAGGAAGCATGAAATTCCTTTGAAAAGCACTACAGCTCAGATCTTGGACCTACTGAGAACATTTGGTAGGAGTTTGTGCGAGTGAACGGCGAGCGTTAATCACGGCTTGGAGTTAATATCCATGGAGAGAAAAATGTATCCGTTATTCCTGCATTACAAACATAAACGACAGGTCGACTGATTTCTCTATAACGTCAGACAACTTGTTCAGAATGTGATCCAAAGATGGAGAAGGATTGATCTGTTTGACGCCACAGTGATGAAAAGCTACAATTTAAATACTAGGATAAAGAGTTTAAAAGAGAACCGATGAGTTTGCAAAAGTATTCCAAACGTCCCAGATTAGGTCCTAGATTAAGGAGCCCCTTTAGCGCACCTCTGTAGATCCTGTCCGAGGTTTTCCGAGCGATCCTCTGGAAGAACGGCGTACATGTCGTTCTCGTTCAGCTGCCGTTTGTGACCTCTGTGCATCAGCGGAGTCAACCAACTGAAACGGATGCAGAAACGCATGTTTAACGTTCATGATCAATCCTAGCAGAAAATCAGCAACACTGACGTCAATACAGCCTTTATAGTTAATTTATGGATTCCGATGGGGGAAGATTTAATTTCATTAATGCGCACAACGTAACTCTAGAACATAATGTGTGCTAATCAACTTGCTGAAGGTGATGCTGCATGATATGCATTACCACATACTCATAATTAGTTTCCCTTCCTGCTCAAGTCTTAGTTAATCCCATTAGCATTAACTAAACTCCACATTTTATTTGATTGTGACAGCAAAGAAGGGCTATCTATAGCGCAGCCAACTGAGATTGGGTTTTGTCTAATGATTGCTGTGGTTATTTAGTAAGCTCTAAAGTCTACTATAGTGACCCGTTAGCTCCCTCTAAACTTTGATCAAACTTAACATCAGTTACCATCAATTGACCTTAAACACAACCCCTGGGATACGCAGCAAGACAATAATCTGAAGAAAACTGGCATAATTAAGTGCTTTAAATCAAAAGGTTTTGAGTTCAATCAGAATTAGATTAGATTCACGCTTTCAGTAATGGCCAAAACAAAAAGCAAAAACAAGCAACTAAACAAAAAGAGGAAATTTGCAATGACTAAAATGTCACAAAAGGTTGTTGTTTTTTTTAACTCAGCCTGATATTAAGATTTCTTTGCATAACCGAAACCCTGACAAACATTTACAGAAACCAGTCACAAACTTTCTTAGCAATGTAGCCAATAAACCTAAATAACTCCCTTAAAAATGTGCATATACTGTTAGGTTTTTATACGTTTAACTCAATAAATTACGTTTTAAGATTGCAGGATGAAACTGACAGTGTGAGATAGGAACTCAAAACCTTTTAATCAAGTAACTCTTTTGGTAACTCTCACTTTTAAAAAGACTGTAGTTCTCAGAAAAAGCAGCTGAAATATCTGTAGGACAGAGATGATGTCAACCCTGTTTGAATAGGCTTTAGTAGACTTCAAGCCTTTTCCACCAGTGTGTGCGTTATCACCAACACTCACCAGAGAAACAGCCTGGAAAGCAGCCCGGCCGTCGCCAGCGGGTTCCCCCTGCCTCCCTTCTGCGTGCTCTCCATGGCTGGAGTGGCATCCGTGCTGTCGGTCCCGGGAGCGGATCGCTGACGGGACATGCGGGCGGAGACTGCGTGCGCAGCGGGGGGCGCGGATCCGGGCGGCGCGGCGTCGCTTACCTGTCAGCATCAGTCATGTGACGCCTTTCTGACCAATAGCTCCGACCGGGATTAGCACATGAGTGGACGCCTGGCAGCTTCTGCGCCTCCGGAGTTCGAGGGAAGCCTCAGATTTTTACTCGTTGTTGTCACAAGAGCCCGAGCGAAACCACGTGTCTCCGTGTTATTGACGTACAGCTGCGGTGCGTTCGAGGACCGCGCGAAAACGTGGGAACGTGAACCCTCCAGGTGAGGTCACGGCATCAAACTTTTACTGCTTCCAAAAAAAAGAAGAAAAAAACTACTGTACAGTTCACTGATGTGCAGAATTGTAAAAACAAACAATCATTTGTTTTGTTACAATTTACTACTTTAATAAATCCTACTAATCAAACTTCATGGATGTTTTGCAGTAACTACAAGTTTTAGATTGAAAAGTTTTTACTATGATCATTTCTATGGAAATATTAGGTTTGTGTGATTTTATCTTGTCCTTAACTGCATATTTTTCACATTTTAACATGCATTACAATAAATTCAAATGACAAAGAGCTTATAAAGTTATAAGGTTCAGTTAGGCCACGGAGACGAGAACCTGAGAACCACTTGGACATACAGGACATATTTACCACATACCACAGCATAAGCTGTAGTGAGACCCAGCAGGAAGCTTAAAATTTGCATGGGGAGACCTCCGGTGGGTCTATTTCTGGGTTCTGAGAAGTAAAGCTGGGTACACAGAGTGAAGCATCAGTATCGTATGACTTTGGAGAGAGGACACCCGACTGACACACTGTACTTAAGTAAACCGACAGCTTAACATCTAGGTCGAGGCAGAAGACATTTCCCATCTACAGATTAGTGGGTGACCATGTTTATATGTGGCACTTGAAACTGAGTTGATATACCTGTTAAATGTTTTATACTAAAGTATCTTGAATACAGGGTTACATTTTTGTAAGATGTCTCAAGAGATGAAACTAGACTAGGTCATACAATTATCCCTAGGATAATAGATTCCACATTTAATGCTCAACTTATCTTAAGCGTACACATCAAAATGCTGCAGTACTTAATTCAAATATTTGTGTGTCTCCTTTCATGAGCTAAAGTGACTAAATTGTTTTAAAACACATTTACAAAATTTTCAAATTAGCACTGCTATTACTTTTTTATTTGCATAGTCACAGTTTGATTTTTCTTTTGTCATTTGCCTTTAAAAGTCCCCATAATAATGATGAGGTTACCTTACATGAACTTTACACCGACGGCACTCAAATTGTATAAGCAGAGCTAATCTTTATCCAGAATCTTTTTTTTTCACCATGTAACACAGAGCTAAAAATTTAGCTCAGGTTTTTAGAGCTGCTTGTATATAGTCTCCTTTTGTCATCAGTTTCACATTCAACCTGTTTCAGACCTACTGCTGCAAGACAATGCAAGATTGCTTTGAACCGTGAGAACCAAAGAAACTTGTATGAAACACGGATTGGGATAACAGGAAGAAAACAAACGGAATCAACGCTTAAGACAAAATTGTTCCTCACGCGTACGGTAAGATGTTACGTCTTGACCCATAAACCTCACTAAATAGCTAAGGCACGTTACGAAAGCTTCAGTCACATGGCTCTGCGCCCATGAACTTTGTAACGTCACCTTGTAAACGTCGGACCCTGCAGAGGACGACTCAAGAAAGCCAGGCCCACATGTCCAGAGTCAAGAGTAGCTGCCAGTATTTGCTCTCAAATGCCACATTTAAAATGAGAATCAACTAACTGCACATGCAAAAAAAAAAAAAAGATATATACCGTGCTCTGCTTCTTGGTGATATGCAGTGTTAATATTAGTATTAGCAGTGATGGATCAAATCTAAATGGTTTCTCTGTCTGATGACTCATTTATAAATCTTTAACCTCCTAATATATTAGCCTATATATTTTGTTCAATTGAAATGTCATTAGAGGCTGGACATATTGAGATGACTGCTTCAGTTGCCCAAATACCTATAATCTGACAAGAGGAAGCCACGAGTGATCGCAGCAAGACTGGAGAGATGTGTTATGACATATAGAGCTCTGCGAGGTTTTATGTAATGTGACTTTGTCGGGAGAATGTCTTAATGAGCTCAAACTGAAATACCTGCTGTGTAGCTCCTGTCTTAACAGGTTACTGCGTCGGAGTTGATTCCTACAGAGACGCAGGCAGCCAAAGGAAGTTTCGTTCCACCTCCTTCAGTCAAAGCAATGCCTGCGTATGCAAGACAAAATATCAATAATTCAAGAGCACAGTTAAGCTTCTGTCCCAGCTGTTTGCCATCGGCTACTCCTTTCTGTTCAATTATTAGTTACTTGATGCTAAAACAACATTTCTGAAATGATTTCGGCAAACATGCAGCAGGTGTCCGATCAAAATAAATGAAAATCCAACGGCTAAATCTCACTGTAGGCTTCTGGGGGAAACTTCAATACCCACTTTGTGCCACTGCTCCCAAAGACCAAGCTTTACAAAATCCACTTGTGTTTGATGCTGCTAGAAAAAAAAAGAAAAGAAGAAGCTTTTGCTTTGCCTGAAGTTCCTCCAGCTGTGGAAGAAGCAGAGCGCAGAGATGGAGTGATATAGGACCAAACCCTGAAGGCCATTTTATTGAAAAGGGATGAATAAATAAAACAAAAAATAAAAAAAGATGAGTGATTACAATTTTAGTTTATACACACACACCAATGCTCCAACCAGAAACAAAATAATACGAAAAGGATTCATTTAATGTAGTTTACCACTTTCTTGCAACAACAACAAAAATTACAAAGCTTGTGGAAGACGAGTTTCCAAAAGAGGCAAAAGTACAAAAGTTTGGCACGATGAGTTCAGGGCGGGAGGAGTGATTTGTTCCCGATGGCAGTCATTGAGTGGACCATGAAGTGATGCCTTTACCACACTACTCTGGACAGCCGAGGCTCGACTTGGACAGTTCAGCAGGGAAAATAATCCCAGACACATCGGAAAATCAATAAAACGGCTTAAGAGCCAGAAAATCCAATATGCAATCAGTTAGGTTTAACATTTAAGAGTAGATTAAGATGTGAACAGAGCCTGTTCATACCAGACTTCGCCTTTAGTTGGTCCTGAATTAGCTCACGACCTTAAATCTATATAATAAAATATACATGCAACTGGAAACCAATTAGTGTTCAAATGTTGAAAAGTCAGAGGAGGTACGACACACGTAAAGATTTTGTAGTTAAAGAGAAATATTTGTAGTTCTTGTGACTGGGATTAAAACAAAATCCGAGAAATAAAGAGCCAAGAGAGATGATTTTACAGATTTACGTACCATACATCAGTATTTGTTTTACTCAAATTTACTATCCGCATTAAACACGGGATCTAAACCCGGAGCAGATTCAAACGCGGATAACTGCAGGCATATTAAAATTGGAGCAGATTTATGATGTAAATGATCTTGGAGAACGTTGCAGGTATGTAGTCAGAAAGCAGGATTGTGAGTTCTGCTCCACAATTTTGAAATTGTTGAGATATTTGAACTGTCATCAAAACATAGTGATGACATATCAGACTCCAAATTTACTCCGTGGCAAAGAGTCAAAACCGACCGTTTTCGATAATTGCTCCATTTTTGTATTTTGTTCCCAAACGGCCTTTTATATGTTAGACTGTAAATTTAACAGAGATTTTGTTATTGTAAGACCTGAAGAGTCAAATAATAACAGTCTTGTTAAATAACAGACGCCTATATACTTAAACCAGCATAAACATACTAGGTTTGATACTCTCCAAACTATAAAAAGATCAAATATATACAGAAACGTGTGGATATTGTTGAACACCAACATACAACTGCCTTTGATCCGTGGCAAAATCTGTTAAATTCCAATAAATTATGTTTTATGTACTTTTTTACATGTGCAATGTTCCAAGTTTAGTTTGTAAAGGGCGATGGAGGCCACAGCCCTCGGAAAGAAGCCATTTCATCAGTCTTTTCGTCCTGTACCACCTTCAAGATAGTACCCGGGGGGTGTTGCATCCTTGCAAAGGCTTTCTTAAGATGTCCAAGTTGGGAAGTTTGATACCGATGATACGTTCTGCTGCTCTGACCATCCGACGCAGAGCTTTTCTCTCGGAGGGCGTGTAGCCGGAGTACCAAACGGTCATGCTATTGGTGAGGACGCTCTCGATTTTGCTGTGATGGAAGTACGCAAGGAGTTTTTGAGGAAGCTGAACTGGTTTTAATCTACTCAGGAAGTGAAGTGCATTATAATTTCCATGTATTGGACTGTGTTGACTATTAGATAAGGCACACCCAATATCCAGACTGTGGAAACTTCAGACTTGGCGCAAAATGGATCCTGTACATTCTGGGACTTTATCAAATAAAACGTATTATTTATGTTAATGTGAAAAAAGGAAACAGGGCCACGCTTCAGTGTTTCACCTTTGCCCGAGTAAGAAGCTTTTAATTTGTCCAGTTCATGATTTATCCAAGTGGCTCTAGATGCAGTGATTTCTTCTGAAGCTTCCTGGATGGATTCGGTTTCATAACTCTTCTTAAGGTTGAGATTATCCAGCTGATGCACAGTAGGAACACATTTTCAGTTTTGGGATATTTAATAGTCAACAATAGCATCTTTCCATTTCAAGAGTTCAATAATCCGCACCCTTTGGACATTACCAGAGTCCTTCGAAGAGAAGCTGTCTGACAATCAGGCGTATCTACTAAAATTTAAAATTTCCACCAGTCTTTTGGAGAATTGGTCCCAACAAATGTGATTTTATCTGTCCCCAGTGCTCTGTTGTAGTTTAATTCCCAGAATAGTTGAGCAAACTAAGCCTCTCCCTCTCAATCTGCCGGCATTTTAACCATCCAGTGTCTCCAACATAGCAAATCAAACATGCTTCTTGGCCCAGCCATGCAAGTGTCCAAGGTCTCAAACAAAAAATCTAGAATGTTGTTCCAAGTTTGGTAAAACATGAAAAAGCATAAAACACGTTTTAAAAAAAAAATGCTAGCTGCATTTTTATTAAAATGATCAATGAGTCCAAACTGTGATTGAGAAAAATATTTTCTCACATACAAATCTGCTGCTTGATTTTTACACTTTGTGTTAAAAAAATTAAAAGATTTCAACCTTTAACCAGATGTGCAAATTCATTTCTCAATATAAAGCAAAGGCAGTGACAGAAGAGGTCAAAATACAGCAACATTCAAGTTCCACCAAATCTCCACAAGAGGGCGCTCATTACCAATTTATGAACAATTAATTATTGGTGTGTTCTTTCTAAATTTATCCGCGATTATGCTCAGTTTTGATGCATCCCTCAAAATCTTTTAATAATATATTATTTAGAATTAAAAAATGCTGTAATTTGGACAGTAAAAGGCTTAAAGGTAAAAGTATTTTGGAAACCAGGAGTTTGTCAGCTGTAAATCTAAACTGCTATGAAGGTTCAGGTTCCTGTCAATTGGAGATGTAAATAAAAAGATGCTGTGTGAAGGATTTACCTCAACGTCTCCATCCCAGACGAATCTTATCACGTCGCTCCATCTGCACATCAGTGGTCACAGATGCATCGTGGGCCTCAGCTGTTGATTAGTCTCATCTTGTTTACACCAGGGGCCCAAGCTTTATTTGACCTAGTTGCTGAAAAAGCCCACGGGGTAGAGAAAAGCTAACCGCAGAAACATGTGTTTACAGAGGTTTTAAAATCAGGAATACAAACACGTGACTGAGGATCATTGGTGATGCTTTTTTCTTCTTCTTAGGACCAATAATAAATGTAATAAAGGCGATAAACAAAGCTGAATGACAGATTAATGAGCTACATCAAGTCATTTTAGGTATCTGAAATCAATTTAACCCATTTTTTTTTCATTAAAAATGTCATTCAGAAATTGCAAGATAGATAGAAAACTCTGGACCAACAGTTTGGTAGAGAATCACCTGCCATGAGACTGTTTAACAGGATAAATGTTACTTTAGCATGAAAATCGCAGGTTTTTAATCCTGGGAATATACTAGCTTACAATTCTTGTGTTTCAACAAATTGATTGTGATATAAATAACATACACAAAAATTATGAGGTCCCAGTTGTTTTTAATCACATCGTCATGTTCATCCAGTCCTTTTTTTAAATAAATTAGTCCATATTACCTTTGCTTTATCAGGCAAACACAATTTTGGGTTTACATATATAAAGGCATCAGACTTGGTGGATCGAGTAGCCGTTTGTTCATATAGGGCGCGTTATACAGTACTTGGCAAAAGCATTCATGCAGTTTCATCCACAACTGTAACGCATTGTGTCGCAAATCATCATACGTTGGATCTTAACGTTAAATTAAAAAGGACAACTAGTCTTTTTATAATAAAAAACAAACAAACTAAAGTATTAACAGGAATTAAATTAAAACTCCCTCCGTTACAGGAAGCTTTCGTCTGTGGTCATGATTCAATTTTTATTAATACTAGTAGTTTTCCTGCTTTTAAATCTGTGTAGGCTAAAAATATTTCTCATAGTTTTTGGAACTTATTAATTTAGGGTATTTATTAGTTCCTATTATTAATGTGTTTATGTACCAGTGGATTATTTTGATACTTTTCTTTTTATTTATACTGCACAGTGAGATCTTAAAGTTTGATAAAAACACAAACTGCTCCAAAAACCAGGAGAAAAAAAAAGAGGCAACATTTGAACCTTTCACTGAACATTTAACCCAAATTTAAAGTTTGGAAAATACCAGAAATCTACTGCTATCGGCTAATTTGCTGTTTGTCCACATCATCATTACGGGATCAACTCAGCAGCTCCTCAATCCTCTTCACGTCTTTTTTGGTTTCTTCTGGCTGGGCGACGATATTCAAGCTGTCTATCAAGTCATCCGTCATCTGCAGACGCGCCGTCCTAACAGGAACGAGGAAACGGTAGACCCAAAAAAAAACAAGCTTAGTTTCATTTAACATTTAAGGTGGTTTATAAAGACATGACAAATCGCCTTTGAGTTTTCTTAACTAGCTAAGCCACCCAGTGTTCAGATCAATGACTTGATGTAATCTGCTGGGGTTCTTTAGATTGGAAATATTTCAAATTGATTCGTTTATGATGCATCTTTGGTTTTAATTGTAAAGTGCCTTGAGACGACATGTGTTGTAAATCGGCGCTGTATAAATGAACCGATTCCTGATTAGCTTGATGCTTCACCTGTTATGTCTGACTCACCACTCTGCGAGCTTGAGCTCATAAAGCTCTCTGCGCTCTCGCCGCCTTCTCTCCCTCAAGGTTTCTCCTGTCAGAGACTGCACACCGACGACCCCAGCACCCACAGGAACTCTGGAGAGATGTTTCAATATAAAAACATGCTTTGTTAATGTGTAGTATTAAAGATTTTTTTTCTATCCAATTAAATACAGTTGCAGCACCTGTTAAGGAACTAATTAACGGTTTACTTTCCATTTAGGTTGAGAAAAGTATTTTAAAACTATGAATTCTCCTATGAACCTCACAAGCGTGAACCCAGTTGAATAAAACACAGACTACCGATTTCCCACCATAAAAATTAAGCCCTTTAAAGCAAAGATCTGGAGCGTGATGCAGTTAGCTACCTCCCATCACTATCCTAGCTCAGCTCAGACTGGAGGCTGGAGCACATCAAACGCTCCAGGTGTCTGCCCACTCAGCCACACAGAGAGGAGGACGCAGCAGTCATGAGCCAGCGGGCGGACAATAACTACAGACAATCCATCCTCCAGTTGTCTGTTCGCCTGTGCCAGTGAAGTCTTTATGGTGATATTAGCCCAGTGAACTCGGCAACAGATGAGAAAAGATGACGCAGGACCCCGAATCTGAAACATTAAAATCACAAGCTAAGGAAGCAGAAGTAATGGTATCGATGTTGGGGTGCAGCTGATGCTTTGGCTGGGCTCTTTACTCTAGTACCCCAAAACTACAGCCAACTGTGATGCACATGAGTCCCTCTGGCCGAGCGAACAGACGCAGGAGCAGAACGGGGGGTGGGGGCAAAGCTACAGCTGGGCAGCAGAGGGTTGCTGGGAGGGCCGCAGCTGGCTGCCAGAGCTCTGTCTGCTCTCAACCAAATAGGCCTCTCTGTTCACAAGCATACAAGCTCGAGTGAATATACAAGACCTAAATATATGATGCATGAGGAAGAATAAAAGGACACACGGCTGCATGAATGGTGTGCATTTCCATTGATCCACATTCTGGTAAAACTAAAGCTACTAGTCTATATATGAATTCAATTCAATGTGTGAATATATATACACATAATAAAAAGATCTGATAAAGAAAGATATGTAGCTAGAGTTATCTCCCCCCATCACTGCCACCTCAGTTAGGGGCTATTAAGCATTATTTAGCCTGGAACTGTTATGTTTGAGCTAAAAGTGGCCTCAAATGTGAATTGAAAAGCCAACATTACCCCAGGACTGCGCCAATGATGCTTCCAGCCACCAGTCCTCTCAGGCCCAGGTTCAGTCGGAAGAGGCCTACAGTCACAGCTGCTTACACAGGCATTTAATCATCAATCAGAGGTAATTTTACTTGACTAAGCAATTTTAGCGTTAAACAATCAAAAAGTTAGGCAAGCCAAACAGGTCATAGACTGATTAAAGCATATATAATCAGTCCACTTTCTTTACTCACCTCCAGCTGCAACATAATTAGTGAGGACATCTTTGTCTCGGTACACAGACAGAGCGGTGCTGACAGAACTGAAGGACAGGAGAGAAAAGGGTTCACAACAAGTCATGAACTTAAAAAGTTCACTAAACCCTAAAATAAACAAATGTATAAATACTTCTGTAATTTCCACTCTGGGATGAATAAATAAAGCATCTTTTATATGTAGCAGAAAAAAAATTTTCAACAGCATTTTAATTTGATTTAGTTGTATCTAGCAAGCTTTTATTATCTTTTTTGTGAGTCTTAAAGGCCTAAACTTATTCTGTTACCTGAACAAAGTTACTATAAGAGACACTCTCCAGCTCCATCTCCACCCGTATCTTAAAAAACCCCGGATGGCTGCATTGTGCGCCGAGCGCTAAGAGAGAGGAAGTAAAAAAAACAAAACAGGGATAAGCTCTTAGAGTGTCGAGGATATAAAAGAACAGGCATCATAAACTCATGTCCTTTATATTGAAAGGAGATTATTCGAACACAACGTTAAAACAAAGTTTCTCCAATGACAACTTTTTGGGATCTGTAGATTCCACTTACGACTGCTTCCACGCGACTCGTGTACACCTCTGCCTGGCTTATTTGGATATACCTCTGCCTAGCAAAGCGTGCAGCTGGCAGGCCGCCGTACAAACAGCCTGTGAACGCTCCCAGAATGCCGTGCTTTATCACTGTGGTGAGCTCCTCCGGGTGTTTCTGCGTCTCACTGCAACGAGAAACACAAGATCAATCTTCAGAGCACATATCCACCATTAGGATTCCCCCATATTTACCAAATTCAATCCCAGACTTAAAAAGTATTAAGCTCCACCCCCATTTCAATATATAAACAAACTTAGTTATGAAATTAGGACAAAATGTGAACAAAGAAATGGTGGCAAAAACGTGCTTTGAAGGGCTGTGGTGCAATTTGGATCATGAACAAATCGTATTGCTTTTCTGTAAAACCCCAAATTTGTTCAGCAAGTTTTGAAAAGCTAAAATGGAAAAATAAAGAAAAAAGTAATTAACCAACAGATTTAATAACAACGCAGATTTTAAAGAGAAATGTCAAAATATCGCTAATCTACAAATTTGACACGTAGCAAACACTAAACCAACAACTCAGAAGTTAAACTGAAAGTTATACTCTCTGTCAAAGAGGTCCTTGATGCGCTCCCATCCCGTGGCTGGGAATTCTGGCTTGCCTATGGTTTTTGGCAGAGCACTGGATTTGGGCACGGCTGCAGGAGCATTACTAGTGGTGGAACAAGAGGAGGAGGGCATCTGCCCAGCAGTCACATCAGCTGCTTCAACCCTGGGGAGCAGAAAGCAGAGGTAACGAGGAACAGCAGCCTGGATGAGGCTCTGAAATGGACCCGTGCTCATCGCGCCCCGGAGGCTGGAATCTGGCCGTCGTCTGGGCAGAGCGGGGCTTGTTCCCTGCTGCTCTGGATGCATCACGATTCAGCTGGCGCTGGGCTGCGAGACACGGAGGCAGGAACACGTGGTTACGAGCTGAAATCCAGTTTCAACTGAAGCTCGGCTCTCAGAATTGATCATGAAAACATAATCTGTGAGGAACAGAGAGTTTGTATAGAGTACACAACACATTTTAAAGTGTAGAGAGACATTCATCCTGCATAGAGTCCTGGATAATTCATCAACCATTGAATATGACGTGGAAGTAAATGGATAAACACTTTTGTTTTAACATAATCGGGCAGGAGCAGCACAATCTTTTTACAGCATCCCTTTAGTACCCAAAACAGATGTTTTATTTCTAACAGCACATCCAACTATACAGTGTAAGCCAATACTTGACTAAGGATGGCAGAATGCAGGTCAATATCAGATGCTTTTAACTTAAATCCATGTATTATTTCCTAACACTACATCTTAATGTTTCTTAATATTGGTTTGGTGAAAAAAATCTTAGCAAAATAAATTTATTTAGCAATTAATTTACTCTCAGGAAGGATGACCCCTGAACCCAGTGCTGCTACCAACAAACTCATTTAAAACTAATTAAGACTTTTGCACTTTTTAATGCAAAAATTGTACATAAAAAAATAAAAAGAAGTTGTTAATCGCTGAAACAAAATGTATAAATCTCTATATTTTGCTGTCTTAACAGGCTCGTGCAGCAGCAGCTGCTAATCAACCAAACACTGAACACCTGTCAGGTCAATCCGCTGCAAGGTTACAGAGCAAAATAACGCAACATTATCCCGCACAGACCTCTTTACAACAAAGAAATACATAGCTTAATTCATTACTTTAGCAGCCACTTACACAGTATTGCCAAATTACCTGTTAAGCTATTAATGTGGGGCGCTAGCTCCCCATTAGCGTTATATGTCGGTTAAGAGGAAACCGCGGAGGGATTCATCAACAGGAAGTTGTGATGCGTCTCACTGGAGACGGAAACGCTCGGATAAACGAACATAAATGACAATATTTCTAACCTCACACAACTTTCTGACTGCCCGCATGCTTCTGCTGCAGAGAAGGCAAACTTCCGACTCTGGCTGGGGGAAATAATAATGTAGAGCCGGGACAGTGACCAGAAAGTAGCGCCGACTTGTGGCTGGAGTCCGACATGAATCTGTCCCACTGAAACACGGCGAAGTGTTAAGTAGTTCCGCCTGGGCAAATGTGACATTTTATAAGCAATAATAAATAAAATGTCAATTAAATAACTGTAATTAATAATAATAAAAAAGAAGAAACAGAAAACAAGATATGAATGATAATTTGATTTGTGTTTTAAATGTTTACCTCATCGAAATGCATCAACATCTGCAAAAAGCAAGTTTTTGTTGTTAGAAACACATAAACAGCTAAAATATTTTAAACATAAAAATAAATAAAAACACAAATATTAACTGTTCATTTTAAATAAATAAGTAAAAACAGAAACCCATCTAAACAGTCAGCTGGTATATCAATATATCTTCTCACTCTTTATAAAGAAATACAAAGTCAATCTGAATAATTTTATTTATTTTTTACAAGTTTTCTTAATAAAAGTACAGACAGATACCAAACAAGATCAGAGATTCTTTGGTCACATATGAGCTTTAATGTGTAGTCAAGCTGACAGAATGGTATGAATATTACAACATATTCAGCATAATCTGGCTTTAGTGATGTCACTTCAAAACAACAGCTATAATACTTACTATGAAACATTAAATGTATTAAACACACAAAAAAATTGGTATGAAAATTATTGCTAAAAGTAAACACTATTATTCAAGTCCTAAAAACCTTTCCAAAAGAGTGTTACAGAGTGTTACAAAACAAAAATTTTCCACCTTTCCAATTTTCTTATGTCTAATCTTTCTGAGTTGATGTAAGGATAGATGGAGCTTAATAAAGACAAATACTGATCAAACCCTGTTTGACACCACAAAACACTTACGACTGGCTCAGAGTTTCCCCTTTGAGCATCAGAGGTACTTCCTGCTTACCGTTTAAACTGGGTGACTGTCTGGGAGAACCATCTAAAAATGTATAAAAACTGATGTTTGTACTAAAATTGAGAAACAATCAGTAGAAAAGTACAAAAAACAGCACTTGTATCGCAGCAAACACATTCATTATGGTTGATTCTCCTTCAGCTTCCCTGGTCCTGCAGAGTTTAAAGCTCTGTCTTGATAGGTTTCCGCACAATCTGTTTGTAGTTGATCTTTCTTTTGGGTTCATAGGTTAGAAGCTGGCTGAACTCAGTCAGGAGTCTCTCCCAGTAGCAGGAAATATCGTTCATTTGAAGGTGGTTGAGAATGAATTCCTGACCTCTGTAGGAAGGAGAGAGGCAGAAAAGTCGTAGATGGTGTTGAATTTTATTTACATCCAAATGTGAATTGAAAACATTATTGGTTACCTGGAGGCGATCTGCTGTGCAATAGCGTCATTTTCTTTGGCAAAACTGAGCTGCTGCCTGAAGAAACAGGATGTGATGTTGATGGTAACAAGCCTTTCACTGTATCTTTTTGTTCCGCTTCCATTAAGATACGTGAAATAACTACCTGACGTCGGACAGGTCCTGCTTGACTGGGATATAGTGGACCCACGGCTTGAGCTGAGCGTAGAAGAACTCCTGCCACTCGTCACCCACATGAAAGACCAACGAGCCACAGAGGAAGAGATGCTTGAGGCGAAAGCTTGCTGCCACACCCCGGAAGTTAAATAAATATCTAACAGAAAAGAAAGCTTTTTACACCAAACCATTCAATGAGATTATAAATATTTAAACATATAAAAAAAAATGCTTACTTGTATTTACAGTGATCAACCAGAGGGATTTCTTTAGCTGGAGGTCTACCAAGTGTGTCCTAATACAGATGGAAAATGATAAAAAATAATGAACAACAGATCTTAATACAGAGGTGTTGGGGTGCTGCTGTGGCTTCCTGTCGAACCTTGTCAGACTTCCAGGCCTGGTTCTTGGTGTACTCTGCATCCACCAGATCCGGAGCTTCTCTAGACAGAAGGATAAGCGGGTCCCGTTCAGGGCTGGTTCTACAGGAAAAAAAGAAAGAACAGCCAAAAAAAATATTAGATAAACGTACTTATTTTAAACCGTTTCAGTTCAGAGCGCCTTTAAAAAATTTTCATCCCGCATTCACAAACTTTAATGTGTTTTTGTGGGATTGTATGTGATAACAAAACTACAAAGAGGGCATAAAAACAGAGATATGGGACAAATCGTACATTGAACAAATAGGTTTTCAGATCTAAGAACTGATAAAGGCATAAATAAATATTCTGAATGGGCTTTCCTAGAATGATCCAATGTTAGGAAACACAATGACTTACCTGGAGCCTCTAAAGAATCCTCTGCTCTCCTTCTTCTGCCAAGGCCACTGTTCTGCAGACCTAATGGTTAGAAGTGTAATCATTCATTTTGAAGTTTAACAATACAGGAACTTCTTTCCACCTGACCAGAATTATTGTTGTGAATTTCCCCTAACTTGTCTGGTTTCTGTTAATGGTTGTTTTCCTAGATTTTAGTCTTAGGGAAACATTACTGACACCTAGTGGTCAATGAGAGACTCAACCATTTATATTTTAAAGGTATAGGAGAGGATCTTTTCAATAGAAAAATTTCAATGGAAAATCCCACTGAAAATGACAGCCAATCAAAAACGACCGGTGGTGAAAAATAACTGGCTGTCAATGCGGAAATAAAATTTACGCGATGACGTACATCAGTAATGTCCCCACCCACCCTAAAACTTGTAATGAACTTTTGCTGTTTGGAAATAGCCAAAACAATTACTTTTTAGTTTCCTTAATTAAGGTCTCCACAACAAAATTAAGAAACTTTAGGTTAAAGGTTTGAGACACTGGGTTTGGAAGGTCATTATAGGTGTTTCATGATGACATATTATAAAAAAAAAAATCATATATTAGTTAGAACTGAACTCCTGTTCATTTTATATGCAAGGCAAAAAAAAATCCTACTTCTTCAGTTCATCCCTCATCAGATCCCATCTCCCCAGTCCGGTGGGGTATATAGGCCACACAGCAGGTCCGCCTTCCCAAAATGTCCACGCAGGGTACATGATGTCCTGATATTCTGGGGTCTGAGAGAAGAAAATATGTTCAATTAACTAAACGTCAGTGTCTCTAAACATGTAGATAAAGATCTCCCAGATGCTGACCTTACTAAACGACAAGACGGGCAGAATTGGATGCACCCAGCTGGGGACCTGAGGGTAGTCTCTAACATTTACCACCACCTCCAAGTCAGGTAGCCTATCAATTATCTCCAGTATGAAATGTTCCACTCCACTGCACCTAAAAAAAAAAAGGGGGGGGAATCTGACTTAGGCCCTTGAAGGTTTTCATATCGTTTGTCATTTTAATAATTGTAAAAAATTAAGGTAGCATATATGCTAATAGTCAAACACTAGGATGATTTTT
Organism: Orestias chungarensis; assembly: GCA_032876305.1. Taxonomy (NCBI): domain Eukaryota; kingdom Metazoa; phylum Chordata; class Actinopteri; order Cyprinodontiformes; family Cyprinodontidae; genus Orestias; species Orestias chungarensis. The sequence goes on along the minus strand of JAVLVB010000242.1, from coordinate 520,985 downwards.
TTTTTAAAACACACCTTGCAGGAAACATGCAGTTTTGCTCTCGGTACAGCTTGTGTCCAATGATCTGGTAGTGGGTTCCCACACCTTTCTGGACAGTAGCTGCCATGGCATCCAGAGATATTCCTCTTTCAAAGGGCTTCAGGTCATGGTGGAGGACACTGAGATAAGTTATGTCCACAAAACAGAGTCAACACATACCAAAACACTGCTCACTGCTTTTATCCTATTAATCAGTGACACATATTACATTTATATAGACATTTATATTTAAATGTATATAGGAAATGTTGCAGGTTGGCTCAGCACTCACCTAAGGTGGCAACTGCAGTTGAAAGGGTTGCATGGAGCGTATACTTTAATGGCTTCCGACACCTTTTCTCGAACTTCCTTCCACCCTTTGCCTACAGCAACACAGAAATGTACGGCTGATGCGAAATGCTTCATGCAGGCTTTGCGGTCTGTGATTAGCTCCATCCATCCTTTTGGCTCAAAGCTGTTTGAACCACAGCATGATGCTGCCACCACTATATTCCACTACAGGAATGGTGAGTTCAGGGAGCATTTTTCACCTCACCTAATTTCTGGTGTTTTAAAACAAAAGTAAATGTTCTGTATAAATGAAATTTAATGCAACAAAAACAGACCATGAATGCTAGAATTAAAGAAAAGGAGGCTAAACTTCACCTTAGCACTGTTGGCATTGCAAAGATAAATGTATTTAATTCAAAGATCCCCCTCAACACACTATAATCACATATATTATAAGGGCACAGTGACATGGTAGACACTAGACTTCAAATGTCATAAAGCTCTTCAGACTCCTAGCCTCCAGTTAGCTAGCTCTGAATGCTAACTCATCGATGACTCCGTCATCAAAGGTTATCGCGAGATTAAACGAGACTCCACGACTCCCTCTGTGGTGCTTTTACAACAGTCTGCGTCTTACCAGCCGAACCGACGCCGCAAACTTGTGAATGGAGCAGAAAGAAACAGAGAAACCAGCCCTCCATCTCCCCCGCTAGCTTCCAGCTCCGTCCGAGAACAAAGCGGCTATCTGCGGTCTGTTAGTTCTGCCTGACTACGGTTACTGTGGTAACGTTCACCGGAAGAAGGCGGCGTTAAAGGGACATACCCCCAATATGATCAGATCTCTAGTCTCGTGTCCACTAAAGGAGGGAAGTGGGAACTGATGGATGGAATTGACTCCACCCCTGTATTATGATGCCACTAAATAAAATCCAGAGGGATTTACTGATTTTAGAAGCCAACACATTGCAGAATCACATCTATTGCCATTATGGCAACAGATATTTTTAAGGCTGTTTTTACCAGCTCTAAAAATCACTAAAAGTTAATTATGTATTGCAAAATCAGTCAGTCAGATTAGATGGAGATGATTTCCGTGAAGATCTATGGACGTCGTTCTCTGCTTTTATTTACCTACATCCATCTTCCATAAATGCGGACCAGTGTTCCTGTTTTAGCTGTAAAGGAAATCACAGTAGACTTATTATGTCATTCATGGATTTAATATAGGTTGTTAAACTAAACAACAAACCTGGGCTGTGGATCTCAGCAGCTCCTCCAGAGTTGCATTGGTCTAATAGGACTTTTATGTCCAAACATTGCTTAGATCAAAATAAATCCCAAACAATTTTCTTTTTCAGCATTTTGTTAAAAACATCCAAAGCCATTTTTTTTCCGTAGAAATATGATTTAAATTGTTTCCCTATGTGGAACAAATATTTGACCCAATTGCAGGAAAGTTATCAATATAGTTTGTCGCTGGTGAACTAATGTCAGGGGAATCTTCTGCAAATTGGCCCAGTCCACTGAATTTCCTAATGAGGTATGAAAAAAGGAGGAGGAATGAAATCCTCCTGAGATCTGGACTGTGTGAAGACAGGGAGAGGAGGAAATAGAGGACAAGAAGAGAAGAGGAGCTGCCACGGTGGATTTATAGATAGAAGCAAAAGCATTTAAATAATACAACTTTTTATATATGTTTGCTAGTCCCTACAAATGTCAATCCGGCTTTTAAACCTTAAGTAGAAATGCAGCACATCTGGCTCGCCATACTCTCTGGCCTCGGCCTCCGTCTGGTTCTCCAGTGCAGAGCCGAGGAAGGTCTCGAGTTCCCCAACTTCGATGGCAAAGACAGGGTCCTGGACATCAACGAGCGGAACTACAAGAAGGCCCTGAAGAGGTACGACCTGCTGTGTCTGTTCTACCACGAACCTGTGCCGGCCAACAAGGGCCTGCAGAAGCGGTTCCAGATGACAGTGCTGGTGCTGGAGGTGAGGAAAAAGAGCAGAAGACAAGATGCTGAGGCGAAGTGAGAGCTGATGTATCTTCTTTGCTGCAAAAATACCTGAGAGCAGTAGTTTCACTTTATCCCTCCTCTGCCTGTATAACTGTAGACTCTCGGCTTTAACGTAAGTGGAAGAACTAACTTTTCAGCTTGATTGAATCGTTGCACATTTTTTCCGAGCCCACTTTGACAGTAAAGCCGTTATGTGCTTCTTTGTTGGATTGCATGCATCTAGTGGATGTTTATAGGTCAATTTCTCAGTAATAAGCTGCTCTGAATTTTTTTTCTCAATCTGTGTCTTAAAAAACACCAAGTAAGCTTGTTTTTACCCTTTCTATTCACCCTTAATCATATATTTTAGTTTCCTGCACTGACTTTCTGGTAAAAAAAAAGAAGGAAAAAAAGACAAAAGAATACTTAATTTATCTCAAAGGTAAGTAAATTTTACTTTGGTTATCTAATTTTCTACAAGTGTAGCTGCTGATGGCTGTGGATCGGACAAGATCTCTTGTAGCAGTCTGTGAATCTAATGAAGCATCTGAAACTAGAACATATTTAAGTTGAGCGATAAGAAATTCTGATTTAATGTTTCCAGGTCTGAACTCGGAGTCTTCTGCATAAAATATAATACGATACAATGATATCTTGTCCTTGGTAACAATGCTGTCTGCTATTGGCCCCACAAGCTGATAATATCGCATTGTTGTTCTATGCAATCTTAATTAATAAAATCAAAAATACATTCCGGGCTGTATTTTTACAGTTTTAATGAGTTACGAACCATTAGAGACCATAATAAATTGGTTCCTGACGCAGATATCTCTATCCAATGAATGGCAGCCATAAGGATTGTAAGAAGATTCAAACTTTTCATATTAAAATTTAATCTGGGGGGGAAATGACCTTCAATTGTGGCAACTGGTAACTCAGGATTTCCAAAGTGAAATCAAATGCACAATCATAGCTTAAAGAGAGCTTGGACTAAGTTCTCAGATTTTTTGAGTTATGATCTTTGGTTGCAGATCCAGATCTTTCTAGCTCATTGCGTGATTTAATTGTGAATTTTCATTTCCGTTGTGATCCACCAGCTCACAGCTCAAGTCCTGGAGAACAAAGACATTGGTTTTGGAATGGTGGACTCCCAGAAGGATGCCAAAATCGCAAACAAACTAGGTGAGAATTATTATGGAGTTATGCTGTACATTGAACTCTCCGTTTAAAGGAACATAGAGTATATTTATTGAAGTCCCCCCCCCCCACCAGGTCTGGAGGAGGTTGGAAGTGTGTATGTGTTCAAGGACGACCGTGTCATTGAGTTCGATGGGGAGCTCTCAGCAGATACCTTGGTGGAATTTCTCTTAGATGTAAGTGTAAAAATATGCCATTTATACCGTCCTTAAAGCTTTGAGGCAGGCGATCTGAAGCCATAACGGAGACAAGTCCTACTTTTAATCTTCTTAGCCATAAAAAGACATCTTTGTTTTTCCTAAAAAAAACAAAACAACTAAATTAAATAACTGGTTCTAACAAGCACTCAACATCTGGGTAATGTTCTCACCCCTATTTACACTCCACTAACAGGGAGTAAATGAACTTACAGCTACATCAAACATTGACAGGCTTGTGATACAGCTAATTGCTCTTAGCTAGCTACCTAACAGGCCTTTATACGAGGAACTTAAACTAGTAACCAAACTACATAATACCTGCCTATTCATCAATAAGTACTTAAAGGTTGCTACGATCCAATAAAAGAGTTTTTGACACTGTTTGGCCCAAGATCCGATAATGTGGTAGCATGATCAGAAAACTTGGTACAAAATTTGGTCCCTTGCAAATTGTATTCGTACCACTCGAACGTTTTAAAATGTATAAATTGGTCACTCTTTTATCAGCTCTGACCAGCAGCCCTGTGTCACAGCATGATACTGCCAGCGCCTTCATTGTAGGGATGTGAAGATTCACTTAGACAATCCCTAAAACCATGCAGTGCTTAAATACGAATAAATTAAAGCACTGTGTTGAGCTCCATCCAGCTTCCCATTCCCACATCCCCATTCCCTTTTAAATAGTGGTTGCCACCACTATTTAAAAGGGTATTAGAGTAAAGGGCTCTTAATATACAGTATATGCATGTCAGGCATATGACATGAGATTATCCAGTACTTTGTTTAGGTCACATGAAATCTTAATGAAATCCTACCGAGTGTTCTTCTCCAACAGAAAAAATATCTCTGAATCTCCGTTCGCAAATTTTTTTCTCAATACTACTACTAAAACTAGAGCTAGGCAGTTTTGCTTGATATTGAACTATAAATGGGTTTATGTCAGCTTTGCAGAATGGCACCCAAAGGTTCTCTATTCAGCTTCTTAGTTGCAACTGGTACAACTGCAAAGCTAAAAGACCACATGGGGACCTACTTATTGTTTTAAATGTAGGTCCCCATGTGGTCTTTTAGCTTTGCAGTTGTACCAAATGAGAAGTAATTTTCTCAGGCCATTTTTACAGCCTGAAATGATGATGATTTCTGGAGCCTGGTCCGACTGAAATTGCAAAACATTTTCATCGCGTTTCCCAGGTGCTGGAGGATCCAGTGGAGATCATAAATAATGCGATGGAGCTGCGAGCCTTTGAGAGGATGGAGGAGGACATCAGGCTCATTGGCTACTTCAAAGGAGAGGATTCCTGTCAGTTTGTCGAAAGTCAAAGCTAATTCACAAAATAATACAATAATAATGTATAAATGAGGGTGTTTAATGGGTGAAAGAAATATGTACAAGTGGGCTCCTGAGATGCTACTAGGATCTCGAGGCTAATGGTACTACATCGCAGTGACGCCTGTTAAAGAGAAACCTGATTCCAGACACTCTCCCTTAGTCTCAGGAGACGCTTTAAATAGCTCCCAGCTCTCCATGTTATAGGTCAAACAGCATTTATAGTCTTAACCCAAAAAAAAAAAAAAAAGACAAAGAGAAGCAGGGTAGATGCTATCTACTTTGATATGATGCTGGCACAGATTTTCATTACATTTCCCATATCAGTCGCAGATGGACCGGTCCTTGGCTGTGACCTTGCTGGTAGCAGAGCCAGGAGTTCTTACTAAGCACATGAAAATGTATTAAGAGAGACGCGGTCTCTTAAAACAAAGACAGCAAAACACCAGTGCTGAAACATTGAATGACAATCATGGGTTTTGATACTTTCTTAACGCATCGTACACCAACGAATAGTTAAGGCTGATGACCAAGCTTAGCTTCTTTTAACGATGTTTCTGTTTATTCTAAACTAAATCATTTTTCTCTGTCACGTTTTTTTGTATCAGACTACAAAGCTTTCCAGGAAGCCTCGGAGAGATTTCAACCTTATATCAAGTTCTTTGCAACATTCGACAAATCTGTAAGTAGTGAATGCTTCCTTACACAAACGGCGCTTTGCTTGTTCAGTGGCTTTTTCAAAAATGTATGCTCAACTAACAGTAGAAAGGCAAAATGGACTTTTCTAAAAGAAATTTGAATAAAACTGCTAATTTCATCGTTAAACAATAAAAAAAAGATATGCAACGTGAATAAACAAGTTTTTACTAACAGAGAAAGGCACCAATTACCTTCATAAGAGCGATTACTATATTTTACAATCAGAAATGTTCCCCATTAGCAGACTTATATTTTCTGCAAACTCAGAAAAAAACAGTGTCCTCATCCAACAAGAAGTGTGGCCGGATTCCTTAATGTTTTAATTAATGGCAAACTCCTTTAATCGTACTATATTGATATTTAGATGCATTTCGTCGCTTTAGGTTGCCAAACATCTCTCCCTAAAGATGAACGAAGTAAACTTCTACGAGCCTTTCATGGAGGAGCCGGCAATCCTGCCAGGGAGACCTCTGTCAGAAATGGATATAGTTGAATTTGTCAACCAACATAGAAGGCACGTCCTGAATGTTCGGCTGGAGATGAAGCGATAGACTAAAGGTGCTAAGTTATTGCTTTATTCATTCAGGGCTACACTGAGGAAGCTACGAGCAGAAAATATGTTCGAGACGTGGGTGAGCAATTGTTAGTTCCTTATTGTGCTGATTAAAACCTATATCCAGTTGATAAATTGTACATTTTTTTTCTCCAGGAGGATGATATGGATGGAATACATATTGTTGCCTTTGCCGAAGAGGAAGACCCAGGTCTATAGCAGTCATTGAAAGCGTTGTATTGTGTCAGATTGCATGGTGCTGTGGGAAAAACTATTGTTTTACCTGTTCCCTTGCTGAAGCCGTTCAATAATTAACGGGGATTACACACACAACCACATTCACAACCAGTGCGGAATACGGGCAGAACTCCTAAACTGGAGAAACTATTTGGAAATGACCAGCTTGACAACAAAAACTTGGCCAAAGTATCTGATAAGACAACAATGTTTGAATAAATTGTGTAGAAATACAAGACCAAATGAGAAAGACAGGAAGGGACATATGTGAGTTTGGAAATGGTTACAGAGATATGTTTTTAAGGCTTTGGGACTAAAACCCAATAAGGACGTTTCTTCTTCGTACTTGAGGAATTATGTTAACTTAGATCTAGATGCAACATGAAAACAGGCCGTCTGTTTCAAAATCCTTGAATGTGGCTACATTAAAATTCCTTCACAAGGCTGTAGAGTTTATCCACCCTAAACCTCCTTTAAGGAGTTTGAAAACTGTATTTTTTCACTTTAACTTTGATTGATTGGTTATCTTTGTTTGGTTGTGAGAAATACATGTGAGGCACATCTCTGCTTCCGTACACAGACGGCTACGAGTTTCTGGAGATCCTAAAAGACGTGGCCAGAGACAACACCAACAACCCAGAGCTCAGCATTGTCTGGATTGATCCTGATGACTTCCCTCTGGTTCTCCCTCAGCGTCACATATCCTTCCCTTAATCAAAACCTCCACTCACAAGAAACTATGACTATGCTTAACATGTCTTGTCCCTACAGCTGACCACTTACTGGGAAAAGACCTTCAAGCTGGATCTATTTAGACCCCAGATAGGCGTGGTCAACGTCACCGATGTAAGTAAGGTTCAGATTAGAAGGTTATCCAGAAAGCGGTGACTGAGTGGACTGTGTTCCAGGCCGACAGCGTTTGGCTGGACATGTCGAACGACGAGGACCTGCCCACAGCGGAGGAACTGGAGGACTGGATCGAGGACGTCCTGTCAGGGAGGGTGAACACGGAAGACGACGACGAGTTTGCCGACGACCAGGAGGACGACCGCTACGTCTCAGAAGACGGCGATGGAGGTCCGGACTCGGACGAAGAAGATGATGGAGATGATTAGAATGACAGGGGGTCTTGGAGTTCAGTAAAAACAAAAATGAATGTTCAATGTAATAGCGTTAAACTTTAGGAAATCTAGATGAAATACATAGTAGTGTTAGAGGACAGATGAAGCAAATGCAGTATTATCAAAGGAACGTCTGACCTAACTTTATGCATTGCCTGAAGCTGTAGTTCTCGGTTATTTACTATGGACTATGATTGATTCCTCGTCAACGTCAGAGGAAAAACTGGTGCAAAAAATGAAAAAAATATAAAAAATGTAACTGTCTGCAAATAAAAGATGTTAGTAACTGGAAGTATGAGTCTACTTTTAAACTATGTGGATTTTTATTAGTCTTTCTTTTTTGTTAATCACAAACTACGTTGCTCTCAATAACACACAATATAAAACACAGCAAGCCATTTTAGTGGTTACGTCTTTGCCTTTTGCAAAGCAGTACAAGTGAACACATTTCTATGATTAATGTGTTTCAATGGAGAGTTGAATTCTGGCCTATAACCTCACCGATAATCCGGCAGTTCTGTGAAGGTTTGATAAGACCGCGTCGAAATTAACAACGAGCCCAGCAGATCAGGAGAGAAGTTTGTTTTGAACAGTATCCGTTGTCTACATTCAATGCATGAATTCGAACACATACCTAAAACTGAGCTTCACCTCCTTCCAGGGAGATTGACTCCAAATGAACAACCGGAGCTCTATTGTAATAATTAGATCAGAGCATGTTCATGTGACAGACTGGTCCAGTCAAAGTTCAGATCTAATCTAAGAATAATGTAGAAAAAAAACTAACAAAGTGTTAAGCTTAGGGATGGCTAATTTTAAATGCAAGCCACACTTATCAGATATCTATCGTTAAAATCGTCATAAAAAAACCCCGTCAGCGTTCAGAAAATGTCACATTGTGTTTGCTAAGTAAATACAATCCTAAAAAAACATTCCAAACAACAAACACACATTGATTAGTCCCTAACCGATGCAAAAAAAAGAAGAAATCCCTTCCCCTTTCAGTGAACATTTTCATGCTGAATTATTCAAACAACGGTGAATAATTTAGTGATGTAATGCCCCATAATGGTAGCGGACACCTGGACATTGAGGCTGGGGGTCCTCAGACTCAGAGACAACCCCCCCCCCCCCCCCCCCCCCCCCCCCC
>JAVLVB010000242.1:491254-510172 GCA_032876305.1 Orestias chungarensis | reverse complement strand
TTTCTGTCTTTTCAAACCCCCAGTCGGTTGTGGCAGATGGCTGCTTGTACTGAGCCTGGTTCTGCTGGAGGTTTCTTCCTGTTAAAGGGGAGTTTTTCCTCTCCACTGTCGCTACATGCATGCTCAGTATGAGGGATAATTAGTCAACGACAACACAAGCCATTGTTTCTGTCTGCTGATTCTAGAGGAGTGAATGCTGCAAGTCAATGACTCCAAGAATCTGCTGCGGTTCCTGAGATTGGAAACTTTTTCAAACTGATTTGTTTATGATGTATCTTTGAGTTTAATTGATTTTCTTTTAAAGAGCCTTGGCGCTATATAAATAAACTGATTCTTCTTGATTCAATGTTCAAAAGGTTTCTGCTTGTCCTGGATGGCATGTTCTCGCTTCTTTTCCATTTTACTTTAACTTAAAAGCGCTAACAAATGTGGAAACCAGCAATCCTGACATAGAAATAAATAAGAAAACAAAACAAATTAGAGGCAATATCTGTTTGGACATGGAATTGCTTTACTGTAGTAAAAGTTTTTTGTTTTTTTTCAATTCTGTGCCAATAAGTATATAATTGAGCATTAAACCCTCCATTTACCATGCAGGATCATTGTTAGAAATTCAAAAGAACCAGCAGCATCACAGTGTTTTATTTTACAAATGTTAATAAAATTGTTTTATTGTCATTGCTATAACTTTTTTTAAATTTTTTCTTTTACAAATACTAATGTGCAACTGAAACAAACCTGAAATTTCACATAGTTGTCACAAGGCTGTTCGTCAAAAAAAAACAGACCGTGGACAGGGGCTGTAACCAGGCAACAGTGGGACAGATGGTGGGAACAATGTTTGGGGGCGAAACAAGGCAGGATGTGTGAACTGAACTGGCACCATCACAAGCATACATGTGCTTGTTCACGCAAATACCGCGTAAGACGATAAAATAAAACTTAAAACAAGAGGCCCCGCCATGTTAGGATCATGGGGGGGTAAAAAGAACATGTGGATGTGAGATTCAACCCCCTCTGGCAGGCCTTTGTCAAGGGTTTGAATTCAGCTCAACATATGAGCCACCTGTGCCAAGTCACAGTGTACCCACAAGGGGGCAGTAGAGGATACAGCCAGCCCAACATGCTTTGATTCATGACCTCAGTGTGAATCCTGTCACTTTGCTGAAGGCAGCAGGCACAGAGACAAACAGGAGGGATTTTAGCTTATTTAGGAGGGTTTTTGTTTTCATATTTATCATGTGAATTAAAAAACAAACAAAAGACAGAAAGAAATCCGTCAGAGTCCTCATTGGGTATTTATCTGACACCAGCCGCGAGACAAGGCGTTAAAAATTAGAACCAGACCGTCCAGTCAGGGAGGGAGGATCCGTTCAACCACAGGTAAGACTGCGGATCCGCCTTTGTTGATCCATGTACCAATAATGTCGCGATGAGGAGCCCCGACTGACAACATAGCACGTTCAGCTCAGTCTTTGCTGAACTCAGCTACTGGGGGGGAAAAAGACGTTACACTTTTATTTTTATTTTTTATGATTAAAACGCACCTGAAAAGTGTGAAGATGCCAATTTTGTTTTTTCCGTTTTCTTTCTGCTAAAAACATCAATAGTGTTGCTGGATATAAATGCATGCCACACTTTTCAGATCGCCTTGTTTCGGTTTAATGCATGAAAGCCCAATAAAATATATATACGTGGTTTTAAAAATGTTTAAGTAGCATGAAGACACTTCCAAGGGAGCAAATATTTCACCATATGTTCCCTTTTCTTGTTGGTAATGAAATCTTTTAACTTTATAAGAAAGCTTTTAATTTGTAAAAAAACAAACAAAAAAAAAACAAACCATAAAACATCTGGATCTATAGTCTAAACCCCTGGAAGGGAAACAGCAGATGTGGAACATATATAAATCTGGGGCTTACGTGACGCAGAGTTGTTCTGGTGAAATCAGTAGGTTTTAATTTTTATTTCAGAAGTCAGCTCTGTCTCGTCTTGTCAGGCAGATGCGGCAGACACAAAAGCCCTGAGAGGATCACTGAACCTGTGCGGGAGGGTTGATATCCATGTCCACGCGTCCTCTCGTTCTCCAGCCCGCTCCAACGTCCCAATCTGAAAGTGTCTCTGTGTACGTAATCCATGTAACCTCCAGTTTGTAGTCATTCTCGTAACAAGTCAGCAGCAGAAGCTTGTTTGACTGGAAACCCATAATCTGTCAAGATGTTGGAAGCTTCGTAGAGAAATGTGCGTTTCTCCAAACTGTCCCCCATTTCAATCGCAAACTTTTGCATCAAGTGGGATTTTATGCGGTAGACCAACATGAGGTAGCGGATAACGGCGAAGAGGAAAGAAAATAAACTTAAACAAATCATCGAGGCTGGGATTATAACTCGCAAACCTTCCTATTGCACGCTGGTTTTTATGCAGACCTTTCTTCATGCTGTTTATTTAAGAGTATCCCAGTGAAAAACCTTTATTTTTATATATACAGTTATACCTCATTTATTTCGGTTCGCCACATAAAATCCCATGAAAATGCGCAGAGGATTGCGGCTTTCGCGTGAAAATGTACAGTGTCGAGCACAACCTTATTTGCCGATAAAAATAAAATAAAATCCTGCTACAGTTCTTCTTTTCTCAACATTAAAATGCCGATCATTTCAGACATGTGGTATATATATATATATATATATTAAAAATGAATAAAAGTACATATAAAAAACTTCAAACTCTAATTAGCAACATTTGAAAGCAACGTGACATGGTGAGGAATAAAAAACAAAACTTGTCCTACACCGACGTTTCCGACTGTAGTCGAAGGACAAACTTGTGGGATTTGGGGTCGATGTATTCCTCGGACATCTGGATGTAGGGGATCTTTTTGGTCGTCACCACCAGGCTGAAGTCAACGCACTTGATCAGGAAGATGCCCCCGTCCTTCAGGCCGCTGGTGACCGACGCCTCGCTGATCAGCGTCCAGCGCCGGCCCAGCCAGTGGTCCTTACCGTACTGCAGGGTCGGTCCCGGCGTCAGGTAGCTCTCCAGGAAGGCCTGGAAGGAGAGAAAGCGGGGAGCAGGGCTGAGGATTCAGGTCCCTGGATGTGGCGGGGACGCTGCTGCGTGGGTTTGGAGCGTACCTTGGGCGTCATGTTGTTAGTGATGCAGAAGGCCAGGTGCTGCTGGATGCTCTCCATGCTGTGGGAGTGCTGCTGCTTGGTGGTCCTCAGGTACTTCTGCAGGGCGCGCGCCATGGAGGGGAAGATTGCCTGGGCCGCTTCTCGGGGGTCCATCACGTCCCCCGGAGCCTTCTTGGGCTCCTCCCCCTGCTGCATGCGCTTGATGTGGGTGAAGGCCTCCTCTACTGCCACCACCAGTCTGGGAGGAAACACCGAAGACACATTTCTCTAAACTTTTCAATGATTTCCAACTTGGGACGGTTTTAACGCATTGGTCTTCGACTGATAAAGAAAAAGGACGATTTAAAAATTTAGTCTTTATTATCCTTTGGGAGAAACCTCAGATTCAGATTTGCTGTTTGAGAAGAGATGCAACTAAACCAGGATCTTCATCTATAGAAGTAATTTAAAAGGTATAGATTATTTATATTCGTCTTGAGAGCCTTTTTTGAAAGAGTCAGTAGAGACGGAGCAGCGCAGTGACAGGGGGAGAGCTTTCCAGGGCCTAGGTGCCATCACCTGAAATCCTCCGTCTGCACGGGTTTTAAAATGAGTTCTGGGTACCGTCAGCAGCATCCGATTAGAAGAGATATATTTGGGAGCCTCACCATAAAGTGCCTTAAAAGTTAAGACCAAAATTTTAAAATGAGTCCTAAAATGCAGGGAGGCCAGAACAGGAGTTATGTGAGCTGTTGTGTGGGTCTTAGTTGAAAGCCTGGCTGCAGCGTTTTTGCAGACTGCAGGCGAGCCATGCAGGATTTACTTAGACCTGCAGAAACGCTGCTACAAATTTCGGAGACTATTTTTCCCCCAAAGGGTTTAAAAACGTAAGATGCTGCCTGATTACAGGGATTATATCTGGGCCATCAGACTTAAAGTAGTAAAAACTGCAACAACAACAAAACAAAAAAAACTGGCTGTTTTTTTTCCCTCCACCAAACTTTCTTCCTCTGACAATTTCTGACAAGCTGACATTAGCTGATCAGCTAATGATCCTGGGAAGGATTTTTCTGAGTCCACTTAGGAGCATCTTTTACATTCATTTTAAAATTTTGCTATTGCTCAAGCTTTGGTTTAATTTTTTTCTTCTTGATTCTGTACTTCGTTAAATCTGTAGAAAGATAACTCCCTGATGAGGAGATAAAACGTTCTCCTAAAAAATAAAACTCACCGCGCCCGGCGTTTGCGCACACGCCTCTCGTGCTCGGCCTCTTCGTAGTAGAGCTCGTTGTGGCTGGTATCGCGCTGTCGGGCGGCGGCGGCGATCATGGCTCTGGATTGGGAATGCGCGATTCCCGCGGCGGCGTTGTTCCCCGGACCTGAAATCATGAGAACACGGCGCCGCGGCTTGATCTCACAGGTAAAGAGAAGACAATGAGGGATGATGACACACGGTGCAACGGGATGAGAAGGCTTTCCTTTAATCAGGAAATCCTCCCATGTGTTCGTTTCTTCCTTCAACGGAAAGTTTACATGTTCACGACAAGGATGGCAGTTTTAACGCGGGTTAAAAGCGGGCAGAGGATCGAGTGTGAACCTCGTCCCACTCGGCTTATAACGAGGGTGAGATCTTACGCTGACAAAAAGGGCGTGCTTGTGAATTCGTTACAAGGGTCTACTTTAACAGCGAACGTGGAAAACGGACACGGTGAAAACGATAACACGCGACGGACAAACAAACCGGAGCTGTCGAGAACGAGGATGGAACATTTTTACATTTGAGTTTTCAACACCTGCATTTTTCCAACAACCACATGCTTCAATCTGTTTTGTTGGATGTTACAGTAAATGACAAACACAAATCTGAATCAGCACAGTAAATCTTGACCTTTGACTAGGCCGTTTTTCTAGTCAGGTCTTCCGGCCCAATAGGTTGCAATTAAACCTGAATATGTCTTCTCTAGCCTACCGAGTCCTACAGTAACACGCTAACTGCATCAAGCTGTCGTTGTGGGAAAGATTTAAAGATATACAAGTGGTCAAAAGGGGAAAATTAATCTTCTTAAAAGCCCCTATCAAGGAACTTCTTGACTAATGAGGCGATATTGGATTTTGGAGTCAGGTAGGTGAGAAATTTTTGATTTTCCGATATTAATGTGGAGCATTTTGACTTTAGTGAATAAGTAAAAAGTGGAACCCAGTTGTAGTAAACATGCATGAAAATTCGACCTTCTAATTTCATTTTAAGCGCTTATGGGTTGCTATTTTTGCATTTAGAATAGACTTCACGTATGAAGTCTCCTTCATAAACAAGCACTCGGTGTGAGAAAGAAAAAACAGATGCCAAAAACAGACATAAAAATAACTTAAATCTGTTCTGACGGAGAGTAACTCAATTCCTGCGTCCCCTTAGTGATTGAAAGTGATAGACATTTAATCAAGCGAACATTATCGCCTCTCTCTTTCTCGCTCTCAAAGCTGGAATTATTCATCAAAACGCACGGCTGCAGAAGGAAAGCAGGAAACGTCGCTAGAGAGCAGCAAAAGAGGGCCGAGGAGTCTCCAAGCAGCAAAAGAGGGCCGAGGAGTCTCCAAGCAGATGTTGCAGAATCGAAAACGTAGAACAACGATACTCCAGGGAGAAGCTGCGACTGAGGGCGATCCAGCTATTGATTTATCAGCCGTGTCTCCTTGTAGCATTTCGCGAGGTGGAAGACAAATGGTGACACGAGCGAGTCAAGTTAGCGCACACGAATGGAGCTTGAGTACAGTTAAGGGACAGCACTAATTTTAATAGAGGCGTTGTGTTACGTTCCTGCCAGCTGACGCCTGGATGAAACTTTTCCCTCGACCTGTGGCATGCATGGTGAAGGGTGCCACGTGTTTAACTTGACAGGGCTCTGAGAAAGTGCACCAAGGTGAAATAAATAGCAGCAGGAAGGTCTTTACATACTTACTCTCCTCAAGGTAGGCTTTCAGTCTAGCTTTATAGGTTTCTTAAAGGGTTAGCGTCGGTGCAAGGGGGACACATAAGGAGAAATTAAAGTTAGCAGACAATTAAATATAAGTTTGCTTGCATTTTCGCACATTGAATTAAAAGATTGATTTCTGCCTTACAGACAATAGTTTGTTTTGCGCATACCAGCAGAGTACGGGAAATCCACCTGGTGAGGCTTGAGGGGTTTTTAAGATGAGGAAAATTGCCCATTAAAAGACATTCTGAATGATTTGGCCTCATTGGTGAACGTCTAGCTAAAAAAGGTATTATTCTATATTTTATTTTTTTTTAAACAGAGGCACCATAGGAAGCACTACCAGGTCATACTGCCAACACTGTTCAGTGTGGGAGTTGTTACTAAGATGTTATAGTTAATTAAAACCAAGAAAAGAGCAGCAAGAAGCTATCAATAGGGTTAAACAGGCTGTTATTCAGGGCTGTGAGACAGCGAGAGAGAGCAAGCCTTTCAACAGAGAACAGTAAGGCTTCTCGGTTTCGTTCTTTTAAGCCTTTATCTCTATCTGCCATCGAACCTGTTGCCGTTCTTTTGGAAATCGCAGAGAAAACGAAGGGATGGACATTTTTTAGAACACAAACAGAGGCGGCAGCTTTCTAAATGGTAGCTAAATGCTAGCTGTGCTACTCATTAGCAGTTTGAGTCAGTTAAGTTCACGCCTTTTAAGACCATTATCATTCACGTTTAACAGTAAAGTAACTTGAAATCTAACTTGTTGATATTTGTGTTGCTTACCAGAGAACATAAGTATTTTCAGTTTGGTGTTTGTCAGCTGTTTTCTTTTTTGTAGTTGTTTTACACCTTGGCAACTTAACATAGCTGACAGTGAAAACTCAAACTTAAGTGTTGGTTTTAGCTAAACAAGCAGTTGTAGAGAAGTACGTTTATGTCCTTTTATGGTTTAAAGAAGGAGCATGAACGTGTGTAAACAAATCTGGATTACTACCCAGTGAGGATTTCCACCTAAAACCTTATTAAGATCTACAAATTTTGGAACAACCAAAGCATTTATATGAAGAAATAGAAACAAGAAGTGGTGGAATAATAATCACACAGAAATGTAGGACCAACAAAAGTGTATTTGAGACTTTTCGATCCCTGAAATTAGGAAAATTAAATACACATCAAATCCTTCATTATAATTTCTGTTTAGTTTAAAAATAATCATAAAACCTGCTAAGAAAGGATGACGAGCAAATATTGGTTGAATTACCATTTTAATTTAGTTTGAGAGTGAAATTATTCCAGGCGCTAGTCTTAGTAGGATTTTGAATGACATAGTAGGTGGTGTGATAATAGTAAGACTGGTGAGCAATCTGTGATTTTAACCCAGCTCTGCTTCAGATGTCACTAATATTGAGCTGCTATTTTTAATCAAAAATATTACACAATATATAGTATGATTGTTTAAAAACACAAGAAAGAAGATACTGGTAGTGTAGCCAGAGCCTAATTATGTCATAGCATAGTAATTAAATGTTGTCCTAGCGTAGCAGGCCGTTCGTTATATTAACTCAATTGTATCACTCCATAAAGCTACAATAAAAAGAAATTACATCTGTTTTTCATTTCTTTAGTTTATGTGTGGAATTCTCTTAGTTCATTCAAACTTAAACATAATTTTATAATTATTACATAATTTTAGTAATAGTTTAGTCCCAGTTTAGACCGATCTGACAAAGGGTGTACTTTCTTTCTGTTTGAAATGCCATAGCTCTCATAGCTTATTTGGAAAAAAAAGCACAAAGAAGATGCAGACAACACCGAGCATCCCACTCACCCTCAGCAGGGCATGCTGGGAACTCACCATCCACATTGTAGACCTTGAGGCCAGCCAGGTGCTTGGCGGCTCGGGACTTGGAGGCAGAAAGCAGCGCCGGGTTGTGGATGGTGAAATCGCAGTAGTAGTGCTCTATGATGGCGAGGGCAGCCCGCTGAATGCTGGAGAGGAGAAAGGAAGGCAGACTCAGTGAGGGGCTTTATTAGCCAACATTTTAAGAAAGAAAAGCAGAAAAAAGATAAATAAATCGCCACAGGACACTTTTTATCTGCGATATGAGATTCGAGAAACCCTTTTGCAGGTCCAAAAATGTTCCTGAAGAAGAGAAAATAACAGACGTGGAAGATTTTTGGCTCGCTTTCAAAAGTTCACAACATATTAAAAAACCCCGAAAGGATAGATTTAACACTTCTTGGGGATAGCAAGCAATAAATACAAGCATGAAGCAGAAAAAGCAGCAAAAATAATTCACACGTCAAACATAGGAAAAAAATGTAGTTTTCAAAGTTTTTACAAAACCTTTTTACAAAAGGAGATCTATTATTTATACTAAAAATCCATGATTTAAATTGAAAGGCTTAATTTCTAGTCTATGTGACAAGTTCTTGTAAGATTTGACTAGATGAGGTCAAATGTCACCGTGTCTTAAATTACATCAGAGGTAACACATGGGAGAGGACGGGCAGCCGGAGCTTGGATCAGCATCGGAGCGTGCCGGGTCTTGTCCCTCCAAACCCTACACTTTTAAACCGTACACAGGCAGAGCAGTTTTCACATGTCACGTTTCCATAAATCAACTGCTGTCTATAATAACAGCCTCCGCGTTCCAGGAAGCTTCTTCCACGGCGACTTTTAGAGGTAAAACCACAATTAATTTGCAGCAGAAAAGAAATAAAAATGTGCTTCTACCAAATATCAATAAGAAAAAAACTACCCATGCCCACTTTTTCTAACTCTCCACAAATATGCTATACTTTCTATTTCCCATTAAAAACCAATAAAACACGTAGAAACCTACAGTACAATTTTTTTTTAAAGCGCTTCAGTTTTGTTTGCAGTGAGATGCGAAGGTGCTTTCGATCTTCCTCTCTTGTTCCCCCCCCCGAAGTACAGGAAACCCTGTTCCACCCTTTCCCAGCGGAAATGAGACAATCCTGCTCTGAAAACCTATTTCTGGGGTTGAATGACTGTTTCATGGGCTGGTGTGGAAACTTTCACCTCATACCGGCGGCGAACACGACACGAGATGATGGCACATTTTGTGAAAGGGTGAGAATCGGCTCTCTGGGATGAAATCCGGACGCTCTGCTTATAACAGCTGCAGTGACTCTGTTGCGACGCATTAAACCCAGTTCAACGACCTGCACTAGTCTGACGGGAGGGCAGCAGCAGTTAGCAGCTGTTCACAAACGCATATCACAACCTAACAGCTCGACACTGCCTCTCTTTCATTCTGCTCCAGAGATAGAAAATACACACACATCACATTACCAGTCCACATGGAAAGCTAACCTAATATACAACAGCAGCCACTCGCCTGCAGCATGCACTTCCTATTATCCCAGACAAGGATAACAGCGTGACCCCTGATCCACCGATGGAAGCTCTTTATCCGCATTCTGTCCTCTCTCTGCTGCCTGAACGGAGCAAACTTGAAGCAACGGCTCATTTGCTACATCACAAACCAACCAGGCATCCAGCCAGAATTAGAATCTCAACTTTTCTTGACAGTCGGGTTTACAGGAGGAGACAGTTGACCCATTGATATGTGATTAATCTGAACGTCACCTCTTACCTAGACTAAAATCAATTATTAAACCAAACAAACATGGAAAAAGGAACTAAAGGAGAGGCTGCAGATAACGAATGGAACAGTGGGTGGAACAGTAAAAGGAAGGGCCCAAGGAAATTAGAGTGAGGAAGGAAAGACACAAGGGAGCAAATAAACATAGGACAGGGAGCGAAGACCAAACTATGGAAGTTTCATAGAAGGGATGGAAGGTGAACTAAAAGGAAGAAGAAAAGAAAGTTGGGAAGCAATAAGGGGTCAGAAAGAAATAATCAGGGAAGGGAGGAAGCTAAGATGCATCTACCAGACAACAAGTAACATAATCATAAACTTTTATCTTTATCGTTGCCCTGGAAGGCACTCAAACCCAAAAAATAGACAAAAAAAAGCAGATTTCGTTCTATGTTAAAGATAGGAGTAGATGGCGTTACAAAATTGGCTGACAGTAACCAAGACAGCATCCTTGACACTGTGAGCTGCTAAGTTGGATACTAAAGACTCTGCATTCTCGTTTGGGGGCAATTTGAGCACTAGTTAAGCGATGTGAATGAACGCGCGGCACGTCAACGCTGGGCATGAGTCAGCCCGAGCAGATGCTGCCCCACCGACTGCCGGGAGCAGTAATTAGGCCGTGTTTGCAGTCACAGGCAAAAAACAACAAAAAAACAACAAAAAACAGAGCGCGACGAGAGTCTCACAGAGCGGAAAACGGAAAAATAAAACAACCACAAGTCAACCAGCTGATGCTACGACTGGACTGTTACACACAGACAATCTGAGATGTTTAATAGGAAATCAACTGTGGAAGTGTTCGGACATCAGGCGGCTAACAACACCCTCAATGTTTTTACATTTCAACCACCGAACACAGAGAAAAACAAGGCGCCGAATTCAAAATTGGAACAGAAACAATTATGAAAAGAAATCTAAAAAGTGCGTCTCTGTAACTACGGCTCTCCCTTCTGGATTTTATTTAGCGTGTAGGGAACAAAATACAATCGCACACCCAACTTGGACGTTTATGAATACCTTCTCGCTTCCTAATCACGTGACATTTTGTGTCGGCCTAAAAATCCACGATAAAGTTAATTCACGATGAAATGGATCGGATTCCCATCTCCTGTCATAAAAACGAAGCTTCATCCATAAATCCGTCTGGTTTTATGGCGAGCCGTGAGAAATAGTGTGAGGGAGCTGGCTGTGGTTACCCAGAGGCTGAGTTTAGCAAAAAAAACAAAAAATTTCCTGTTTTCTTTTAGACTTGATGAGAAAAAAATAAGAAACTGTTATACTACCAGCAGTTTCTCCTTAACAAAAGCAAGTTTCTCTCCCTTCCTCAAACACAACATACAGGCCACGTCTGGGTTCTTCAACATCACTCTCACATTAACTATTAAACCCTTGTTTTCTATTCCGTCTCTTCAAGTTTCGCCCTGCTTCAGTCTCCTGTGTGTTCTCCTCTTCTCCAGTTGTCGCTGCAGTCTTCCCCTCCCTTTCTGCTCCGTTTCTCCTGGCAGATCCAGTCATATCCGACCCTTTCCCAAACTGATAGGTTTCACCAGCGATATCTCCGTCCCATTGAGGTCTCAATTTTAGCAAAATAAAAACAAAAATTGTGCAAAAGAAAAAGAAAATGACTGGTTTAGAGCGAATCAACAGTTATAAACAGTTTATAACATGCTAATGGTTAAACATAGCAGTAATGAACAGTAGAATAAGTTTACAAATGTGAGTCGATCGTCCCTTTAGCTGGATAACTTTTTTTTTTTTGTGTGAGTAAAAACCAAAAAGCGTCCCAAGAAAGCATAAAAGAATTTGACAGTCATTTTGTATTTGGCCATTTCCATTAAGCTTTTCCAATGTGACGCATTAAAATCAGCATAAGGAAACAAAATGAGGGACGTCCCAATCAGATATCGACATCGGTCCAATATCAGCAGAAAAACATATCGGATCATATCGACCTGCACCTAAAACCTTTGATGTCAGCACATAAGCAGCTTCATTGCAAAAACTCGTCATTTGATATCTAGGTGGGGCATTGTGTAATAAGAAATGGATCAGTTCTTCTAACTATTCCAGTTAACCATTTTTCTCTGGGTAATACGACTTAATCAAACCATTTTTTTACTTTCCAAACTAAAACATTTATTTATTGGGACATCCTTAATTAAATTGTTTTTCATCTCTTTCTTAAATATGTTTAGATAAGGGTATGATGTATAGTTTTTCAGTTCTTTAAGCCCACTTTAAAGTAATCAGGTTCTGTTCAAGTGATTTTTGTTGATCGTACACGTCTGACAGAAATGAGCGTTTAATGATTCGTTAGAGTTTTTTTTCAGCCACATAGTGCCGGGTTGATTTAGATAACTTTTTATATTTATTTAACCAGAATATCTTTTGAAATCTGGGACAACATGCTTGCATTCATATCTGGCTCTTTAGGGATTCAGCACTGTCCCAACTGGAGACAGGATGAGGCTCACCTGAGTTGTCCGAGGTTGTAGTGCCTGGTCTCGCCGTCCGTGGCGCGGGTGACGCACACGGAGAAGCACGGCTGGAGCTGCCGGAGCTCCAGCAGGACGACGGCCAGGTAGTGGATGAAGAGCAGCGCGTCCACCAGGGACACGGCGTACTGTACGATGCCCTGGTAGTTCTCATCCTACAAGGACAAATAGAGAGTTCATACTTACGAGACAATTTGTTTTTTTTGTGTTTTTTTATATCTAGCACAACTTCATCACTTATTTAACTCCAGCCGGAATAAACTGGGAGTTTGTAAACATGCAAGACGAGATGTAGAGCATCTTAAAAAGCAAAGCCTTTTTAGATCCTGTGTGTGTTTCTTCTGGGATTTAATAGTATGACTCGCAGCAAACATCACTGCAGGAAGCAAAAATCTATGTTTTGCTAGTTTTTATTTATTTAAGCTCTTGAAGGCATAAAAAATATATTTTTTTTATATGTATATATATTGTATATATATATAAATATATGTGTCTGCAGTGTTTTAGACCTCCACTTAAGATAGAACCCCTTCAATTTTCCAGCCGGACATCTAAAAGCTTTCAACCTACTTGCGAGTCAATTATCCGGACACTGTAGAAGAGCCAGTAGGAGACGACGAAGAGGAACACCAGCACAGCAAGGAGGATCCTGAAAACGAAGACGCGCGGGAGGCCAGCCCGCGCCGGCCTGAAGAAGAGCGCCCACACCGCCAGCAGCAAGATGAGCAGCTTGAAGGCCACGGAGATGAAGAGGCCCTCGCAGGCCGTCCCGCAGCTCTGCAGCTTCTCTGGCCAGAGGACGTGCGGCAGGACGAGGAAGGCCAGCGGCGTGAAGAACACCAGCAGGCCCAGGATCACGGCGACGGTCCGTGCGAAATAGCGGCGGCACTCGAGGCCCACGCTGTCCTCGAGGTCCTTGGTGATGCGAACGATGTCCTCCTGGGAGAGGCTGTGCTCCGAGGTACCGGTGACGGCGGTGGTGGTCTCGCCCCAGTTGTCATCCTGAAGATCAACAACATTGTTTAGCGTGGAAGTATTTACTAAGCAAAACAAAAATATATATATATATATAAAAAATAAAGATCACAGATTCTCCCATTTTAGTAAGTAAGTAAGCAAGTAAAATGCAATTATAAAGCACTTTTAAAACAGCTAAATCGCTGACCAAAGTGCTGTACAGAAGAATAAAAAAACAACAATAAAAGACCATACACTGGCAAGAAAAAAAAAATCACAAACATTGACTTAAAACACAGAAACAACCGAAATGAAAGGACTAAATGACTGAGAAAGATAAGTGAGTTTTTAATCTGGATTTAAAGGTGGAGACAGTGGGGGCATATCTGCTGTCTGAGGGTAACTGGTCCCACAGTCGGGGAGCAGCCACAGCAAAGGCTCAATCACCTTTCTCAATCAGGCGAGATTGTGGTACATTTAATAGTCCTTTACCAAATGACCTGAGGGACATGCTGGCTGACTCTTACTGTAGGCAGGCGCCTGTCCATTAGGGACAGAGGGAGGCCGAAGTAAAGAGAATTAAATAATGAATGCAAGGATTACTTTTTTCATGTCGTTGTAGGATAAGAATTTGAGGTGGGAGATGATTCGTAACGGCTGTTATACATTTGGGAGGGCCAAAGATGATGACTTCTGTTTTGTCTCTGTTTAACTGGAGATAGTTTTTTGACATCCACAATTTAATATCTGCAAGACAGTCCAGGAGAGACTGTGCAGAGTTAGTGGATTTTAGCGGTAGGTACAATTGTGAGTCATCTGCATATAAGTGAAAAGAGATATTATATTTACGAATTAAGTTGCAAAGGGGGAGCATGTACAGGCAGAAGAGCAAAGGGCCTAGGATGGACCCCTGACCCCCTCCAAATGTCATCAAACTTATTAATAACAAAAACTAAACTGCTGTTTACATGCCACACTGCACTTTATACATGCTGTATAATACTGTAACTGCACCTTAACAATTTATCTTACACTATTTTTATATTTTCTGTACATATGCAAACTCTGCTGAACATGTAAACTTGTATATTGTCTACATACTCTTGTTGTATATTGTATTGTTGTAAATTGTAGAGAGCTAACAACAGCCGGAAACAAATTCCTTGTGTGTGTAAACATACTTGGCGAATAAAGCTGATTCTGATTCTGAGGGACCCCACTTGACAGGCAGTGGATGAGGAGAAGTGATCACAGAAAATGTCCTATGTTAAATATAGGAGTTGAACCAGTTCAGGGCTGTCCCCTTCATTCCCACCCAATGTTCAAGGCGGGTAAGAAGAATATTGTGATCCACAGTGTCAAATGCAGCACTGAGATCCAATAAAACCAGGATTGCATTTCCACCTGAATCTAGATTGCGCAGCAGATCGTTTGTCACTTCAAGTAAGGCTGTTTCGGTGCTGTGGAGAGCTCTAAAGCCAGACTGAAAGGGTTCCAAAATGTTGTACATGTCTAAAAATGGAAGCAAGCGAGCGAGCCGCCGAGTGGGCTGTTCGCCGGCGTCTGGGTCGGACTGCATCCGCCGATAAGGGGCGCTTAAAACAACAGGGTTAAGGAATCTTTACACAGCAATCACACATGCAAGATAACGCGGGTCTAAGAGTGGCTGAGTGTTTCAAAAACAAAAAAAAGGAAAAGAAAACCCACCTAAGCAGGAACAGCTAGCAGATAAAAAAGAAGGCTAAATAAATATATACAAAGAAAGGCGACCAATTCATTCCTTCTTTGCTCAATCCCATTTGGGAATGTGACGCAGCGTGTGCTATAATTCACTGCATCGGGATTGGGTAAAGAACAAATCCCAAAAGTACAGCATCACCTCTCTGAGACGACATGGAGGTGTTTTGTAGAAGACGTGACGATTATTCTAACAATTAAGTCGAGTAATCGGACAGAAAAATGACCGTTTAACTTATTTGCTACAATAATTAAAATACATATATTAAAAAAAATTATGTTAATTATTGGTAATTAATGGGTGATGGAATATAAATCTGTTCAGAATAATCCGCCGCTTTAGAAAAAAAAACAAAAAAAAACGAGACCCCTACTAACACCTAATGTTTATTTTCCGTCTTATTTTGACAACCCGGATAGAGGCTGGCGGTCTACGTCCTTGCTTTTGAACTCAACTACATCACGTGAAAGAAGGCACATGTCCTAGCCAGTTTGCATCTACACGCCAAGCCCTGCAGGTGAGGCATGAATCCTGGTTTTCTAGGAGTCTTGTGTTTTATTATTATTGTTGCCTTTAACTAACTGCTGCCGTTAAGCAGGATCACTGCAGTGTTAAAATGTAATCCTGACGCGCCGCCTTTCAGACATATTTTTGCACTTTGGGATAAATGAAGCAGGACACTATGCAAATGAAATCAGCTTTAACGGGATTCAGTCACGACTTACTGAGGTCTCAGTCTAAATGCTACATGCTATACGTCACCCTGATCAAGGGGTGCAAGGAAGGAACACCGAAAATAACACATTTCCTTTCCTTAAAGTCCTTTTATGCTCCAGAAACATGAAGTAGTTCATGCTGGCGCCATTAGTATTGTTAGGTAACACAATGCATTTAAAGTACTTGTAACAATCCTGTAACAAAATAAAATAATTTATTAGCATTTGTTTTCTGAGATTTGGTTGTTTTTTAATCATCTTCGATTTATAGGCGCAGCAAAATATCATTCAGAGGCTGTTGACAGGTCGGCCGTTCACTCGGTGCAGTTTCTCCCTTTGACGAGGTCCACCTCGGCCTTTCACCCGACGTTGTAAATCTCCCCGACTCGGCTACGCTCTGGAATGCGAGACCTGAGTTCAAAGTGTCAGAGGACACATGGTGGCACATTCCTAAAAGGGGGCGGAGTCTGGCATCAGTCGCGAGTATAGGGGGGGGCGCTCGTAAGGCAACACGTCAATTAAGTGCAGATAAGCCACGCCGTGAGAGAACCAGCATGGAGAGCTCTTAACCACGGAGACCAAAAGCGACAAAAGCTGCTTATTCACACAGAATAACGATCTTGTAAAGAGAAGCACAAACGGGGAAAGGCCGTTGTCCTGCAAAGTTACCAAGTTACTCTTAATTTTGGACTTAAAATGCTTTCAAAAATAGCGTTCGTAGTTAAGACCGCAGCCGTCACTCAACCAGCAAGAACTAGAAAAAGGTGCGCTGTAAAAAAAACAAAAAAAACATCGATCAATCGCTGAGACGCAAATTCGCGATATTATCTTGGGACATCTGCGTTTGCCGAAATATAGTTTCTATAGTAAAGACAGCACATTCCCCTCAAATGTTCATTAACGTCCCTGTTTGAGATGTTATGCAAGGAAGGATGGAAAAAAATGTTACATGCCAAAAATAAGGGAATAAAATACATTTAACTTGAAAAAAAAAAAACTAACTTGGGAAGAAGAATTGCCCAATAAGCACAGAAAAAAAGCAGTAATGCCAGCTGGAACGTTAGTAATGCATCATGAATGAATAGTGCTTAAAGTGTGAGTTTGTGCCAGAAAACCAACCAGTTTAATAATCTTTACTAGTCCTTATGAGAAGAGTGGTTCAATATCCAGCCAGAACAAAACAAAGGCGAACAAGGAAAACGACGCTGAGAGGATGATATCGATGTTCGATAACAAGACGGCCAATCAGAGAGACGTGTGCGCCCTGTGCATCAGGAAAACACACATCTGCCCTTATTCCACATCTGTAGCGATGCACTTGGCCCAGCAGCGAGTGCAAAAGAAGGAGCTGAAGTGTTCGCCGGGAAATAGGGGAAAACGCATCAAATATTGAGTAGGAAATGAAGGGAAAAGATGAAAATGAGAGAAAAAGGCTTCACGGATTTTACTCAGCACTGATCATCCAACGATTACAGCCCTTTAATAACAAGGACAAAATGTTTCTTTAACAAGCCTACCATCATTTACAACCAACAGTGGCATTTAGAGAATGACTGATACCATCTATCATACACAGGTCGATTGCATCATGAGCCATTTCCTGTGTTTAACAATAGACGTAAGGTGTAATACGGAACAACAACAGGCTACACTCCAACCTCGGAAATCTCTCCGTCACGTTCCACTAAGCCAGTTAAATGGCTCAGATGGAGCTGGATGTCAGAAGTGGGCTTTCTAAGATGTTAAAGGAGCCACAATGTTTCTTCGTGTGACCCGAGTGCAGACATGGACCATTTAATGTGTGAAGCGGAATATTTTAAATAGACTAAAACGTGTGCTATTCCTAACTTTCCATCACAGTAAAATTCACGAAACATGCAAAGCGGTCGTTTTTTCATACTTTAAGATAACAGCAAAATACTAAGAAATGTATGCTGCAGAACTTAAGGGAGAAATGCTTAATTTCTTCTCAGAATGTGATCTTAACTGTGCTCCCATACAGACCTACCCTCAGTTACCTGGGTGTACTCATTTTTAAACACACTATCGCCATGACGACACATGGTAGTGGCAGCATTATAACGGCCTAGTCAAAGTGGAGAACTAAATCCAATTAAAAAATTAATTTAAAAAAATCATGTTTTCTTGGCGGACCGATCTGATTTCACTGTGATCTGCTTTATCTTGTGGATGTTCCCCGTTTTTGTTTTAAAGTTCAGGCCCACTAAGGCGGAATACAAATATTTCACACAAAGTCACGCAAAAGAACAACAAAAAGTAAGGTTTCCATACAATTGCCATGCGGATTTCAGGCAAACACAGAACCGTGCATTCCACAGTAGCTCTTAAACACAGCGCGGATGAGGAGTGTCGCTGCCAGGAAACTTGTCAGGACAAGGAAGGAAACGAGAGGGAAACCATGATGTCTAGTAGGAACTGAAGGCTGGGCTGAGCTGGAGAAGACAACGCAGTAGAGAGGAAGCTTATCATAATCCATATCAGTTCAGTTTTGTAAAAAAAAAGACAAAT
This sequence comes from Orestias chungarensis, assembly GCA_032876305.1. NCBI lineage: Eukaryota > Metazoa > Chordata > Actinopteri > Cyprinodontiformes > Cyprinodontidae > Orestias > Orestias chungarensis. Next base: position 492,029 of record JAVLVB010000242.1, on the reverse strand, counting down.
TTTACACGTCGGCTGACATTAGAAATATAAAGTTTACCCCTGAGCGCACCATTCATCCTAGACCATGCAAATGATTTCATTATCTACTAAAACAACCGAGCATTTAAAAGCCAACATCTGCGGTTTACAGTGACTTAACAGCCCCGCCGCTGAGGATTTACTTAAACTCAAACCCACTCGTCGATCCTACCTGGCTTGTTTTGGAGTCCGCTTCACAGCTGGCGGCAGGAGGGGAGTTTCTACGGCTCTCTCCCTCTATGGTGCTGACTATCACTTTCTGTGCTCCCTCTACCCGCGCACAGATCTCCAGCACCTGCAACACCTCGTCACCTTCCTCCATCCCTGTCGGCGACAGCATCCAAAGGGACGAACGGATCCCGTTTCCGAGCTGGACCTCGGTTTGGCGCTCTGCTCACACGAGAGTCCCGTCTTTACTGAACTAGAGCTTTCCTTCCCGTGATCCATCCCCGAGTGTCACTTTGACTGACTGTCCGCCCCCCCCCTCCCCTCACTTTATCCATCTTTACATAGAAAGCTCTACCATCATGCCTCAGGGGGTTATTCGCTTGGCAGATAATGTGAGGGGGCTTTTGCGAAAAAAGACGCCGAGCGAGGGAGAGGAGTCTGGAAGGAGGGAGCAAAGAACCAGCAGCTGGAGCGAAGTGGGGGTTTGTGGGGGGGGTGATGAAAGGATGGATGGGGAGGAACGATAACCACAGGAACACAAACCTGAATTCAATCAGCAAATTAAACATTTACCCCCCCCTACCATCCA
>JAVLVB010000242.1:461626-491154 GCA_032876305.1 Orestias chungarensis | reverse complement strand
GGGGGGGGGGGGGGGGGGCATCCAGTCCAATCGCCCGACACAACTGATGCCGGGTGATGGCGTCTTGCAGTATGAAATATTCAGACAGTTAAATGTTTTAACCGTTGTATGCTACAGAGGTCAAGCCGGGTCACGGACAGGCTTCTGGTTCACGCACTGTGATCCGGTTACACCTGAGCTAAGAGTCAAATAGCCGGAGCGACAGCAGACAAACTGCTGGTTCACATCTGTCTTAACCCATTAGTGCGTCCCTTTCCTGCCGAACACACCATGGAGTCAATTACACAATCACAACAGCGGATATTTAAAACTGGGAGAGTTCAACAGCTCTGATCACTCACTTCATTCGACAGCCGGTTCTGTTCTTGGTTGATCGGTGGGAGAAGAAGAGAGAAGGATGAATAAGAAACCCTACTTCTATAGAAATTAAGAGTTATGCATTTGAAATTAGAGTTAGGCCAAACAATCATTTGCCTTTTTTAACATCTGAGAATCTTATAACCTGGTATCTGATTTGCCCTGGTAATTCTTTAAATACACAGTTAAATCAGTTTTACCATTTGTGGCAATAGTTATTTTTAACATTGACCTTTTTATATAAATTGATCGGTTTGGTTGAGGAGTAGTGAACAAAAAACATTTGTTGATTTACACGGTAAACGACAACAACGGATGGCAAACACACAAATGATGCAAACTCCACGCTACACTAAACAAATGCAAAAGACAAACGCAGCAACCACAAACAAAAAGATGCAAAAGCAAAACGGCAAAGAACGACAACGAGTATAAAGACACGGAAAACTGGCCTTACAAAACGGAGGTTTCTCCAGACACGCAGTTATTTAACAATATCCCAGGACTAGCAGCATAAAGAGGGTCTAATATCATCATTTGGTGCTAGACTCCCTCTATTTGTCTGGAGCTTGCTTTGTTTTTTGTACCTTTTTGCCTTTTCTGTTTGTATTTTTATTTATATATCATGATTTCACAACCTAAAAAGTATCATTCCTAAAGATAGAAATAAAGTTGAGTCTAAGTCTAAGTCTAAGAACCACTGAGCAGCACCATTAATTATATTATAATAACTACATCACTTCTTTACTGTTAGTAACATTTTAACAAGTTAGCATTAAAAGGATTAAACTAGCATCTCAGGCGGACTTTAGAACTAAAATGCATAGAACTTCTCTTATAGGTGATCTCACTGTGGTACTAAATGGATGTAGAAAGGGGTAAAAAAGCCAAAACTAAGAGAAGAAATAGTCTTTTAAACCAAAATCGACCCCAAAGAAGGCTTGACGAACCTTAGGCATGAATATTATTTCCAGGTCCATATAATAAGTTTAACTGAATGTTGAGAAAGTGGAAGTTCAGAGTTGCTACCAAGAACCGAAGAAAGCCGGATATAGTTAAAACGCTCAGCACCACTTTCGTCTCTCGAAAGTCAGAGGCAGGACACACTCACCAGAAAAAAGGGGTCCCAAACATGAACGCAAGCCCTCTGCCTCTTCCACGTCCTGGACATATCTGCGTCCGCGGAGAAGCTACCTGTGCGCGCCGTCTACCGGGGAAGCGTCAGAGGCTGTGTTGCTCGTAAACCATCCAGTCCGCGAGTGATGTTCAGCTCTGGTTGGTAAAACAGCTGAGGCCCACCGAGCAGCCGAGGTTAATTAGATACGATGAAACGAGCTGCAAGGAGGGTAGGAAAAGCGAGGAAGCTGGCGATTGCAGGAGATTGGGGATATAGAAAGTAGCAGAGGGATATGAGAGGGATTTCCTTCTTTTGGAAACCGTGAGAAGCCATAAAACCTCTGGATAAATGCTTCGGAGCAAATAGAGGACACAAAGAGCAATAGATTATATAGAAAAACATGCAAAATCAGAGAGTCTATTCCAATCAAGTTGAGCGACACCAATCCGTCACTCAATACCAAATCCAATCTCCTGTTAAACACCCGATACCAGTGACAGAAATCGACCGGATTACACACGCGAGTCGTGGCCAAATCAACACATCGATACAAAGCCAGCAGGTCTGTCACATTTTTTCCCCAAACCTGCACACGTTATCAAACAGCTTGGGGGGCTTTGGAGTGCGTCCTGAAACCGAAGGAACCTGTTGGAACGGCTCAGTTCAAGCACGCCCTCCATGCTGCTTTAGCATGGAGGGTGACGGGTGACCAAAGTAAATAAATATATGTATATAAATAAATCATTATATAAATAAATGTATCAAGACCTGTAGATCGAGCATTAACTAAGTAAATCAATTAAAAACCAAATGTTTTTGACAATACTTTGTGGCTTTTTTCTCAGCCCATTATCCGCCTTCAAATTATCTTGGGTTGCTGCATCGAGCAGCCAATCGGACGTCAGGATCTGGAAGTCCCGCCCACTGATTTTGATGGCTGGGTTTGACAGTTTAAATCGTTTCACGACAAGAGCGCTGGCACAGGAGTCAGGAAATAAATATATTTGGAAATAAGAATATCATCATTTTATTATTTAAATAGCATATTTCAGAATTTAATTATATATTTAATTACTTATTGATTTATTTAATGGTTTAATAATAATTTAGATAATTAATCGTAGATCTACAGGTATGTATTTGATGATTTATTAATTTATACGTTTAATTTTTTCACCCTTCATACTTCAGAGCCACGTGTATCAGAGAAATGATCTATTAAAATAGTTTATGTTTTTATGTAGAAACGTTGCAAAAATGAATAAATTAAAAAAGAGCAAGATTTGGCACACGCTACATTCTTGACAGAATATCTCAAAACATACATATTTTATTTGGATGTAAACTTGTTTGTTCAAAAGCCTAAAAAAAAAGAGAAAGTAAGTATTTTTATTTATCGGAATATTTAAAAATCATGATCTTTTATCTTTTAAGGGCCACACATGGTTTTTGATACTAGATCCAAAAGTAAATAGTCAGTTTAGTGGTTTTTCCAGCAAAATCTGCATACATTTTTTGCAACAAACTATTAAAAGTAACAAGCTTTAAAGTATTATAATTGTATATGATACAAAATTCTAGAAAATTCTTTGACATATGTTTGCTTTATTCAAAAGACGATTTTTGTTGTTGTCCTGAAACGGAGATTGGATTGCTCATTGAAATTGGTAATTTGTATTTTAAATTTTAAGAACCCGCTTGTAATATTAGTTATGTCGACTTATTTTAGCGGTCGTTTGATTTGCTTTCAACAAACGGTGTCTGGTTTCTTGGCTTGGCCAGACACTTAGTTGGCAGTGGAGCGTTGAATCATTTTGGGTTCAATAGTATCCATAACAACTTTTTTTTTTTTTACCCAAGCATGTTTGGCTAACAACCGCTGCGCCATAGCTTCTCATCACCCAAAGCGCAAGCACATTTATCACCTCTGGTGTTAAAACTGACTCCGCAGTCGTGCTTTTTGACACTTTCCCATGCAATCCCTGGGGCGTAACACCTCAGATAGAACCATGAGAAGGCTCCCTGCAGGATTGTGAGGACATCCCTGCCTTAAGCAACGTGATGCTTTGTCAGCCAAGGCTCTGATTTCGTCCCAGTTGTGGAGCAACGATTGAGCGCAGCGCGGCACATGAGACGCTGAGATCGGACTCGCAAAAAAGAGGAGCCTTCGCATTATGGAGCGTATGCGAGTTCCGGACTTTGGCAGATCCGGACGGAGCCTCAGTCTCAGTAGATCTCGATTCTCAGATTCAAACCCCTCCCTACTCGGCATGAATAAGAGATGAGGAGCAAACCGCTAAGCAATGGCTGCCCTGAGTGAATAAATCCTGGTATGTGTTCGAATCAGACATGCATACAAAGAAAGTGAGCCAAGTATGGCCCGAAATTCAACTTATGACTTGATAAAGGTATGCTGCAACAAGTTCTAATGGGAGAGTGGTACCTAGAAGATTACAGTGGGTTTTATCCACTGATTTTTTGTTGTTATTTATTTATTTTTTTTATAGGTGGGACTAAATTATGAGTAAAAAATTAAAATTAATTAATTTGTATGAAAATCATCCCCAAATGTGTGAACGTCTGTTTCGGAAAGAGAAGATGCGATATTTAGCATCGTTGCTGAATCTTTTTGATATGAATTTTTTCTGCTTGGGATTCATTGGACCCAGTATAAAATCGGGCTGAGTCAAAGCTGTACTTTATTATAAGAGATGATAATTTTTCATGCATTTTAGTGATAGAAAGCAAACTTTTTTTAAACAAAACTAGTGTCCAAATAAAGGCAGCTAAAAGTTATAATGATAAAACCAAAAAACTTATTTCTGATGCACGATATATCAGCTAATGTTGATCTTTTCTTTTTTTCGAATAAATGCACAGATGTCATCTTAATTTGAAAATATTTTGTTTGTAGGCTGATGAAACGGAATTAAAATGTATTCCCGAGGGACGGCGAAAAAAAATAAAAAAATAAAAATAAAATCATGTGTCTTATTTACTCATTTGTAGAGTGGGAGTCTGTCTGCTCTCGCGGTTACGAAATCAAGCCTTTAATACATCAGACCCGACTCGAAAGCAGATGTTCCTTGCAGCGATGGTTCAGTCATCCGAACCAGACCACGCGTGTGAGTCAACACGTTGTGCACAGATAACGAAGCATCGGAGCGATGGTTTATTATTACAGAGCAACGACAGCACCACTGAAACAGATCTAAGACGCGGCATGAGGGGATTATTGGTCAGCCGCAGCAGAACTGGGTCAGCTTAAACTCTGACCAGTTATGCCGCAACAGAAACACTTTTCCAAATTACATGAACACTTTTTATTTATTTATTCGTTTTCCTCGTCTGCTTTGGGGGTCGAGCTGAGGACAAGCGACCAGACTGTCTGCACGTTCGTTTGCAGCACGGTTAGCGTTAGTTTGCGGCCCTGCGGTGAAACCTCTACCTTCACGTCTGAACAGGCCAGCTTATGTCAAACCAACCCAGCTGCAAACCCCACCCGCTATTGGATCCACCCCGTCAGATGTCTCAGCCGTCTTTCATCTCGGTCCAGACAACACAATCAAATGTCTCACCCAGATCTAAACGTGAAACATGAGCTGGTAGCTTTGAGCTGCCCCTTAACAGCAAATCCCGAGACTCAACTATCGCCGCATGTGACTCGTTTGTATCTATGATTAGAGAGATTTTAAGCTCCTACCTCAAATTTCTCCTTTACGAAATAATCCATCATGTAATCCATGGTTTGTTTTATTTGCAGATGTCAGAGGCAACATGGTTTCTGAGTTTCACTGTTGGAGCGGCTGCAGACGCCATGAGCTTTAGCCCGGCCAGGTCCATTCTTAAAGGCGTTTACCTCCTCGCCTGATGACTCGCCCCAGTTCCTGCGGCAAAAACCCCACGTTTGCTGAGTTTACAAACGAGATCAAGTGCAGCTCTGCCGCCAGTCGAGGCAGATTTCGGGATTCTGTATCACGCTGGTGTGTTTCGGGCTTCCTGCCGGGTACACACGGAGAATGGACTGGCCCTCGCATACCAGATGGCCCGTCGCAGCACCACACTGATAAACAACCCCATTTAAACCGATAAATCTCCTCAAATCCTTTACAGATCAGTCGGAGATTTGTAAAGGCGGCGGCTCGTACTGTAGGGGCGGCCTCCATCTTACCTGGACCTGCTCGCCGCGCACAGACGAGTCGCCCAGCAGCGGCTCGGCGGGTGGCGTGTTGATCTTGACAGACTTTTCCGAGCGGCTGTCTTTGCTGCGCGACTTGTGCCGGTCCCGACTTCTCTCCCTGGAAGACAGAAAAAGAACAAAAAAACAAAGGGGATTATGGCTCGTGTTCGCGTCAACCCCATCAGTCTCCATTAGCTCGACTGACCCCCAGCCATTACAGGCCTACTCCTGCGTGCAGCCTGAACGGCAGGTAACCTGATCCCCTCCTGAATAGCCCCACTCACTTGCTCCATAAAGGGAGAAGAGCCGTTGCTAATCCCTGTTTCCTTCCCCTGCAGGCTTCACAATACACTCTGTCTCAACAGGGTGTTACCACGATGCTTTCTGCCTCTGCTCCTGCACATCCCTTTTTAAACGCGCCTGTTGATTTCCTCCAGAAAATTGTCTGTCGCTATCAAAACGCGTACGAGGGGAAAAAGAAAGAGAATAGCCTGCAGCGGCGTTCTCTCTTCGCTGACAGACAGACATGCTCTTATCACATGAATCCAGGAGATTAGGAGGCTGATGGAAGCTTTTTAAATGCATTACCAGGATCATTATTACTTTAAATATTATTACAACCGCCGTAATCACTGCGGTGATGGTTATTCCAGAGGGAGCGATCATCAGTCAAACTCTGGCACTGATTATGCTTATTAATTGGTGCGGAGAAGCTGTGGAAGGGACTAGCTGGGAGGAGATGCGACGGCGCTCGCCGAGCAGTGGTTCTACTTCAAAGTCTTTATGAAAAACTGGAGGAAATCTGGGGAATTTAAGGAAGAGAAAAAAAAGATTGAGAGGTTTCCACAAGGACGGATATCTCTACACTGCTTAACCGTCTGGAATTGTAGGACACGTCTAATAAGTCAGGGACTCGACTGTGGTTATACAACGGAAGATGGGAAACAAGTCAAATTGGTTTATTGTTGAATTTGGCTGCATTGGTGTTGCACCATCATTCGGAGCTGGGTTTGATTAATGGAATGTGACTTTTGCGGCGTGGATCCTTGAACGATCGGAGGCCGACTCCAATCGCCTTCGCCAGCTGACACGCGGAGACGTGGCTCCAGCGCAGCCAAACAGGATGGCACGCCAGGCTCTCTGTGGACCGGATTATCCTCGATTCTGGCACCTGCAGCCTGGACACCTGTGAGGCGGAACTGGAGGTCAACGCAATCATTTGCAGCGGAGCGCTTGTGGTAAAAGACGCCGCTCTAGAAAACTGTTCACAAACATCTCAAGCATCTCAGGACGTTGTTTTATGTTCTCTTTTTGTAATATTTTACAATTAGGCTACCTTAATATGGCTTAAAAATGTATAGTTATGTTATTGAATAATCTGTACACTCTCCATAAATCAATTAAGCGTTTATTACGCATTAATTACGGTTGAGAAAGACAAAATTAACAATCTTCTTGCAAGATGTATTGTCTTACTAAGCATTTCAGACCTAATTAATATTCAACAATACAATAAGAATTTAAAAATTTAACTATAAACCTTATAATATTTACATTGAAGCAATAAAGTACAATACAGAAAAAAAAGTTAACCTAGTCCTCTTCTCTTTAAACATTTAATCATTTGGCTTTATAGACAAATTAACAACTCGTTAATAAGCTATTTATTAGCCATCTTTAAAGGTAAGCCTATTCATAAAGCCTTTTTATTATTATTATTATTCAATTTGTTTCCGAATTGAAACCAACCAGGCTTAACATGTAACTTTTAGGAGGAGTCTTTTCCGCCTCTGTGTGTCGTTACTGCTGCAGAGGAATCATTTAGCCGAGCTCTCTAAATTGGACTAATACCGACAAAATGAACTCATTTTTCACATGAGCAGCTGCTAATGCGAGATGCTCAGCTGACGATTCATTTACTCATTACTGAAGGACGGAAAGGTTTAAAAGTAGGATGCTGGAAACCCGAATTAGCTCCGTGCCGCTTTCAAATGCTCCACATTAAAGAATCCAGGCTAAATCTATTGGAGGTCGTTATGAGAGTGCGAATATTTACTCAAAATCAAAGAGGATGAGAGAAAAGAGAAGAAGCAACTCTTATTTGTGAAAGTCGGGCATCAGGGTAGTTAAGACAGCGGCAATCTGATCATTGTTCATGGCATGTAAAGAGAATACCTTCAGAAGAGCAATCAAAGTAGACAATTTGAGGTTCATGTCTAGGAAATCAAGAGCCAGCCGACGGTTCCGGCACTGGATGGAGCCTAGCTGTAGGGCGACCGTTCCACAGCAAACTTTGAGTAAATTCCTGTCCTAGGGGAACGCGAGCTATCGGTTCTTTAGTCTGATAAGGGATTTGTTCAAGCAGGGGGGAGGAGGAACATGAGCTGTAGATGACATGAGAGGCAACAGGTGGCAGCGGAGGAGATTTCAAAGAGGTATGTGACAAACAAGCCGGCAGAGGCCGGCAGCGGCCGGGGCAGGACCCTCCTTTCCAACCAACTCTCATCTCCTCTCAGGGCCCTTTTGCACCAAACAGGTTCCAGTGCTGGTTCAGGGCAAAAGCCAGAGTTAGCACCGGTTCTTGGTGTTTCCACTGACCAAACTTGTTCCAAACTGGCTCCAAACTGGTGCTTAGCTGGCCCCAAATCTTTCTGGGGCCAGAGGAAAGAACCGGTTTGACGAGATGACGTCAGCGACTAGAGAGCGGGGCTACGTAACAACTATTAGCAGGTAAACGGGAAAAGAGCTGCAGTTTATTAACAACACTGGAATTGCTTGTGCGAAAAAAGAAATGGAGCTGAACAAAATGGAGCTGAAGTCAAAGCAGCAGCGGTCAGTGGAGGAGACAAACTTCCTGCTGGCAGTTTACAGTAGTGCAAAAGTCTACGTTCGAACGTAGACTGAAGGCCGGCCAATCAGGGCGCCGCCTGCTCGCCACTGTAGACTTTCAAACATAGACTACCAATCAGACCGTCTCCTCCGCCATCTTAGAGACTTTGCACCAATCGGATCCGCCCCCTTCACTTACCGTAAACCTGACGGTGGTTTACTAATCAAAGCGGCTCCAACGCGCAATACTTACATTATTTCGCTTTGTTTTTAAATGAAAATGTTTCATCTGTTGAATGTGTGACAGATGCGCGTTTTTACAAACTGACGTTAGCCCACACTAATGCCTAACACTGCTGTCTTGTTCCAATGTCATTCATTACTTAAAAACGTTTTTTTACCTGTCAGTAATAACACAAATAGAACAGAATGGTTTTGTATCCAATTAGTGTGTGCATACAGAATAACATACATGTTTTTACGATGTGATCAAGGGTGTGATTTGGTTAAAACTGTGAAGCTCAAAGCAATTTAAAAGAATAATGTTTAGTTAAAGAACTGTCATGTTTTCATTTATTATGATAAAGTTTTATTTTTTTGTTATTTTTTTCTTCCTCACTCTGGAAGACTGAGTTCAGCTAATTTCTATTAAGAAGGTGTAAACTGAAAAGTTTGTTTTCCACACCTCTCAGTGTTTTATATACTGTGTATGTATGTATGTATGTATGTATGTATGAATGTAATAGATCGATAAGGAGTGTGTCCATCATTTCTGTTCTGATTCACTTTATACTTCCATTTAGATGGTAACCCCGGCTATTCGTGTCATCAACCCAGATGCACCGGCCCCCTCAGCCTCAGCCTGGACCCCCACACAGCAGAACACCCTGCCCGTCATCCAGGTTTCCCCCTCCACAGACCGCCCTGCTCCATCACAGCCGCTGTGCCCTCAGCCTGGAGCTCCTCACACCCAGCCCAGCCCCAGCTGTACCAGGGCCACTCAGTACAAGAGGAAGCACCCGCAGGACCTGACAGAAGTGGGAGGAAAACTGTCCAGGTTGCAGAGATTGCCTGTGTGCAAACTCTGCCAACAGCCAACTAAGGGGCATAAAAAATACAAAAAAAGACTTTCTGTCCCATTAAGATGCGGTCCACATCCAGAGGACTGGATCAGAGTGTATGACAGTTATCAACATTTCACCTGTGTTGTGGACGGACTTAAAGACACTTAAAAACACACATCCCTGCACTATTTTGTTCTCTAGTAGTTATTTACGCAGATTAGTCTTTATAGCTTTTATATTCTATTTTAACACTTTATTTAACTTGTACGTTTGTCCATAGTAGTTCTTGTGTAAATAATGTTCCTTTGTGCTGTGGTGACAGGGAAATAAAGTGTGAAAAGCTACAGGAAGGAATCTGTGTTATTTTGTGTCTTTCTGGTTGTTTCACACACAAAAATGCAGAGTAGAGTATAAAACCTTCATGTAAGCACATGTAAAACAAAGATCTGCTAAAGTTATTCACATATTTTCAGGATGAACAGGTGACATTTCAAGAAATTGTTTGCACACGTTGGGATTTGTTTATATTAATTATACTATATTGATTGCTCTTAATATTCTGTGCAGTTACACGTGAGAAACAACAACCGTTTAATAGCTTATTCAGGTGAGAAAATAACAACAGGTGATAACGGGTGCCGTCTGATGATCACTGCCTGCCGAATATGCTGACCGGGACTATTTGGAAAGTCCAGACCCTCAACTTGGGGCAGCAATTAAAGAGTCTGGAAGGTAAATGAAAGACATAAAAATAAATAAGACATCAAACTAGAATGAATCCATAACAATTCTACTTTGTTCATATTTGCTCTAAACGTGTGAACATTGTTAGGAGTCAATAATGCTCATTTTGTGCTTATAAACTTGTTATTGGCCACAAAAGCCATCTTCCTGGTTGGTTCTAAGTAATAAACATGAGACATGTGACCTACATCCTTTTCAACCAATCACCTACGGCTGCCATTTCCCAAGACAGTCATTCATAAAATCGAACCAAGTATCTGTAGACTCTCCCCCTATCACGTTCAGGGATAGTTACACTTCCCAACGTTCCTTTCCCGACAGCAGTCTGGTCCTCCACCGAAGAAACTTGCGGGGGCTTCAAGGACCAAACCGGTGTTTCAATACATCCAGCGAGAGATGGCTCCGGGAGGGTATGAGCGCAGTGGTCAGCAAATGATTAAAAAGCTTAAAAAGTGTTGTTTTGGTCTTGTGGCGGTTGGATTTGGCGCTACATCTTCTGGGTAATGGTGACGTACGTACATACACCCATGGAGCGAGGTAATCGCTTTTCGGCCAGCACCAGTGTGTGGAAAACAAACGGTTATTTGTCGGTTCGCACTTGGAACCAGCCGCAAACCGACTCTAGCACCAGCATGAACGAGACCTTGGTAGAAAAGGGGTATCAGTAAACCTGCAGAGCCATCTGTCAGCCGAGGCATCCTCAGCACCTGTTCCCACCCCCCCTGCTGCCTTCATGAGGCCTGTCAACCACATCCAGTTTGCTTCTGACAGACTGATGTGCACGCACGAGCCGCTAGATCTGCAAAACGCTAGCTATAGGTGGAGGCAGAGAGTCCGCCGAGGGGAAAAAAGGACGAGGGAAAGAAGCAAAGAGCTTCCTCGGCAGGTAAGGAGGGAGTGAGGAACGTAGGAGAGAGGGAAGCAAAGATGCAGGACAATGAAGAAGGGTGTTTGGAGTTATCTAAACACCTATCTTTTTCCATGGTTATCCAGAACACAAACCAACTTCCAGACTGTGGGGGAAGTGAGGTGTTTTATGTTAGAGTGTAAAATCTAAAGCAGGTTTTTGTGTCACAAATACGAATAAAAACACAAAAACACATTTTTTTTAATCCATTTTCCAGCAACACATCAATGTTAGAATCAATCAAATATTCTGGTCCTGTGAGACCCGTGGAGCGCTTCGTCTCAGCTATTCTGCGGAATAAACTGTGTACTCTGTGTTAAACAGCCGAGTCCTCCATGCAAGACCGGAGGCATGAAGAGAAATGATTAACAAGCGGGATGTAGCCTTACCCATGTCTGTGCGATCCCCGGGAGCGCCCAGAGTAATGGGAATAGCCAGAATAGGTGGACTCCGTATCCATGGCGATGCGGGCCAACAGGGGCCGGCTGGCCGCGGGCAGCGGAGGCGGCTCCGCTCGACCGCTGGCAGACGCGGCGGAGCCCGGCGCGCTCGTCTCGTTATGTTCCGAGGCGATCGATGGGCCCTCTTCAGGAGGCGGGCCGGGGCGGCGAGCTGTCGGCGGTCCGGCTTGAAAGCGACCCTGCGGGCGCCCGGTGAGGGAGCATCAACCTGCCGAGAGCAACAGCGTAGGACGAGGAAAATTTGAAATTCGAAATGCGAGGAGACGTGCATCCGTGGGAGACAAAGTGACAAGGAGAGGAAAAAAAAATAGAAAGACCTCTCTGATCTCTCGATAGGAGTAAAGATAAAATCAAGCATTCAACTCACATCCTTTTCCATCGTGCCTATTTATCCTCCCCATGCAAAAATGCTCAGATGTGGCCGCGTCGCTCCGCAGCTGCATTTGTTAATCATCTTCTCCTGCTCTGAACCTGCATGGTGACGCCAGTTTTCCAGGCAGCTCTAAACACGTTACACTCCAGCTGAGCGTTTTCAGATTAAACAGAAACTTTAATGCTGAGGAGAGAAGTTCCTCTTATTCTCTCCTCTGACTGGTAACCGATTGTTTTTTTCCAATAGTATTAAATGTACAGTACTTCTACGTATCTTTACATATGGCACTTAATAAATAAACCTTAAAGATGTAAACTATAACAGATCAAACTATGTTTTATCATGTTTTTATTTATCAAGGTTCTAATGGAAAAAATAGTGGGGGAGAGGGGAAATAAAAATGTCTGATCCTGGTTTCTCCTTTTTAGTTTCATTTCTAATAAAAGGAATAAATCAAATAAAACGGGGGGAAAAAAATTGAAAACAAAAACGTTTTGGTTCAATATAACCGGTCGGACAACACGAAGCATGTTAAAAGAAGACAACAGGCAACATATTGTGGAGAGTTTTGCATAGACCGGGTTCCTAGTCGGTGGACAAACAGGGCATCTCGTCATGAAAACCGAAGCCGAAGTTTTTCGGCGTCGAGTTCGCAGCTCGATCACAGCAAAAGAACCGCTTTTGTCAGGAGCAACAGGAGGGAATAAAGGAAACAGGAGCCAATCGAAACATGTTTAGTTTCATTGCGCGTGTCCAATAGCGTACTTGGAAGTAAAGCTTCTTCTGTCGACCAAACCATAAGTTGCTGTTGGACCTTTTCCAGCTTGCCCACTTCTCAACTGCTTGAAAAACCCTAAATAAAGCTGTGAAGCATGAAGAGTCTTTCCTGACTAATCTCTGTGTTCACTAGACTAACTGTGATGGGTTTTTTTTTTACACATCAACAATCATTCTATCTGAAGGTTGGATTATTTTTTTATATTCAAAAAGAAGATGCTGGAAACGAATCATTACAGAACACACATCCAAATCTCAGACAGACCAAAACTGAGGAAGTGGGTAAACAGGATTTGTGAATCGCTGAATGAAGCTCGGGAGCTGTGGAGAAGGTGTTCGAGAGGCTCGTTTGGCTCGGGGTCAAATTTAACTGCGCATTTCTGAGGGAGGGCAAAGCGTGAGTCACAGATACCTGGAGGCGAGCTTTGATGCGGCGAGGGGCGCGGAGCGAACGTGCACACGACCTCCCAACCCATCCTAACCTCACACTGCTCCAAGATGGTTAAAGCTCAACCACATTGATGCAGTTCCTCAAAATCTCAAACATAAACCCAAATCGACCAATTAAAAGAACGCTTGCGGTGTTCAGCATGTAAAAGGAGTCAGTCTGCTCTACCAGTGAGTATGTGCATCGCTCTCATGGTTGTCATAGGCTCCTGAAAAAGGCTTCGCGGGTTGTGTAACTGCATACTTGGATCCTCACACTTGTAAATCATTTTAACTGCCTGAATCATGCTTGCATGTCCAAAACAAGTCGGTCCCAAAGATCTGCCTATAGCCGGGGCTCCCAGAGAGTAAAATCAGCTCTGTTTAGCTAGAATAATGGAGGAAATCCCAATATGATCACCTGCTTTGATCTGTTTAAAGCAGGAATGCGCCACTAAAAGAAGCAATAATCACCCATCAAACATGTACTTTGGCTCTTTCACACCGAAGTGTAACAGGATACGGCAGAGCTCTCGCATGCGGTCTCTGACTCTGTCCAATAAAAGCAGCTGAGAAGGTTCGATTAGCAGCAGCTGAAGTGGATACGAGTAAAAGCCTTCAACCTTACGCCCTCAACATGCTGCCTATGCTCAGTAAGCAGTCTGAGGTGTGATGCTGTGGGCCTGTCTAATCTCGACAGCCTCTGGCCTTTACCGGAAAGAACTGTTTTAATTATCCAAAACAAAATCAACAGACAAATTGCTCACTTGAGTTAAAAATCAACCTTCAGTCATGGCAATCTCAGATTCCAGATCAAAACCCTTTGGAAATACAACTGGGAGTAGCTAAAGAGAGGCGAGCATGAGCGAGAAACCAGGAGAAATGGTCCCTCTGCTCTTTGTTTGTTGAAGGAGTTTCCTAAAAGAGGTTTAAGATCGCTAATTTGAAAAAAATTGGCCCATATATCAATATCCAATATTAGTATTATTATAATGGCAGTGTAGTTAGATTCCCCACAATCCTGCGCTGCATCAATATTACGTCACATTACCAACCTCATCACAAGTCTCATACAGAAAAAGCAGCAAGATCTAAAAATATAGCCAGTCGTTAATGTTATCGGCCCAGTTTTGCTTTACGATTCCAGCACGATAAAAAAAATTACTGCCAATATCGATGTGTTTCGCATCCCTAATTTACTATAGTATAAATAATCCCAACACTTATCCTGGCAAATGTTCAAACAAGACTGTTCAAACACAAATATTTAAAAGGTTGTCCCATTTTTTTATGATTTTTACATAAATAAATAAAAAAGAAGAAAAAAAATGGGTGATATTTACTTTCTATTAATTGTACGAATTTCCCCTTATGTTTAACACAAATAAAGCAACATTACCACAATAGAATACATCTCTAACACTGTCAGTTTTCCTTATTGACTGACAAGTAAAAAACATGAACCATTACCAGAGTTATTGCCGATATACCGAGTATCCCTAATTATTCAGCAACGTTTAACCTGCTTTGAACGGTTCTGATTGGAGGAAACAGTGAACCAACTCCAATACTGTGACAGACTCGGGCCGTAAACTCTGTGGAATGAGGCGCCATTTCGCTCTTCAAACTCCCGGTTGTGTCAGATGTTTCTCCCTGTTGTGCGCCCTCACATTATGACTTTTGCAGCACAAATTACACCCGAACCCTTTAAGATCCTGAAAAAAAAACCTGGTGTAGTTCAGTCCAACCTTAACAACCCTCGTTAGTTTAAATTTGCCTCGGAGCGCTGCTGCCCGAGCTGATTGGGACTAATTTATGACGCTGACCTTTCCGAAGTCGTTCCGGGAAACCCTCCAGGAGGCGCTCGGCCCCGTCACGCCCTCCTGAACTTACTCACCCTCACTCCCTAAACGCAGCAAAGATCTTTTACAGGCTGGACAAGTGATGGAAGTCAGTCCTGCTGTGGTTCACATAATCAGGGGTTACTGGACCGTGGAGGCTGATCCCTCAACCTCTAAAAGCAACACTCTCTGAATGTGAAGGGAGTCAAAGAAAGGGGCTGGAGGAGCTCCAGTTTTGTGGTGTACAGTGGCATATTAGAAGTCTAATCAACCGGATAAGTTGGACATGGATGGATGGACAACATGGATAGTTTGGACCTAGAAGAGGGTCCAAATGGTGATGAGGCACAAAATAACCCCTTTTAATGTATTTTACAATTCATTTTTGTGACCCACCAAGTAGCATACAAGTATGAAGCAGAAGACAAACGGTTTTCCAAACACAAACCAACAAAAGCAGGGTGAGAGTATGTATTTAATCTGATACCTGTCCAGAAAAGCCACCTAATTAGCGCAGACAGTCTATCTGTGTGTAATTCAGTCTCAGCATAACTACAGCCGTTCTATTAGGAGGACGGACATAAAAATAAAACCGTAAGTAAAACCCAACAGAGGTAAATGCGCGGACATGAACTGATCCTAAACACACAGCCACCGGTATAACGGCGTGGATTAGATCAAGATCGCATATTTTGCGGAAACGTAATCAGTCTGAGCTTTCCCAGTAAGGGTGAGAAATGTAGATTTAAAAAATTATCATAATATCTTGTACTAATGTGATAATGATACATTAATTAACAAAACAGCCTCAAGTCTGTGCTTGTAGCACAATGTATGAAGTACGCTGGGCCAGCACGCTTGAAAACTCTGCTTCAGGTGTTGACTGGCTTAACAACAACCTGGTGCAATAAAAAAAAATAAAAAAAAGCATCATTATTAAAATCTAATCTAAGCTCCCAGCATGCTGTTGGTTCGCCCGTCTGTCTCAGTGACAGCTCTCCTTCTCACTCTCTGCCCCCATAACCATTACACCCTCATCGGACTGCCTCTATTATCTCCTGACGCTGTAACAGGACACAACCAGCACATGCCAAACGATGCCTTCCCTTGTGCGAGGGATTAAGAGGGCGGAGGTGGGGGTTGTAACTCACCAACGGCAGCGGTCACAAGACGTGCCGGGACGAGTCGCTGTAGAAAGCCCTGACCCGGTCACATGCTTCGCGGGACGCCGTCCATGACCGAGGCAACGAAGGCGGCCCAGTTCTCAGGAATCCAATCAACATTCTCGAATGTCGACCGGATTAGGGGCTGCAGATATCGAGCGGCTCAGGGCAGAGAGGCAACGGCGTGCTCACAGTGTCGACCGGCCCTCAAAGCCACCGGATACTCAGAATACACATCCTACCAGTTACCCCGGTTCCTCATCATGCACCTGCGCTGGACCGACGACGTTAATTACGGATCATTATCAACGTCCCCCCCCACATCCCGGTGTGCAGCGACTCGCTCACTGCTGGGGTCTACCTGTTGCATTTTTTTCCAGCCGTTACTAGGCAACTACAGCGCGCCGATCCTCGCTGTGAGGTCGCATGTTGACGGCTGCACTGCTACAGCTGGTCTGGTTCGCAGCTACCTAAGACTGTAGCAAAATTAACTACATTTACAATGACATGAAATTGAGCTTTACAAAAGTATTCATACCCTTTCTGGAAGTATTGTCCTGTCATGTGCATGGTGATCAAATTGTGAAGAGGCAATATAATTTCAAATTAAAATCCATAATCATATTTGTTTGTTTTTATTCCCCCTCCAACATTTTATTAGGTGACAAAAATTTTTAAATTAACTCTGAGGTTGCCAGTGAATAACTCGTTCCATTTCTGGAGGCAATGAGTTTAGCTGGATGATATTCGGGAGCATCCAAGAAAGTTCTGTGTAATTTTCCTCATGGTCCTTTTCTTTTTTTGGTGTCTTTAATTTTAATGCTGTCAGTGAAGTTCTGCGTTATGATTCTTTAAAAGTTCTTTTAGCTTTTTGCATGCTCTGCGAGACTAACCGCAGCTCCATAGGTTGCTCTGGAAAAAGCCTTTTGCGCTTTGTAAATGAATGCGTCATTTAAAACGACTTTGAAACTAACTCGGATTAACAATATCCATTTTAAAAACTGGCTTAATGAAGGTTAATACATTTTCATTGCATTGCATCATGTTTAACTACAATCATATGTCAAAGGGCAACAATGAAACGGATTTAGTGACTTTTCTGCTTGTTTTTTTATCATTGAGGAGCACTTGTTGCAGGATGCCTCACATGTCACCAGAGACATGTGCAGCATGGACGCTCGGGTAGATTTAATCTAAATTAAATCTGATTAAAACTAAAAAAAAATAAAAAATTGTAACGTTGCTTGGTTATAAAGTCTACAAATAACTTTTTAGGCAAGTTTGGTGGATTTCACAGAGGAATGTCTAGCAACTTTAACAGTAACCCTTTGAACCGACACATTGGGGCGGGGTCGCCCGCCTTCACCCCCACCTGTTACCGGGCGGCGGGCCAACCTGCAGACAGGAAACTCCCTGGTCTCACCGCGGCCTCCGGTAACCCCTCCGCCTCCCCCACGAAACCCCACCTTCACCTCCTTCATGGTTCCTCTCACCACACTTTCATGTTTTTATTTATTCATTTCTTTAAATTAAAACCAACAAGAATTAAACATAAATTATTTTAAAACTACCGGTTTTCCGGGACTAGCTCGTCTACGTTAGTTAGCATCAACTCCGCCGCCGCAGGTTACAATTTAGAGCCGAGCTGCGGCGCAACGGATCCACGCAACCGTGGGAAGTCCTGTTGACTTTTCCTCCAGCCTCAAAGTGCCTGAGACTTTCTTTGGCTCCACTGAGAAGCTTATAAAACTACAAATGTTAGCAGGACATTTTTTATATTGTACTGAGAGAGAGAGAGAAAAAAAACGGCTAAAAAACGGTCAACCGCCGCCAGTTTGAGGTCGTTTACATAAAGTTGAAAGCGTTCCCGTTTCATACAGGCAGACAAAATGTTACATGTTAGCATAAGCTAGCCGAGCTAAAACACCTTTAAAGACAAAATTAAAACGGAATTAACACGGGACGTGAATAACGTGCTTTCACGCACATCTGCAGAACACGCTGGGCAGTAAAATCAGCTGTGAGGAGCAATAAGGAACAAATCACTCACCTCTTATCGGAGATTTCATATCATAGCTGAAAATGTATCCAGAGGTCTTAAAAAATAAAATAAAAAGCACATACACAGTCAGAGAGAGCTAGATAAGGTACAGTAGGAAGCAGCCTGTGAAAAAAAGCCAGGAATTTACCAGGGGGAAGTGCTACTCAGGGAGGCGCAGTACCGGGTCATGGCAGTAGGGGGCAGCACGTCGCTTCACATTTACACCAACATGTTTACATTTCTTTAAGCCTTTTTCTCGATGTCAAAGTAAAATAATCAACACCAATAGAAGGGGATCAGATGTTACAAATGAGTACTAAAGTCGTTTATTGGACATGTGCTTTCACTAAAGTGGGAATATGTTGCTTACTCTCCCTCCTCTGGCATTCAGGGGCCTAAATCTCTGTCTCACACATCCAAATAACCATTGTTGGAAATAAAGCCACAAAAACTCGAGACAGGTCGGTTTGGTTTTGCACTCACACCTCTGGACTACAGACTTGTTAGACGTCAACAGAGTTTTGTCCTGATTTGTTGCAACCAGGGCTGGTTGACAATTAATTAACCCAAGTTTGAGTTGGGTGAAATTGGGCAGAAAAACTAAATAAAATAGTGTAGTCTCCCTAGTTTTAGAGGCAGCAAAATTACTTAATCTCTAAAGCTATAATGACAAACCATAGATTAAGATCATGGTGTGATAAAATCCCCAAATAAAAGGTAATAATCTGTGAAATGACTTGTAGACTCTTTTTATCCGATCTAACTAAATGTGAGATATCTAAAAATATCTCTAAACATTCGTTTCCGAGCAGCTTATTAATGTATAAAGGTTTTTAAAAAACATTTGTAGTCAAGTATCTTTGTGAAGCATCGATATTTAACAACACTGTACATTTTAAAACATGACTTTTTCAATTCCCAATTTTTCACGACCTTGTGTTTGTCTGAAGCGTAAGATCCAATTAAGTTTTTGGCTGTAAGACGACGTATTATGAAAATCTGTTCGAGGTGTTTGAGTTTTTTTTCCAAGCAAAGCAACGTGACGGCGTTTTTGTCACAGTCCATGGAGCAGAATAAGGTAAACAGTTGATACAAGATTTGAGCGATAAAAACCCAGGCTCACTGAAAGAGAGACACAATCAAGCCAGTGAGGTCTAAAAACAGAATGTAAGAAATAAACATTATTCTCCACCTTTTATAATATAAAAAACAAATTATTGTGTAATATTCTGCTGTGTATGAGTGACTGGATTAACGTTTTGGAATTAGAAAGAAATTAAGACTTGGTCCAACATCATTTTTGGCCTAGAAACTGTTTGCTTTGGTCCATTTCTTCTCTGCACGACCCAGTTAGGTTGAGACTGTCAGTTTAATCAGTACATGTTTTTAGTTCACTATTAGGTTTTTCTCAATCAATAAGGTTGTTTAGACAGTTTTTGTTATTTACTGAGAATACATTCTTGTCTTTTTATGGTTAGTTGCACTGAGGGCTACAGCCTCTGCACATTCTTCCACCCAGTGCCCATCAAAAACCTATTTACGTTATAATCCCATTTCCTTCTCAAAGCCATCTTTTTCTGCCATGTATGCATGCAAAAAAAAAAAGAGAAGCTATCAGAATTTTGAGCCACCTTTTATTGACTTTAAGTTAAAGTGTATGAATCGGGATTATGATCTAAATCCCTTCCGCAGCTCCTCATCTGAATCAAAAACAATGAAGGTTTTGGGATGGCCTAGTCCAAGTTTGGACTTCGATATGCTTCATGGTGTGGCCTTGCCTAAAATCTTGCAGATTTTTGGAAGGTTTGCTTTATTTTTCCCCGTCTCCCACTAGATCTGCTGCTTTACATACTAAATATTTTTAGATTTTATGTTTCTGTCTTTACATTTTTTTTCCGTTAGCTTTAAAGATACTCCCAAAAAGTGATCCGAAGTAAACATGGGGAGTGACAACTTTTCATCTGTCCAACTAAATCCAGAAGAAAAAAAAGTCCCACTAAAAAAGACTCCTGGTCTTTGACGCTTCCTAATTTCTCACATTTCTCTTGTTCTTTAAAATAAACCTTTTATTGCCTGTTTATTCCCTCTCTGATACACAAGGCAACAGATGCCTCCAGCAATTACATGCTTGTATAAAAATCAATTTTTTTGTCCTCCTTTGAACTGCCTCTTTACCATTACACACACACACACACACACACACACACACACACACACACACACACACACACACACACACACAGAAGAATTAGTCTAGAAACACAAATAATGGTTGGAACAGATTTGATAGCAAAGCACAAGAACAGGTGACAACAAATTAATTTTTTTTTTAGAAAATGGGAGAGAAGCTGCAGAACTGTAGGAACCAAACCGCTAAATGGCTTGTTTGGCATGATTCTCTCCAGTTTTGGTACCCATAAACCGTTTTGTCTGCTCTCAAAAAAAAACTATTCTTACCTGCACTGACTGATCAACGCTTGAAGATTTGAATTGAATAACTCTGGACTGAAAAGTGATCCTCTTGTGTCTCAACTGTTGATTGTGTCGATTAATTTGTTTATTTTGTGCTTTTATTTGACTAATAAGACCTACATCAATGTATTTCCCTTCTAACATTGGTTTAAATGATAATATTTATTTTTATGGATTTAAAATATCTTGGCATTTGATAATCTTATAATACTGTTTGCCGTTTTAGCTTAAGTTCATAGAAAAAGTAAATAATCATCATATAAATTGAGTAAAATTGTATATTTTTATTCTTATTTGTTAAAAACTTTAATTATTCTTTTCCCTATTTTTAGGTATTTATTCTGATGGTGATTTACTAAACAATGAGTTTCAAGAAATGATTCAGCTTATTGTTTAGTTGTCAACTTATGTTTTCTGTGCATACAAGTTAAAGTGAAAATATTAATAGGGGGTGTTTTTTTTAATCTTTTTTTAGCAACTTTAAGTCACTAAAATAAAAAAAAATCAACAAATGAAATAAACAAATAAAATTGATAGACATCATTTTTCATTTGAATTAAATTTGTTTGCCCAGGTTACCCTGTATTGTAGCTTCTAAATAAAGTCCAGCTTTGACTGAGCAAGCCTATTTCTTAGTTAGTTATTTTAATTTCTATTTAGTAGTGGAGATTCTACTTGTTAGTTTTGCCACATCTGCCTTGCAAATGAATCCAAAAGGGCTCAAGTTAGTTTAACATTAGAGTGTCCCCTTGTGGCAAGAGTCTGCCATTGCACCAGAGGCAAATCAAAGCTTGGCATCTGGCATACAATTCCACCCTTCAGCTTTTATTTGTTATTATTATCACCATTTGAGTTTTATTTTTCAATGTCTGTATATGAATTCTAATACTTTGGGAATTTTTAAAGAAAGAAGAGGAAAACAGATCCCTCCTCAACCCCTCCTGTGAATATCAATTTGATTTGGTGTCTGGAAGATGGATGGATCCCCCCCCCCTCAACGACGTGGAGTTTATGAGTTTAGCAGGTTTTTTGGGTAAATAGGGGAGAAAAATGGAGGCGTGTAAAAATGAAGACGAAGTGGAAAGAGAAGGAGTTTATGAGACCCCACGCACGCAGAGGGAGTCTACAGACTGCTGCAGGATGAATGGAAGTTTTCAAATTGACATATATGTTCCTAAAAAATAAATCCCTAAAATTAAAAAATAAAACAAATTTATGTCACACCTTAAAACAAATTATTTGAGGAAACGTTTGGTTAAATGTTAAATGAATCTGATGAGCATTAAACATGATTCAACCGACCAAAATGACTTCTCTGACATATGCTTGTACTTATATAGCAGATTGGTTAGAAAGGATCAAAATAGTATTATTTTTTTAAAAGGTATTAAGACAGGGGTCTCCAAACCTGGTCCTCGAAAGTCACTGTCCTGCAGGTTGTAGATCCAAACCTGCTTCAACACAGCTGAAGCAAATAATTGGCTCGATACCAGGCTTTTTCCAAAATTAACAGTGATCTAAAACCTGCAGGAGGGTGGCCCTCGAGGTCCAGGGTTGGAGACCCCTGTCTTAAGAGGAGATGGGTAGAAAAATATGGGACCACATGGAAAAGAGACTGGTGCTGTCGGTAACACTAAAATAATTGCAACAAACTCCAGTGAATAATTATTGTGCTCTACATGTGGAAACATCCATAAGTGATTGAATTCTCCCATAACTCTGTGGGAGAACTGTTTTTTTGTCTGCAGGAAACCTGAACTGTCCGAGCACAGTTCCAAAGTCATGTTTGGGACTGCACCTCACTGAAAGAACACCATGAAACATGGTAGTGGCAGCATCATGCCATGAAAACTACAATGCAGGCCCAATGTCTGCTTGTACACATCTGCGGAGGGGAGTTAACCGATAACTGTGTTCATCCAGAAAGTGGAGAGACTCGTCGTCAGTGCCGTCAGATCCATATGAAGTCATTTGTTTGTGTAGCACGTTCTTACATACAATTTTTAATTGCTTTCCATAAAATAATACAATTAAAAACCAATTTTTTATCTATTTTTGCCAAATGTTCTGTGAGATTATTTAATTTTTGAATGTTTTGGGATGCTACAGTTGCACACATTCTATATGCTACTTACTGTGGCTTACATAGATTGTTATCAGACTGTTTGCTCCACTAAAAAGATGCAGGAGGAATATTTTCCAGTGGTTTTGTGTCTTTTTAAGCTGTCTAATTGTAGATTTTTAATATTCTAATAATAATTTACCTATTTAAAAAGGTAGCTTAAAATCTAATGCTTCATATTTCACACCTTTAAAATAGGAATAGATTTTTAAACAGCTCATCCTTCGTGATTCACAGGATCTGGATCTGCATCCCTGCTGGATGCGTGTTCTCCTCTGGGAGTGAAAGAAAGAGGTGACAGCAGGATGCTGAATAAACTCCCCTCCTGACTCACGGTGACTCGCATCCAGTGGGACTTCCACGACAAAAGGCCCAACAATTGGATTTCAAAAAAAAATCGTAACCAAATTGAAACCTAATGAATATCTCCGTTTTAACTCTCCAGATTGGGCCATGTGCCGGGTCCTCATGCGTGCGCACACACTTTATGACAGACCTCGCAATACAGATGGTCAGAGCGTGAGGGTGAATGAGAGGGGGACAGTCCGCGGCTGCTGACGCATTGTGGGGGGACGTCTTCTTCAATGCAGCACTTAATGAGAACAGACTGACTCTTTCTCCCCTCCACCTCCTCTCCGATTCCCCCGCTTCTTCCCTCCTCTGCCCATTTCCATCTGTTTGGAGACAAAGGGCCACGAGCCAGCTCGAGCCTCGAGACCCTGCTGGTGAAGTAGGCAGGGATAATACGGCCCATCCCGGGGGCTGCATTTCAACACATGGACCTGGCTTTGTACTTCTGCAGCACGAGCATCCTTCAAATCCCACAAACGCGCACACGGGCGCGCGTGCAACTCTGACGGACACACACAGAATAGCAGAGTTGCAATACTGACGGGGGACTTCTTGCCTGGAACACGAGGGCTCCCATATAAAGGAGAGGGGCAAAAAAAAGAAAAGCCCCAAATGTTGTTGCACGTGCTGCGAACATATGGCTGTTTGTTGTCATACTCTTTTCTCCCCGTCCAATTTACACAGAGCACTCAGGATCAAATGAGTGTGGATCAATGTGCGTGCGCTCTCCTCCCTTGCTTTGAGTGGGGGCCCCTACCTGAATGATTACGAGGAGAAGGATGTTCCAAATGCTGCTAATGGCCGATGCATATAATCCCCTGCCGTCTGCACACACCTCCTGACATATGGTCACTCCTCGGCCTTCGCCATTACATAAGCCACACCGAGCAGACAGGATGGGTGAGGTGGGGGTGAAATGTGCTACTTTCTCACACACACACTAGCGCAGGGGCCACACTTTCAGCCAGGCTGCTCAGCGCTTTGGGCTTCGCCTGTCACTTTTATTTCTGAGGGGCTTTCTAAAGAATAAATTGAAGAGTACCGATGCTACGGAAGCTTCTGGGATGAGGAGCACAAATGGCCTGGTGCTCCATCGCAGCATACAGATGGAGCCCTCCATTCAATAAGCTCGAGCAGAAGTCTGTCTCCCCGCCATGCCAGAATCACAGAGCCTGTTTTGTGTTCTGAAGAGGACAATCTGTTGATGCAACATACTGGTTTTTCTGTTTGTTTGGGGGTTTTTTTCTTTCTGCTTCCCCCCTGCCTTTGACGGAAGCTGGGGCTGAAATACCGAGCCTGTCAGGTTTGAATAATGGGGCCCGGAAAATCTGATTAATACTAATCACACAAAGGGGCACAAAAACACAAGGGTGAGAGGTTAAAGAGAAAGAGATAATAATGGTACAAATGTCCCCAAAAAAGCAGATTATCCACCTTTTAAGCCCCGTCTAGAGACCAGAAAGGGACTAAACAACAAAAACACATTGTGGAACTTTTCTTAGATTAACCCTCTACACAGATGTGACATTTCCAAAGATCACAACGTACATTTGGAGGTCCTTAAGAAAAGCCTCCTTGCCTGAACCCTTCTGAACATAAAAACAAGAATGAACATACGCTGAGTATCTCAAAGCGCACCACAGAAACAAGAAGGGACAGACAAAGGGACAAACGAAACAACTCGGATGGATTTACAGATTTGTAAAGAACCTCTTTCTTCTGTGTTGCTGAAATCAATGACTTACAAACAGGTTTCGCCTCTTCGCAGAAGGAGGTCCCACTGGCTTCTATCGCCGCCTGGACACTAACCTGAGGCTAAGTGTAGATCCGGTGAAGTTTTCTCCAATATCTCTCCCTCATCAGGACCAGCCTGAGGATGCTCGTCAGCGTAAACGCTCCCTCTTGTGTCTCGCTGGCTAAATCAGTGGTTTGGTTGATCTTTAACATTAACATTAATTGTGACTGAATACGGAATTTCTGTTTACTTTCCAGCTTTGAATGAGAATATGAACATCGCTAACGAGTAACACTGTACCTATTGTTCTTTTTTAAGAAGTAGAAATACTATTCTATTATGGATGGTCAAGTTGTAACAATACCGTCCAGCAAATGCTCACAGCAGGCGTTGCAGCAGATGAAGCTAAAAGACGAAGAACGGCAAATGAGTCACAAACTGACAGATGGACACAATGTTGTGGTTTCCAGTTAGATTTTTTTATTTTAATATATGCTACCCCTAAAGGTTCAGCAGAAGAGGGAAGTTGTGGAATGAAAGAGAGATAAGATGTTTCCAGTTTCACTATAAATATATAAAATTCTGTGAAGGACTCAGAGGTTTGTCAGAGAACGTGTTTGATAAAACTGCATCATGAAGGCCAAGCGACTCGGCAGACACATCCGGGATGACTATTCTGATAACTTTATGGTAGGGTTAAGTTTTAAAGCAATATTTAAACATCTCACATTCGACCCATCACTTGAAACCTAAATTAGTTTAACAGTCTGGGGCTCCAGAGCCACATGTTGCTCTTTAGGCCCTTCATAATATCGAACTGAGCAGTGCTTTGATGTACAAGGTGAATAAGAACATCTTTAATGTAATATCTGGATAAATGTCTGTATAACAATTACAATAGTGGCACAAAGAATATCTTTTGGCTCTGATTTTTAATGCACGTGCTTGTGTGTGTCATTAAAGTGAAAGAAAAGCACCATTTTTCTGTTATACGTTTAAAATGTTCAAATATTATATTTTAAATATATAAAAAATGTGACAGTCATTTATTTTATTGTGGAAAATTTAGAAGGCCTGGCTGACTGACCGGATGGATGAATGGATGGGTGCAGTTTTAATCTCATAATTTGTTATTTAATGCATTCTGTTGCAGCAGGACAACCTGTGGCATGTCCACGGTCGAGGGTTCAGCTCCCACTGGGCCACCCAAGTTTCACCAAATAGCAAATAAGATGCTGACCCTTCGCGCACCTCTTTAAGTATAACCCAAAAAGCCTTTTCTGGCACAATCGATGAGAATAGCCACGCAGGTTTCTAACCAATCATTATAAATATTTGGATCTTTTCAGCTCACATCATTTGGCAATATTACATCTCCTTTCTCCCGTTCACTCATAAATTTCCATCTCTCCTATCCCGTCTTCCCCGCCGGGTTTCCCACGGGAGGTGCCAGACGGCCAGTAATTTGGTTGTCTTGGCTCGTCTGGAGTAACACCTGCCCCCTCTCTGGGGAGGAAGAGAGCCTTTCAGCCAGGAGCATATATATATATATATATATATATATATATATATATATATATATAGCCTACCACTGCCTTTAGCTGCTGACCACGGAGTCAGTGTTTGGGTTTAAGGGTTTCTTTTTCGTTGCGATTGTGT
Organism: Orestias chungarensis; assembly: GCA_032876305.1. Taxonomy (NCBI): domain Eukaryota; kingdom Metazoa; phylum Chordata; class Actinopteri; order Cyprinodontiformes; family Cyprinodontidae; genus Orestias; species Orestias chungarensis. Next base: position 464,535 of record JAVLVB010000242.1, on the reverse strand, counting down.
GTTTGGACAGTAGAGCGAGCAAGCGGTGATTTCTCATCAGCATGTTGAACTGTGATGCACTTGTTCCAACCTTCATCATCATTTTATATACAATGTGTTGAATAGAAGAGATGGGTCAGACATTACAAAGGTTTTATTTAAGCCCAATTATTATTTTGTCAAAGAATGAAGATTTCAAAAACTGCATCTTTTAAAAGTTTTAGATTTGATGGTTTTCTGTACATGAACAGATTGTGTACAAACTAAAAGGAGCCTATCTGAAAAAACATGGCTGGCTAAAAAAGCTCACACTAAACTGACATTCAGGAGGCTTTATGGCATCAGTTAACCACATTGAGAACTAATATCTGTAGAAAATAGATACTGGTCCGTTCTAAAAAAAAAAAATTACACAAAGAAAACACAGACAAACATCGTCTAAGGTATAGCAGATCCCTCTAACATTGGTTACAGTGACCCATAAGAAAGAGACTAGGCAAAAAAGCCACCCAGAGTTTAAACAGAAACATCTCCGCTGACGAAACAGGACAAAAATTCAATGATGTTTAAGACTTTATCAGCAGTTAAACATGGTGGCGGTAGTGTGATGGTCCGGGCCTTTTTGTATGATTTAACACCAGGGTAACGTAATTGGTGGAAGCATGAGTTATGCTCTCAGCCAGATGGGTCTTCGGTAAATGCCTTTAAACTCAAGCACACTCGAGTTAGAAAGCCAAACTATACACATATAAACATCATTACGTCCACCACTGAATGACATAAAACATACCTTAAATAAAAACACTTTATTTTAAACCAGAGGAATTACTGTATGAAGGACATCCAGTTATGAGGGGGTGATTACTTCTTCACTTAGACCTCAAGTTAGTTTGGGTAGTTTTGCTCCTTTGATAAATAAAAACGGCATTTTGTGCATTTCAGAAGGATGAGTCCTTTCTCAAAGCATGGTACCAACATAAATACAGCAAATACTGCAGTATTATGCACAGCAAATATTGATTTTTTTTTCTATTGAATTAGAGAAACGTAAACCTAGCCTTGGTCAAACATTAACAACGCTGAGTAATGTTTGAGCTGGGAATGGTTACACCACTAATAGTCGCCATATGTCCTATTTTGCAAGCAATTTTAAAAAGTATCTCATGTTTATAATGAGCATTCTAACACGAAAATCCAAAGATCTTTTTGTAAATACTCTATTTTCATTTGGACAAGGCCAGTGAAACCTTCAGCTCTGTTGTTTGCATGCATCAAAAAAAAAAACTTGAAAAGTACTCGCATTCACCTAAATCCAGCCTTGTGCTGATGGTTTGTTATATTTAAACCTCAAAAAAGGACGGAGACTATGTCAACCATTCCTAAATACAGTATTTTATGTTACCAGAGCTCATGTTAAAGATAGTAAAAGTTGTCAGAATAAGCAGTCTATCATTAGTTTTGCGGCTGTGTGTTCATGAAAAGTCCTTGGTACTTATGTTTAGTTTTCCAACCCATCCGGGAAAGACATTCGGTAACAATTGTTATCTGACACATAAAACATTTACTAAGCCTGTTTAAATGCTTACATTTTATGGCAGCAGGAGCTGTTTGATTTATGTTACGTAACAATTGTACGACACAGTAGTTTGTAACAGTCAAAAGAAGGTGTTTATAACGACACTTATGGATGTCAAACAGTGTTTTATGCCATCTTGATGTACTAAATTTGGGTTTATTAATTTTTTTTTTTGAAGACTGGATAAGAGTCCCGATATTTGTGACAAATCGCTTGCCATATCGTGTGGTGGGTTGAACAAGAACAAACCTGACATCATTCATCTATGTAATCAAGCAGCGCCGGCGCACCGCACACAGAGAAATTTGCACATTATCACTTACAATTGTATATTCTTGAATACTTTGTTCTGTGTTTATAGTGTTCAGTTCAGTTTGGTATTTAATTTTCACTTTTATATTATTTATTTGTTTTCATGTTTGGTGCCAAATGGAAGTTTATTTATTTTCCTTTTTGTTTTCAAAACATAATATTTAGGATAAAGATAGCTCAACTAAGAAATCCTTAATGGTTGTTACTCTTTTTTGGAAGTGGGGCACCACCAACCATTTGTGCATAGGGTACCCAAATGCCTAGCACCGGCCCTGTAATCAAGTGAGCTAACTGATATAAGCTGACATTTTCAATTGAGTCAGCTCTGAGACTGAGATGTTTTAAACAGCATTCCAAAGTAGGAAAGGAAAACTCTCTTTAGTATTTGTTTTTAATAAAAAATAACACCGGAAAATATGAAAAAAAGTCTGTCCATTAGAAACCAGCTGTCACACAATAACTCCACTAAAAAAAAATCTTTGGATACAGGATGTTTTTCTTTTTCTCTCCTTTTGCTATAAAATAACTTATTGGGATCTTCAGGATACAAAGAAGACACAAATGAATGAACGTTTTCTAAAAATAAGAGTCTAACAGCAACAACATGGAAATAAATTCAAGACTTTTGTTTTTTGGTCACAGCAAACAAAGAGGTTTCATCCCGGGAATCACGGTGTAACCTCTCGTCGTCATAAGCTGACAGAGAAACTATAGGCTAAACTGAAAAACTGAGTCCCAACACATTTTTCTAGGGAAGCAAATATCTACTTGGGGGGGTGGGGGGGGGGGGGCACAGGGCCCCCACGGGTCAAGTGCTCATCGTTGCTATTGATCGACAACAGACATCATCGAAGTAAAACCAAGAGACATCCAACATACATTGAAAGCAAACGGGAGATGCAGTGAAAAAAAAAAAAAAAGTGCCTTTTTTCTTTCCTTTTTAAAACAAACAAACAAACAAACAAAAAAACAGGAAAACATCACTTTCCACATTCAATTTCACAGCCTAAAAATATATTGACGCGACAAACAATGTACATTT
>JAVLVB010000242.1:445562-457815 GCA_032876305.1 Orestias chungarensis | reverse complement strand
GGGGGGGGGGGGGGGGGGGGGGCGTGTTGGTGGGCGATGAAGGAAGGGGTTAACTCAAGTCTTTGAAGACGTTTTTTTATGCATGCATGTTGGCCTCTCACATGTTTTAGTGGGAATAAAGAGATGAACAGGTAAGTCCTGCATGTGAAATGAACCAAAAATCCCTCGATTCTCTTGATTATCCATTTTGAAGTATCTTTTTTTTATAAGCAGGTACCTGTTGTGCCAGTTTGGCAGGTGATTTTCGCTTGTTGTGCGTTTAATGAAAGGAAGAAAAAAACCAAAACATTAGTTTTACTTGTTTTTCTGTTATCGTTTATTTTCAAGTGCACGGTGGATGATTTAAATATGAAAAAGCAAGTCTAAATTAGCATCTGTGAAGTAGAACTTTAAAAACAAACAAACCAAAAACATTTATGCATCATTTATATTCAATCTCAATTTCCCTTATACCCCTAAATAAAACCCGTTGTCTAAGTAGTGCAGTCTAACTGCGTTTTACGTAATCCCAGTCTAAATCTACCAGATCTGTGAATTTGTCAGCCCCTGTTAACAGCCAGGCTTCTTCTGGTGCAGAATTATGAAGCATGTCTTAAGTAAATGATGTAAAAGTTGGATAAAATGTGATGTGACCGATCAGACTGCAGACACCTTGCAAAATGCTTATTACCACATATGGAAGAGGGACAAATCAGATGGTGAAAAGATATAAATTGGATTCTTCAGATATGGCGTGGGGGAAAAAAGTTGGATATCGGATCAAATCTGGGCGAAAAATAAATAAATAAATAAAACAATTGGATTTGTTTCGTATTTGCCTGCTGTTTCAATGTAGCCTTGGAAAATTATAGTGAACCCAGAGAATCATAGAAGAAACAAAGATGGAGGAGCTGCAAAGATCCGCAGCTCAGGTTGAAATGTTTATTCACTGGAATATTTGACGTTTTATGGAAGAGAACCAAGGAACAAAGCTGTGTAGCAGGAGGCACTCTGGTTGGATGAGACTAAAACTAAATCTTTTGCCCTTCTATAGTTAAAAAGCCAGTAGCGAGACAACATCTCTGAACGCAGCATCCCAGTGGTGAGACATAAAGGTAGCAGAGATGTTTAAGCTAATAAGTGTTGATTAGATGATAGATAGAGCAAAATGCAGAACAACACAGGAAAAAATCAAAAGTTTGGTGCTGTAGAAGGTTTTCAACTAGGATGGTATAGTTCGCTTTCCTTAAGAATCAGTGTTTCATTTGACTTTAACAGGTTTATCAGATAAAACTACAATCGAATGCTTTAAAACGACTGAATACCTTAAGTAACAACTGTATGCTGTTTTTGTAATCAATGATTTAAACTTCAGAAACACCTTTCCGGCTTTCACTAACATTTTAAATATGAAACGTTAACTCATAGAAACCCTGAGGCTCCCCCCCGCCTATCGCCCCGCCGCCGCCCAGTGGCACCACCAGCATCGGGTCAGGAGGGCATGGTTCCAGAGGAGGAGCAGTGGCCAGCGAGCGTGGGTTACTAGCTGCGCCTAACGAGGTGATTAAAACGATAAGGGGAAGCATGGATGACTCTGCGTGGCCCGCAGCCACCGCCATGTCGCTGCCACAGCAGACGCCCGAGCAGACAAGCACGCTGTGAGTGAGAGCAAAGTTCCAACCGCGGAGCCAGAAGGAGAATATCAGTGAAGAAAATGGACCGTGCGGGCTGGTGTGTCTGCGTGAGATGACGAACGCTTTGCCTTGAGGTCCCTGTGACACAGAGACTTGCAGTGGGGTTTATTGGAGACACGTCACAACCAGGAGACAGAGGCCTTCTGACAGCTGGAGCCCTCGGACTCAGACACCAACACACTCTCTCTCACACACACACACACACACCCTAATTGCTCTGCAGACGGCGAAAGGGAAGTGGCCTGTGTTTGTTGGTCTGCATCCGCCAGACCCCGCCTCCGTCCACGAGGCTTTCGGCCAAAGACACGAAGGACACCTCCAAGGCTGTTTTGTTGGTGCCTGCTGCAATTACAACCCACAGCTGAGGTTAGCGAGCGCGGAGACAGGCAGCACACTGCGGGGCGGTGGGGCCGCCAGAGGACGGCTAATGGGTGTTCTTTAGTCACGGTGTTTACTGTTTTCTTTGCCCAATTATATCAACCAAAAGCATTTTTAGGAAAACATCAAACGTCATTCATACAATCAGTTTTAATTAATATGCAAATTGAGTTGAAGAACATACGGCAAACACAACTTACCACTGAGAGTGCGGAAAAAAAAGATAACTCTTGGTGACATAATGTATGTTGTATGGTGTCATTTCAACCAAACCAACCACAGAGCCTAAAAGATCAGAAAAATTGACCTCAATTACTCATTCTTGTCTATTTTATTCTCCGATCACCTATTTAATCTTTGGTTTACAGCCTAACTTTACTTGAAATTACTTACCTGCAACACAAGTCAATGGAAACCAGTCCTCTAAAAGTTGCTATATAGCACTTGAGTACAATTGAGTACAATTGAGTTCAATTGCACTTTTACGTTATACTTCTGCATATTCTTGATGACAAACATGTTCTTAACCTGTCCAATTAAAATGCATTTAACCCATTTAACGTGTAATTGAAGTATTTCACTTGTAATAAACACACAATTACCTTCTGTAACCCTTTGATTCACCCGCTTGATACAAATAAGGGTGCTTCAACATCTCTGGACTGACTTTTTATCAGTTTTAGGGTGAAACATTTCTTTAAAAAGATCACCCTCTGAAAACACATTTTGCGCCGGCTCCTGTGCCCTCTCACTTTAGCACCCATAATCAATCAACACTCGGAGATACGCAGCAAGAAACAGAATTCAGTGATTTATAGTTATGATTATTCTCTGCCTTGCTTATATCACCAGCTGAGGTCTAACACTGGAGGTGGGTACGACGCAAATGTCGCCGCCGACTTTTCTAAAAAGGATCAAATTATTTTCCAATATCGAGGAGCACGAGATAAACTTTTCCCTGTGTGGGTGGATCTCATTTTCGAAGGAATCTGTCGACAAGAAGTCGGGGAGGTGATGTCACTCAGGAGAAGGGTCTGTGATGGAGTTGTATCTCTAATCAGTCAAAGCTCAGCAGACCTCCATAGATGTCTGAGTGGCTTGTTACTACATTAAAAAAACAGAAAAGAAAAGGAAGAAACACCTTGAACTTGTGCGACACGCACCCACCTGTCACCCATTGCACACATACAAGTTTGAACGTTCACAGGGAGCAGTGGGCTGGAGCTGTGAAACGGGGAGGATTAGTCACTTTGTCAGGAGACGTATGAAGCCTCTCTCAGGTGGACGGCGAGCCACAGGAGGCATCTGCAGGAAAAAATGAGACAGCGGCAAGGACAAATTAGAGGGCCAGATAGAGTAGAAGGAAGAGCAAGCACTTCAGAGACAAAAATGAAGACGAAGTGGGGAAGGAGGACATAGAAACGAGACATAGGAACATGTTGTGACTGATCATTTAGCCCCAGAAGCTCCGCGTTTGACAACGCGGTAACTCTCCCTCGCATTTGCCGAGACGCTTGCTCGCACATAGGGAAAACCGTCAACTTCCCCATGTGTTGCGTCCGTGTCTGTTTTTTTTTTTTTTTTCCATGGTGGAAGAAAGAGCCGGCGGTCCCCGGGCCCTGCGTGCGTCTCGGTTGAAGGAAGGGGGTTGTCGGGTCGGGCCTGAACAGGAGGTGTGGGATCCGTAGAGCTGAGGGTCCCATGTGAGAATGCGGCCATCGTCGACGCTGCCGTGGCAGGCCTCGGCACCATCTGTGCTCCCAGCAGGATGGCCAGCGCGTTCGCCGCCACCCAGACACATATGGACACACAAAGGTGCTCACTTTCTCCCCCATGACTCCCCTCCCTCCCTCCTCGCCGATGTGCAGCCACACATACACTCTTACAGGGAGCGGGGAGAAACACAGCGTGGACCGCAGAGGGAGAGATGAGAAGAAGGATGATGAGTTTGTTGATTGCGCAGTGAACACATCGCGTCTTGATGATGATGCCGATGTAAGTGTGATGACTTCAGAGGCACCATTAGTCAGCAAACGAGCCAGCTGCGATTTGACATTCGCACAAAAAAATCACATGTTTAAATTTCAGAAAGGACAGAAAGGGAGTGTTTGAAGCTTGGAAATAAAAACCCAAACAAACTAAGGGCAGCTCCGTGGTAGCTGCACATCAATTTCAGAAAATAAAGATGGAGTCACAATGCTACTATGACGGAATGTTATACTAAGCAACACTTGAATGTGTCCAACTAAATCAGTTCAGTTTTTAATAGACTTAAAATCGATCACAAATAATTGCTAAAACATTATATCCTTCATTCCACAAACATTGAGTAAATGAACAGGAGACACAGCCTTTCGTTTCTACTACCGGACGATAGTTGGGGTAGTTGTGAGAGTCATGAAGTCGTTGATCCAAACAGGTCAGAAATGGAATTGTGGAGAAAGTTTGCCAGTATCCCAACATCTCACAGGTCTTAGTTTAATTGATTGAAAATGGATGAAAGTATGACAAAACTACCAGTCAGTAGGCAACTAGTGGAGACAGCAAACATGTGGAATAAGGTACTCTGATTACATGTGATCCTAAAAACACATTGGAGACTGAGGTGTAGGGGAAACTTTTAACAGGACAATGAACCAAAACATAGTGCAAGAGTTTTTCATTAAAAGGTTTCATTGTAATTTGGCAAGTATGAATACTTCATGGTTTTCAGCTTTTCAATGCAGTTCAGTAGAGTATGAAGCAACCTGCTAGCAAAAACTCTGACTTTCTTCCCACAGGATAATACCTTCACCTGCTTATCTGGGCTCCTTACAAGGGCCAAAGGATCATCAATCCAGTTCTTGCCTCCATCTTTCATAGTCTCCATAAAAGCCTGTTCCCCATAGCTTCCTACACCTCTTCCTCCAACCGGCTGGCCCTCCTAGTTTGGCCTCAGGCCCCCCTCTGAAGATGCACCTGCCTCCTTCAAGGTGTTGGTGAGGCTTCCTCAGTCGCCCACCTCCATCCTTCATGCAACCTACTAACCCCCCTCTTACTTTCTTTCTTTTCATCCCTCTGTCCCTCCATCCAGGGCCTCCAGCTGGCTGATGAGTTCATTAGGCTCACTGCTCAGCCAAGGAGCATGGCAGTGTTTGGCCAAACTGGGAGGCCAATGGGGGGCCCCTGGTGGCCAATGGGCACAGGACACGTTCGTTGGAGTGGAGTCAGAAAAGTCCCAGAATGTCCCACATGTCGATATGCGGGGTCTGTTTATACTTGGAACTCGGAGACTATTATTCCGTACATTAGCAATCTGGTTTGGGACTCGATTCGCTCTGAAACGTCAGCGGCGAGAGCGCGAGGCATTACCGTGTGAAGGGCTCCACGCAAACAATGGGTGGAAACAGATTTCTAATAATCCCCACAGGTTGCAGTGACATCTGGCCCCACACTTAAGGGTTGGCTCAATTAATTCGGAAAATACAAAACAAAAAGCGCCAGGGGCAGGGATCTGGGGGACTTAGCAGGATGGTTCATGTTTGTGTGTGTATTGACTATGGCATTTGATCAACTCAGCTGTGGTGTGTAAATCTTGCTGAAATTAATAGGGATGTACAGCCGCTTTTTTAGGTGGAGATTCTTAAGCAAAAACAAAAGCTTAATCTTTTACATTTACTCCACTTCTACCTTTTCCTTCCTCCCCTTCCTCACTTTCAGTAGTGGGTCAGCTGGGGTCAGGGCCTCTGTGGCTGGGCTCAGGTGTAGCCTCAGCTGGGCAGGAGTGGGGGGGGGGGAGTGGTGAGAAGAGAGAGAAGGTGAGGAGGAGAAAGTGGAGGCAGCTTAGGCGAACCATGAGGGAGTCCATCAGGAAACAGGGAAAAAAAACGTGTTCACGCAAATAAAAGAGAAAAAGAAACAAATAAACAAAAAAAAATCAGCTTTGTGTCTCACCCCTGATTCCAACCCCCCCTCCTCATGTTTTCTCCTCCCCTCTGCCGCCTCTCTGGCTCCCGTTCTCCTGGGAGCGGCCTGGCCGTCCTCGGCCTGAACGCCATCTGCTGCATAATGTACCGGGATGGAACTCCAAATCCTTCATTTCCACTCGCTGCCTGTCATCCGGGGTGTGATCGTCCACTCCATTCGGTCGCACGCGTCACCTACAAAGGGTGCAAACGCTTGGACGCGTGCGAGATCTCATTTTAAGGATGTTGTGACATCACCTCATCCAGAGACAATGCTGAGTGATGGCTTTGAAGCAATAAAACTTGGTGCCAAATGTGTGTGTGCGGTTTTGTTAAAAAAGGATTACTTCTGCGTTTGCGACATGCCAGTCTGGTAGTTTTCACCCTCCACTGAGGGAACAAAACTCTGCTAAGCATGCAGCCTGTTTGTCTTTGGCGATCAATTTCCAGAAGTAACAAAAGCTCTAAATGAATCATTTTTTAAAGCATGAACTCTGGGGAAATCGATCAGAGCGTGGAACCCTGCCAGAGATGCCTTAAATTCGCTTTTTGTTTACAAGTTAACACACAAAAGTGCACACACACAGAGTTGTGTTTAAGCACCCCGCCCCTCTCGGCAGCGCTGGTAACCTGGAGGTGCAAAGAGTTGTCCCTCCAGGTCCCCGTGGGGCCACGGTGAATTGGGGGGCCATCTGTTTTGTGGTAATAAGCTTTCTCTTCCTTCTGCTTTGGCTCGTTTCTCTCTTCTTCCTCTTTGCGTTTGTTTGAGTTTCTGAAAGGTTACCCGTGTTTCCCGTGTCTCGAGGCACGCTCGCACACAAAGGCACAACAGGACGCAATGCTTCTGGAGACAGACGCAAGCTCTAACAGTGAGCTAAGGAGAACAGAGGGATGACGAAATATCACAAGGTGAACCCTGAACCCTGCTGACATAAAGAAATGTGACACATCAGAACCTCACATGAACCCATATGTCTATTGCCGCAAGCAACTGTAAAGGCAATACAGTTCGGATAACTATGTTTGTGCTAAACACTTCAGGAAAAGACGAGCTGAAAGGACAGTCACCAACGAGCCTGGAAGTCGACTTTATGGGTTTGGAGACCATCTTTCCTGTTTGCTTTAGGATTTCTATCTCCATCTCTACACAAGTATCTATGTCACTTTTGCACATATAATTATGCCACAACTATGGAATGATATGCATGTTAATGGAAGTCTATGTTTTTAGGCAAACACAAGGAAGTTTTCAATCTATCATCCCAATGTGGAAAAGGAATGGTACAAAAGAAAACCCAAGACCAGAAGTCCATAATAACTCTGAAGGAACTACAGAAAAATCTGCTCTTTACCAGATTTACCAGAAAACAAGTATTGTTTCCTAAAATGCCATAGGAACTGCTTTGTTTTGATGGAACCGTATTGTAATTCCTTACACTTCAATCAGAACGCGATGTTGCTGGGAAAGAGAAGCCTGTCGTAGTTGATATGGAGATGAATCGAGCGAAACCCAAAGCTGTCCTGAAGAAAAACAGCCTTAAAAACAACCTTAAAAAGGTAGTCAGAGCCAAGGCAGAATCTGTAAACACCAGTTTAAACAGCAGTTGACGATCTATGTTTGTCTCAATTCAAAACAATAATTCAACACCAGATCAACGTGGCGTGGCTTAAATGGAGGCAACTTACCCAGCTTATGCTTGACCCTTGGAAAAACATACGGAAATTGAACTTAATTAGCCCTAAAGGACATCCAATACAAGTCCCACATGAACAACCTTGTATATCATCCACATAAATCATTAGTTCCTTTCTATTTATAAAATAACAGTTTTATCCAAAAAAAACGATTTCTTTGAAATATAAATATGATGGAGCTAAAGTGAACAAAAGCTTGGGGCTTAGTAACACACAAGGCTGACCCTCCCATGCTTCATCCCTCTCAGTTGGAGCCTCCTACTCGACGCGCTGTCACTGATGACAGTCTGATTGTTTAAGTTTGGAGAAACATTCGGCATTAGAAGGGCCTTGATCGATCAGGAGGGTTGCCATGGTAATGGTGCGATGTGATGGTGAGGGGTTGAATTGAAAGGAGGCGGAGAAGGGATGACGGCCGGCGGTGGTCTTGAGTTCGCTTGAACAACATCTATAAAAACTTAACTGTACGTCCCTACACCCGAGCCTGACCTTTGATTTTAAATGGAGGAATAAACAAGGTTTCTCAGGTGCTGTAAGCAGCTTCTTTGCTTCGCCCTTCCAACAAATGTGGAAACGGCAAACAATGTTAGAGGCAGATAAACCGCGTGTCTTGCAGCTGTGTCTCTGCTTCCGAACGTGTCAATTCAAACCCAACACCGCACATATATGTTTCATTAGCCGGTGTGCATGACAACATCGATATGTCATCTGGTATTGTTCATTACCCTTGCTGTGGCATTATCCGATTTCTGCCTACCTATGGCCGCTTTCAATACGCTCATGAGTTATATCATGATTATGAGCGGCCCGGGTGGAGAGATGCTGTCTGCATCTCATTGAAGGAGAATGAGGCGGATCAATAAACCAGAGGGGACAGAATCAGGGGGGCCTCTGCGTGTGAGAGAAATGTGTGTTTGTGCGCACGACGGCCTTGGGGGAACTGCGTATCTCTCTTTTTTGTTTTAGCATTTAGCATTTAACATTTAGATGCAGCAAACACCTAACCGCACTCTATGTCAGGACACAGGCAGGCTTTGTTACAAACTTCACGAGGCTATATCTCTTCGGCGGCGCAGTGGGCAGGCCGTCGGGTAAGTAGCCAGCAGCCGGGCTCCTGCTCGCGCTCATTTAAGAGCAGATTTACAAGCCGTTTGCGACAGGAGCCGAGGTGCCTTTTCAGGATGCGTTCTGCCTAGTTGGGATGTGAATACATCTGTTGTGTCATCCAGAGTGCAGCAAACAAGCTGTCAGGCAGTCTGCGTTATGAATTTGAAAAATTGGAGCGCTCTAATAGCTCTGGGGCTGTGTTGGCTTTGTTGGCTTTGTCAGAGAAAGTAAATATGATGTTCAACAGGAGTACATGTATATATATATATATATATATATATAAATATACATATATATATATATATAAAATATTATATATAATAAGAATGAGTTATCTGTATCAAGGTGAACTGAGAGGGCTGGACAAATACTAACCTTCTTTTACCTGTTGCTGCACACAGTCAGTCAGCTGGCTGACAATTTCCCTTGTTCACTGAAGTTGTGAAAAACATCAGCGGACACAATGCGGAGGGACATACACGTCTACAATTCCCAATTGTGTTTTGCTTATATTGCTGATGTATCATACTATAGATGTTCCGAGGTACCCAGATTTACCTTTTAATGTTAGTGCGGGGAAAAGCGTAGTAGCCTTTATTTAGCCAGCTGAATGGCAGTGCACAGCATCAAGAAGGGGAGGTGCTACGCTCACTGTAATTCTGTTTAATCAAGCTTTTATCTGGTCTCTATTTAAAAACATTTCGATTATATAAAAGGTTTAAGTGTACATTTTATTAGTTCCTAAACAACACCGTTGTCAGTCTCGATATTGGAAACTGGCGATTGCTTTGTTGTGTTAAATACAGTCGCAAAAACTGTAATACTAAGTGTTTCAATCTAATAGGTGTTTAAAAACTATGACTAAAATCCTTCTCACTTTAGGCTTTTGCTGAAATCTGATTCGGCATATGCAGAAGACATTATTATGGGTGAATAAATCAATATATCGTGAGATCTTTGCAGCTGTGTGAATATAAAATGCTGCATCCCCTCTATTAATCCCAACTTCTGTCCACATTTCTGTTTGTGCCTTAAATGAAGGGGCTGCCACATGCTTCACTGCAAACAAAAGGGAGGTTAGATTTATTCCTCATTTGGGGCAGTGTGGGAGGCTGAGGAGGACCGTTTGCTGCAGAAGGGAGGGGAGAGGTTTATGCATGGGCATAACCCGGCCCCTAAAGGATGGCCCCCGCTGCCAGCTGCCAGCCATAATTAAGCAGCCCTGCAGTGTCTATCACTGATTGTGTTTGACCCGGCTAATAAGGCAAACGTGTGCCACCTACATGTGGCAGGAGAGCGCCGGCCTGCGTCACAGCGCCCATTGTCCTTTTCTAGATGAGGTTATTAGTGTGATGTATCACTGATGCCAGACAGGGATGTGTTGCACAAACATTGGATGCTTTGATGCTGCGGCTCTCGTGTGATGTATGATGGGGATGTCGGGGAGAAGAAAACTGTCAAGTCTAAAAATGACAACTTTTCAGGTGGGAGGCCAAGCCTTTCGACATTGCCACAGGCATGGGCGTGCATCTTCACGCGTTGAAGGATGTGGCTGACGTCTAATAGTGACAAAGCTGTTTGTTTCTCATTTTGATAATCCACCCTTATGAGAGTGGAGCGGCTCTCACAACTGTCTGGCCTGAGACCCCACTGCAGATTTTGAGCACTGCAGGCATTAACCTTCCATCCACATGTCATCCACTTTTAAACAACGTCAAAATATTGTACGTTGGGGGGGAAAAAACAGAAGAAAATATGAATCAGGTGTGTTTCCATCTACGTGTTTTGTGTGATTCAACATGGCTACAAAAAGTGTCACAGCTGTGGACGTGATCCAGAGCTGTGATAAACAGGAAGGGGCAGAATAAGTTTGCTACATCTCCTCTTAGTACATACAGAAGTATGTTTTTTTATTTTATTTGCATGAACAGCCTCTTTAAATTTGACCATACCACAACGATATCTACCACTACTTCTAAGTTTTTTGTAGACCCTCTGATTTGGACTTGCAGCTCTGCTCAGATCTCCATCCTGGGCTTGAACTTAAGGTCACCAACATCAGTCACACTTTCATTTTCTGGTTGAGAACATAAATAACATTTCCATCAATCCCAGCTCAATACGTTCTTTACATTTCAACCCTTTCAAGGTTCCTTGTTTTGCTTTTCTAACTTTCAACAGCTTTTTTTTTTTTTTTCAGGATTGCCTTATATTTCAACTCTGAACTGACTCCTTGGTAAGAGAACCGTCACCACAGCGATAGATTCTCTCACCTTACCATGCTCGCCAAGCGTTGCCTCTCAATCTAGTCGGATCTACACTTCTTGGCTTTCTCTTCGGGCTGCTTGTTCATTAATGTCATTTTAAAGATCAAATCGTTTAAATTAAGTTTTTTTAATGCATCATTTAGGAGCATACAGCGGCATGCGATACAAGGTTTGGTGTTCTACTAAAACCTAATTACGCTGAGAAGTGTTTATTCCTGCTTGTGCAAATATCACAGTCTCGAAATGGCAGTCCCAGGGAGGGGTCATCCTTTAGTAGCTGGCTTCGCCTGCATGTTCACCAACACTCCAGTAATCAGTATAAATTAATAATAGGTGATCAAAGTGCTTAATTTAATGGAGGCTATAAAAGATTAATACCTGACATTATCTCCGCGGCTGTGCTGTTGGGAGAACCACCCATGCCTGAGGTAAACCAATCAGATTTCCATGAATATGACATTAGACACATTGGTGCGATGTCTTCCATCAATGTCTGTCGGTTTTTCAACACAGCAAGTGTGGATAGAAAGTTCACCGAGTGTGACTGGTCTATTTCTGTCTCTCATCTCCTCCCTCCCTCTCTCGCTGTGAGTCCAGAGGCGAGAGATCAGTTCAGGGTGGAGGAGAGCTGGTGTTTGGCCTGGGGGGCCATTGGACACAGATTCTGTCATTGTTCCACAGCTGCCACTCGGCCCCTCCCCTCCCCTCCCCGCCCGCATCCCTGCGACCGTCCTCACCTTAAGGGCGTCCCCTGCTACCCCGCCTCCCTAATGAAGAGTGACACGCGTCCGGAGGATCTGATCTAGTCCGCAACTGGGCTCTTGCCTCCTCTGTTTTGTCTCCTATTATTGACTGCGGTGGCTCACACTGAGTTTGCAGTGATGAGAGCGCTGTATACCCGAGAGGCACAGTCCCACATCCAATGGGGGGGGGGGGGGCTCAAAGGGCAGATGCAATTGTATGGATTCGTCAGGACCTAATTGTCTTTATTCATGAGGTGCATGATTTATATTAGGAAAAAATGAGATACCCTAATTGTTCTCATATGAGGAATTTCTTGCAGGCCCAGACTCTGGATATATATCTGTGTGTGTGAGCGTCTGTTCATGTGTGTGTGTGTGTGTGTGTGTGTGTGTGTGTGTGTGTGTGTGTGTGTGTGTGTGTGTGTGTGTGTGTGTGTGTGTGTGTG
>JAVLVB010000242.1:434092-445462 GCA_032876305.1 Orestias chungarensis | reverse complement strand
GACAACTCCTGAAGGGCATCTACACAGTCGTCTCCCGACATATCACTTGAAATAATTTGTGAGGCTTTGTTGTCCTTTCCGACAGATCTTTGCATTCACTGTATCCAGTTATTAAAAATAAAAAAGCAACACGCAGAAAAACAATATGAAGCATTACTTTCACTTAATCGACCTTGAACTTACAATAACTGCTTTTCTTTAGGTAACTATTAGGTAACTATATTTAGGACTTTGCACGTGTAAAACCTGTTCAATGTTTCTTAGCTTTGACTGCGCTGCTCCAAGACCTCCATCAGGGTTTATGATTCACAGTTCTAACAATACAATTACTTCAGCTTTTCCAGGTCCTGAAGCAGCAATGAAGACCATCTCACTAGAACTTCTCTCTCCCATCATGCTTGACTGACGTATTTAGTTCCCTCCCTAATGGCATTTTGTTTGATGCTACAATTTTCTTTTTTGATTTGAGACATTTAAGTGTAAAAAAAACAGAACACATTGGAAAAACGTAAAGCGCTGTAAAGCATCTAAATGTCCTTTGATAAGAAACAAGTAGATCTCAACTATGTGTGGAGAAACAAAGACGCCACAACAGCAAACCTTACAGCAGCCGTCAACCAGCGGGGACCAATAATAAATTGGGCAGGTTTAATCAGACACAGATCCAGGAACTTTGCAACCACAGAGTCAAAAGCCATACACTTCTCCGTGTAACAAAATACTCCAGCTATTCCTTTTCTGACAACTAACGCTTCAGTCAACATAGTAATTGTTCATAATTGAACACAACTATTATGGAAAGATTAAAGGTTGTACGGGAAGGAAAACTATTTGAACTGACCCAAAGTGGTGATGAACTCAGCTATTTTTTTTAAAATGTGTAGAATTTGTTTTCACATAAGACATAAGAAAGTCAAATCCAAATATTCCTTTGTCATTTCAGAGGTACTTAAAGAAAGTTATACTACTTCAACTCATTGTAACTGATGCTAGTTCAGTAAGCCACTGAATTATTACTTCGCACTGAAAGAAAATACCTCCATATCCCTTGATTCTCTTCAACATAAATGTAGGCGTTTAATTTTCTTAAAACCTTCCAACTGTAGTCCAATTTAGGTACATCTGTTTTATTACATACAACTGACCCATTCTAGCGTTTTGCATCTGATAAGCGCATCTGAGCAATTCATCATCCTCAGGGGAAAACATCTTGTGTGGTCAGGTATGCATTAAGTAATGTTTAAAAGTTTATGTGGGCCATTGTACACACGCACACGCGCACGCAAACAAAATGAAGATTAAGGTTTGTGTGAGTACAAGTGTGCCTGTATGTGTGCACCCATCAGTGTAATGTGATAATCTCTAGCAAAGCACATACCTGATGCCATTAAATGCAATTTCCCATGTGTGTCAGCGAAGCCATTTGTCAGCTGCTAACACTGCACGCTTTATTAAAAACCTCATCCGCTTCAATTAACTGCACCCGCAAAGCAGTTTAACTCCACTCTAATCCTGTCAAGATGTTTAAACAGGCCATGTGTACAGTAGGTACATCATTTCAAAACCTGTCAGTGAGTCTTTCCATGACCCCTTTATTCATTGTTGTAACTTGGGGTTAAGTTCATGCGGGAGAAGGCAAGAATAAGGAGGCAGATATTTTCACACTGTTTGGAAATCCCATTTCTTTTGGTGTATTTAGTCCCTACTTATGTACCAATCGTAAATCTATTTCTTGACCGTAATTGCGAAATTTAATCGCTCGCAACTGTAAAATTCAACGTTAATTTTTGTGAAGTAAGCACCAGCTGTGTCCCCCTTGCAGCTCGTCTCTTTGGTGAACACGATTTAGGCTGACAGAGGGAAAGGCTCAGACAAAATAACTTTATTTTAGGGAACACAGAAAAAAGTAGCAGCGTTTAAACTTTCATAGTTTAGATGTGATATATGGCTTTGAGAGAAAAAATACTCTATTGAATTGCTTTGGGGGTTGGTTATTTCTGTGCAACTCCTAAATGTTCAACTTTATATTGGGCCCTAGCAAGATAGTCTGGTAGATCTTTGTGGTGGACAAGCCCTGCCACCTTCTGACGATCTTATCACCATGGGATCTGTTTCTGACAGGGTATCTTAAAAAGTGCAGCTCCTGTTTTGCGTTAACATTTACCAGAGATCATCCATCCAATACCTCTGAGGTAAAGCCAAACACAAGTACAAAAGGTTCACAAACAATTAGGCCGGAGGAGATTGTCCCTTTATCAAGTACTGGTTGTTCACTGAATTATCCCAGTAAACCACACCTGAAAACGTCAGAGGGAGGTGCCAAGGAGGCCTCCTTAGATGGATGAACAACCCAGATTATAGGGGTCCTCACGCTGCTTTTCAAGGCGTCGTCCATGTCAATTACAAGTAGTCATAGAAAGGAACAATCGAGCAATGGAGCAATAGTGCTGAGGTCAACGAGGTCGTTAAAAGCCACCTCAGGGGTGGATGTGATTCATCCAGAGTTCCTAGAGACTTAGGGCTACGTCGGTTAAAGCGACTCTAGAGTATCGCTTTGACAGCAGATAACCCTAAATCACTAATACTGGACTAGCAGTAATGTACATTAATGTTGGGCAATATTTCATGGAAAACCAGAACCAGAAAAAGTAAAACTATAGCTTTGTGGTCACCATGGTGTACAGCTTTTGAAAAGGAGGTTTCTTATATGGGTGTGAGTATATAAGCAGACCATTTAATTTGGCTTTCTGTGCCGCTACATATACTTCCATCTACTGGGTAATCCACAAGTTTAGAAACATGTCCGTTACACCTGCGTTCTGTAATGCTGAGAACCTCAGAAGCATCTTACTTCTCTGTTCTGCAGTATGATGCACAAACGAGGTCAAAATGTTAGCAAAGTTGACAAGAATCTAAGCACTAAAACAAAGCAGATGTCAGGCATCAGTTGATATATTTTATCTAAGATCAATGGTATTAATGTGACAGTGTTTGTGGCGATTTCATCACAAAACAGATTTGTTTTCATGTTGCAGTTTTAATAATTGTGTCATGAGGAGTTAGAGTTAATATTTCAGTGGATGAAAGTACAATATAATTGACACAAAGACCGACAAGTATGTTCAGGTCCTATAAGAAAGAAAAACATATTTTGCCTGTTGTTGAGTTGACAAGAGTAACAGGTGGAGAGTAAAGAGACATTTTTAGATGTTTTTAAAAAAGATATTGCTTTTTATGTTTAAAGATGATCACAAACTAAAAATTCTGAGTGAGGTTACAGTTTTAATCTAAAAAATCAAGTTCAATGGTCACACTTATCGGTTGATTAAAAAAACAATTAAAAACCAAAATGAAAACCTGCTTAAATATTTCTATGACGAATATTTCTACAACTAACCCTGAAGGTCCAATACTCTGCAAGGATGCCACACTTGCTTTATCCTCCATTCCTGTTTTCCACACACACACACATATCCAAGCACACACACGTTTTTCTCTCTCTCTCTCACACACACACACACACACACACACACACACACACACACACACACACACACACACACACACACACACACACACACACACACACACACACACACACACACACACACACACACACACACGTAGCCATGCCAGCAGGGAGGTGATGGTTAGCATGGTGCTGTCACCAGGGGATGCTGGGCGCTGTTTGCAGCAAAGCTAGAGGTGTAAATTGGGTGAGCGTTGGGTGCAAAGCCTTCTCAGTGAAGGCTTGGTGCTTCGTATCTTGATGCACCCCCAACCCCACCCGCCCTCCGAGAAACAGGTGGAGGGTACAGTAAAGAAAAACAGAGAGATGTATTTCTTTTATTTCTACAGGACGATGAGTTACACTTTGTCTTTCACGCCTGGTCTTTCACCCCTTTGCTTATTTTCTCCGTTGTCCAACACAAAATGATAGTTTATTAGATTTAAAACAAGGTTAGAGGCAGCAGGATGGATTGAATGACCACCCCAGCGACAGGGACTGTGGCTGTGCTGACCAGGAGTAAACAGGTTTACGCCATAATTTCATATCTTTCCACTTGACGCTGATGAAATTTGAAAGTGTAATCAGCAAAACGAAAGCGCTGGGGCGAGCAGGTGTGACTTGCCTTTGATCATAACCAAGACCAATTGCAATTATCCCCAAAATGGCTTGACGGCGGTACCAGGGGGCCGTTTTCAGATTATGTATTTTTAATCAGAGTTGTTAGCAGCTGTGATGGATGCCCGTTTTACTCATACGAGCGTCTGATGGTGTATGTCACGTTTGCTTGCGGCGAATGATCACCATGTGTGAGCTGTCCATTTACTGCATGAAGAGCTGTACGACCCCCCCGGGTGCCTGTGTAACACCTCACCACGTTCACCTTGTGTATATGAAGATGTTTGGAAAGTGAAGCATTTCCAACACTGAGGACATTCTTAGACATTTCCTCAGTTGCGATAAAATATTTTGAAAGGTTGAATGACTACCGGGAAATTCAGAAATGTGTATTCCTAATTGTCTCACATACTAAACAATTCCTGTGATGATTAAACAAACTTTAGCAAATCAAACACAGTTTTACACTGGGAAGCTATTTCAATCAGCTACTTTGAACATGATCTCAAAACTGCAAATAGGCTTCGAGTTTGGGCTTGAATTAATCTGCGGGCGGCACTTTTAACAATTTTCCCCACCTGAGCCCCGGATCTAAGCAGCTCCTACAGAGCTATCATGGGACTTGTAATTCAATCGTGCTTTGAACTTCTCCACGTCTTCATTTAAATCCGAACACAAATCTCCGGTTCTGGCTTCTTTTCATTGGCTTTTTAACATCAGAACTCCAGTATGAGCATCTCAGTCAACCGACCAGTTTCTTTTGGTTGTTCCTAAATCCATTCAGGCCATTTAAACTAGACAAAATTCAAATGATAACATTAAGTTAGCTTGGAAAAACCATCAAGATGGTTGATTACAAGTGTATATTGAAGGTAATTGGCTGTTTTTTATTATTTCCTTCCATTTAAAAACTGTTCAGCACGTTTTGCTTCTGCATCACACAAAATCTTTATGAAAACACAAAGTTTGTGGATGTAGTGACAAAACGAGAAAGAGTTTCACAGCACTGCATGACACATGGGATTATAAAATGGATGGAAGCGCGTTCATATGGATGGAGTAATCCCGGCAGCTGCATTTTGGAGCCTTTTGAAATCCTTCTGCATGATTTCTTTTGATTAAAAAGGACAGTCATTACAGTTTACATAGCATCAATGGTTCATATTTGCAAAGACCAAAGTATGCATTCGTCTGCCTGTGTGTGCGTATGTTTGTTTGTTTGTTTGTTTGTTTGTTTGTTTGTGTGTGTGTGTGTGTGTGTGTGTGTGTGTGTGTGTGTGTGTGTGTGTGTGTGTGTGTGTGTGTGTGTGTGTGTGTGTGTGTGTGTGTGTGTGTGTGTGTGTGTGTGTGTGTGTGTGTGTGTGTGTGTGTGTGTGTGTGTGTGGCCCCTAAGTCGACCATGTGCTAACCCCACACAGCTGCAGAGCCCCCTTGAGGGTTTGTCGCGCGGGCAACAGAAGAAAAGCAGTGGAGGAAAAAAAAAAAAACTAGCGGTTGGGGATGGGGGGGGGCAACACTGAACACTTATTTCCATCCCACAGTACTCTGGCAAACACATCGCACACCTTTGCAGCTTGGTGTCTCTTGTGCTATTGCTCAATCTTTTTAGGCTTGTCAGTAAGGGTTTTCATCAGCGAACTCGTAAGGCGGTGAGGTTGGAAGGCTGATTGTGTGCTTCACTGAGGGAGATGCGTTTCCTCAGCGCGGTAATGTATGCATGCCGGACTCCGAGGACGCCGCAAGTCGGTTCCTGAGGAGGAATTACGATCAAGAGATTTGATTGCTTTCTTTATGACACATGTACAGTACAATTCAAATCAATTGGTTCTGTTCTCTGATGCTTCAGCTGACTGCATTTTTATCTCAGTTGCCTTGCTTCCATGCAGATTTTTCCTGTGTAAACATTTTAATTAAAATAGTTTTCAGTTTTAAAGGAATAAAACAATCCAAACCAGCCTGGCACCATATGTAAAAGACGTATCTTTCTCCACCTCCTTGGAAGAATCTTGATCCACTCGCGTTAGCAGAATCTCAAGTCTGGAAATTTTATGTAGGGTTCTGTACTTTGACTAGGCCACCCCGAAAAGCCATTACCAGTCATGATCTTTTAGGATCTTACAGTAGAGAGCAGAATTCATTGTTCCATTAACTATGACAAGTTGTCCAGCTCTTAAAGGAGCAAAGCAGGCCCAGACCGTTACAAGACATCACTAACATTGACTGACAGGACAATAACTTTATTGTTTTTCCTCCTGAATTGCTGTTAATTTTAAGTTTACCTTACCTAAAAGTTACAACTCATCATTGTATAGAAACCTTTTGTTATCATAGTGTTTTTTGGGGGGGATAAACATAAAATGAACCTTTCTGTTTAGATGTTTTTTTTTACAACTAGTGGTTTAGATGCATCTTTTTTAATTTTCTGTGCCATTATTGTGCTTTTAGAATTATTTAAGTAGGTCTGCTATTACCTGTTACAAATTTCTCCATTTGTGGATAATAGTACACAATTACAAAATCCTTTCCAGACTGAGAGATGTTATTAAATTTCTTTTTTTGTGTGTTCTAAAATGGTTAAAATATCAGGTACTGATGTACTTCAGGTTGTCAGGCACATTTTATTTAACAGACAGGTTTGGACAATAATCAGGATTTAAATTTTTATTCTGTTTTAACGTTGCCAGATCTGGTTGGTTTTGTTCAGCCTTTTCCCTCAAATACCAAACTAATGTGTAACTCGTCGAAGTATGAAAGCAAACTGAGCATGTGAATACATTATGGTATGATCAGGAAATGTTTTTCAAAGACAGGTGAGTTCAGGTTGACAGTGATAAAACATGAACCATGGATACTCCTGTTCTTCAAATATCCCTGTCAATCAAACGCCGTTTCTTCTGAGTGCGTTTTCTATCTGTCAAGGGTCACAGAAAGTGAGGATGAGACCCATCCCTCCTCCCTCCTACATCCTTCTCTCCTCTCCTGCTCCTTAGAGGTGTATCTCCACCTTGTGCATCACGTCTGGGCATGACCTGTTGCTAGGTAACCCTGGGTCACAGCTGCACACCACGGCAGACCTTTTTTTTTATTTATCAGTGAGTTATGTGGGAGATGGGGGCTGCAATTTATTAGTTTGGTATTGGGTAGCCAGCGCAAGTTTGGGATTGTAAAAAGAATGGACATCCGTAGCTCATCAAAATGCTTATTCGGATCCGGGGGCCTCGGTCCGCTGAAGAGATTCACAACAGAGGAGATCACAGCATTATAAATTCATCTGCTTTTTTTACTAAGAAAATCAAGCATCTCCAACAACAAAGCCAATGGTAATGCACTTTCCATGCTGGTAATTGAACAGATGTGGTCAGTGCTCAGAGGACATAGGAACAAGAACTCATCTCACTGCAATATGTGACTGATTCATGTCCAAGGATGGAGTAGCTACAGACAAATAGCGTTATCCAACTTCGCAGACGAGATTGCACCCCCTACCACGATTGTACTGCAAAACTTCAGTTTGACATTTAATTCAATAAAATGTTTTTCACGTGAGGTCCTGCTATGTTGAACACTAGAAATCAGTGTAGAAGTAGGATGTAAACCATGACATCCCTCTTACCTCCAGAAGGAGGTGTTCTGATGGATAACCTAGACCAAGAGCCCTTTTTGAGTCTAATGCCGATGAGATATTTTCAGCGTGATTCATGTCACAACTGTGTTGACAAGTAAATGCAAAGCATTGACTATCACTTCAGCTCTTTCTTCGTCACGGCAGAGGTGAAAAAAATCCTCGTTATTGTAAATGGTATTCTGTCCTCTTCCTGCTTCTTCTCGCTATTAGCAATAAGCAAGAAACCAAGATAAATAAACCCTTCTGCGTGAAACAAAGAGTGTGAAAACAAGCTTTGCAGTCGGCCACCTTTGGTAAGCAGCATGGAAGAATCAACTGCAACTACTAGCTAAAATCATCTGCTGCAGACCAACCTGAAGCTGCGTTTCAGGACCGGACAGCTCTTATTCACAGTTTGGCCTCAGCTTAATCCCTCACTGCATCCTTCGCTGTCTAGCAGATTCCAAAATAAGCTAACCATTGGGATTGAAAATAACAACTGACTATTGATCAAGCTCAGAGTACTAGATGGCAGCAGAGTACAGCTGATGCAATCTTTGGTGTGTGTAGAATATGCATCATCAGGCAGTTCAGCTGCATTAGCAACACTAGAAGTAGTTTGAAACCCGTTCTGGTATTTTGCTGAAAACACTCTGATCTTGTTTCATTTTGGGTGGCAAAGTAAAGGTTCATGTAGATACTGACTGTGTGCACTGTTCATATGACAATACAAATTACTATATTTATTCAATATTTTTGGTTAGGTTAAATCAATGTAATGTTTATTATAATTTTACTGTTCCTGTTGCTGATATTGAAGGTAGTTTGTTGTAACCTGAGTGTTGTTTAAATCGTGAAGCTTAGCTTGATATAATCATTGCAATAAAACAAACATTTGCTCTTTTACACATAAGCTACGATCATCATAAGAAGTCAAATAACTTGTGAAATTTATAATGTGTTTGAACATTAAAATGTTTTTATTTTACACAAATGAGTATTTTAAAATGTTTTAATTGTTAATTATTGTGGTGAATTAGTATTTGGGGTGTATTTTATCTTATTCCATCCTAAAATGTGCTTAGTAAATCTGTGGACAGACTGCTACCCTCTGAGACTTTGACAGTTTTTGCAACACTTTAGTGTGTTACTCATTCGTGGTGCATCTGTTGCTCTTAGCTCAGCCTCTCATCTCCATCTTAGCCTGACGAAAGCTCACCGTTGTGTCCCTCGAAGCTTTTGTTAAATTCCCCCTCTTAATGTGTGTGTGATGAATATTTTTTAGACGCCTCCTCCAAGCCAAAGATGATCAAAACAAATGCACCTGCACTTCTTTTTTTTTTCCTCCTCCTTGCAACTCAAACTCCCCCAGGATGGGTAAAAATTGACTCCCTGGCTTCCTCCACGAGGCAATTATGTGCCATCTGTTCCCATCCTGGTTGTTCCAGCTCGTTTTGTTTCTGCGATTGTTCTTCTAATATCATAGGCCTGAAAGTGTTAGAGAGGATGTGGAGGGTTTTTTGGGGGGGGTGGGACGGTGTGGGTACAGAAATGAGGAGTGGCATGAGGAGGAATTAATCGAATCTAACAGCCGAACCAGATCTTCCCCTCTGAAAGGAGATAGTCCCACTAGAATGAAGACCATTACCATATTCATCACCTAATATTGCCTTTTGTATGCAAAGTGGAAGAGAAGAGAGCAATATTAATTTATTTTACTGTCTTTCTAATGCCATGTATGAAAGAAGCTTACAAACCAATTCTGTTTGTTTGCAACAAGTCAACTTAACATCTCATTTATTGTGTCCGTCTCATTTGGGAGTGATAATAAAACCCCATTATCCCCCCTGTCATCCCGGGCATAGATAAATATATGTATAGATACATGTATGTGGTTGTTCTGCTGCCATGATGAATCCCATTATTGTTTTGTTGCAGTAACTATTGGGGCCATTACTCTCTGCCACACAGACAGGCCGGGCACAGCATGTAGATTTAATTGCAGTGATGTTGCCGCCGAGGCGAGCAGCTGGATCGGAGACTTTTAACAGTGATATCAATAACGGAGCCCCACCCCAGGCCTGTATGATTCTCTGTCTCTCCTGACAGAGCGAAAGATGGAAATAATCAGTCACAGCACCCGGCTAGACAGCCTGTAGGACCCTGTGTGACATACAGCAACAGTGACGGCTCTGGACCCATCTGTGTCCAGGGGGCAGCATAGTCTGAGTCTGGCTGGCTGCGTGTGTGTGTGTTTGAGAGTGAGGGGTGAAGATAATTGGTGGGAAGGCGTCGGTCGGGTCATCCACTAAGAGAGTGAACTCTTTCTGCTCAAAGGTCTTTATACAGTAGTAGATACAAAGAACAAACGCAGTATAGCACATACAGTGTTTACATTCGTTTACATCTGGAGAATCTCCAGTCACTTATGGCATGTTTCCTTTCTAAATTTCCTTGTGTTTAACTCCATCCAGTAGAGAGGGAGATAAGGAGAATTCCAGAAGAAAACACTATTATTCTGCCACCACCATGATGGATAGAGCATGGGATGTTCAAAGCATGCAATTTTGCTTAAACTGAGATTAAAGGTGGCCTCTACTTACTAATTAACTGATATGTAAAGGCAACTAGACAGTATTTAGACATAGAGGACACTATACATGTTTTTCGTGAAAATATATTAAATCTGTTACTGTCTCGTTTGTTGCTCTTGTTGTAACGTGACAAACTGTGGAAAACTCCACCAGCTACAGATTTAGCATGAATTCATAGTATGTGGTGTCGACTTAATATTCGAGATTTACAGTTTTTTAAATGCAGCAATGAGGTTGAATTCCTGAAGAATGGAAACAAAAATATAGGGTAAGTACTTGTGAACATTTTAATCATTTCTTACCTCTGAGACGTCCCTAACGAATGTTTTTTACAGACGCAGGAGGAGCACTTAGAGTCCCACAGTGAAGCTGAACATTCCAGTTGAAACAGCTTTCCACCAAATGTTAGCATAAGTAAATCTGTACTTCAATTTAAAATTCAGCATGAATTGAAATTAGTCATATGTAACTACATACACCAACAAAGTAATTCAAGCATAAGTGCTTGATATTCATATAAAAGGTGAAAATATGTTCAGAAAGTCACAGAAACATTCTGCTTCGCTGGCTTTAAATGTGTGTTTTTATTCAACTGTACTGACCCCCCAGGATGAATCCCTACAAGGGTAGATTTGTCATTTTCAATTTTAAGTTAAATCCATAAATCATCAATCAGGCTGTCTGAGGCTAGGTCTTTGTATTTGCTGACATCTAGTGGCTAGCTTTTGGTTTGCACTTTCCATCTGACACAAGTGGGCTGATTTGGCATAAAATCTGTAACTTTGATATTGTACAAAGAAATGTTATATTAATATGAGACTTAGTAAAGAAGAATGTGTTATTAGGTACTTAACAGCCTGTTTTCTTGCAAATTTTAACAAACCCCCTGTTTCAACTCTATTTTCTGTTTTTCCTGATTCTTCTTTTTTGGTGTTGCAACCTGGCTATGATTTAGCAGTTTTAAATGCAGGTAAATGTCCCCTTTTTTTACCAGAAATATTGCCAAAGACTTGCTTTAGGGCTACTGTAATCCCCCCCCCCCCCCC
>JAVLVB010000242.1:416534-433992 GCA_032876305.1 Orestias chungarensis | reverse complement strand
ATGATGTAATCTTACAGGGTAAATAAAATGTCCTTTAAATAAAGATAGTGGAGATAGAGAGGATGAATTCTTCTTTTTATATTTCTAAGTGAACCTAAAGCCATGCTACACATAAAATTTCTAGAGGTTTTTAACAAGCTTACATTTTGTTTGTGTTATTCGCAGTAAACATGTTTATTGTTGAGTTTGGCTGCTCATATCCTGCATAATCTCCTCAATTATGAATGGTATCATGTAACCTATAGTCCCAGCACCCCAGCTAGTCACCTGGTACCTTAGCAACTGGAGCCTCTCATTCAACATTAAACTGGGGTAACTTCAGACGTTCCTGAGAGGCAACAGGGATTTGTTTTTGACAAACAGATCTTTCTGTCACTCGGACCAACCATATGTATCCTTGTGCATTATTTGATTGTTTTTAAAAATAGGTTTTTATTTTCATTTGGAACGTGAAATAATCAATTGACAGTATGAGGTTACATGTTTCCAAAAGCCCCTTTGTGTAAGCTTGTGAGGGTAAACTGACACCTGCCCCTTTTATCTTGGCAAAAGCCTTTTTGTTTTGCCTCAGGCTTTTAAAGAGGCACCCAAACCAACAGTTGTACAAAAGTATTTATGCCCCTTATCACGTTTTTAGTTTTATTTTTATAAATCAGAACCTCGATAAACAAAATCCGGCTTTTTTGACAAACAATTTATTAAAAAACACACTAGTGTCCGAATGAAAACCGACTTCTACAACACTTTCTTTTTAACAAAACAGTTGGTTTTTATAAATATTTTCCCTCTTCAACTGAATATTTGGTAGATTTGAATTTGAATCAATATCAATATTGCGGTTTAACTCCATTCTTACTTAAAAAAATATCTAAACTGTCAGGTTTTACATATCCCTTTTCAGGTTCATCAACAAGTTCAGGTCTGGGCTTTGATTAGGCCACTCAGGAATAGCCACCTTCTTACCTTCAAATTCGTTTCTGTGTAGCTTTAGTTTTTGATCTTTGTTTTGCTGGAAACAGCAATTACAAAGCTGTAGAAGAATTATGCACGCAGATCAATTCTGTCTCCATCATGCTTCGAAGTGGAGATTGCATAGAAACGAAAATTATTATTCATGATTTATGCAATCATGGCCACAAAAATGAAACCCCTGACTGTTATTTTTTGAAGATAAATATTTGTTTTATCCATGCAAAATGTTTATTGATACCTTATTTCCCCTTAGCGTTGCTATAAGCCGTAGGTGGTCTGAACATGTCAATAACCTATTAGAAACAGGACATTAAAGTCACCACGAGAAACCAAATACTGTCCATGCAAGATAGAGTTACAATGAAAGCAGACCTGTGTCCTAGTTTTAAAACAATCAAACGTTCCTTTGTGGGGCTTATATGATACACTACAGGGAGGCCAGTTAAGAGTTCCTGAATGAAAGTAATGTACAATACAAAGAGACACTGTGTAGGTGAGGAATGATGTTACAGTCTATTACTCAAAAACAGCCGATAGCTGCAAATGTTGGTGGGGTTTTGTGTTTAAATGTTCTCTTTAGGGCATGTTTTATGTATTTTAATGGCTTAAAATGTTTAATTTGCATTTGAGTAACCAAGGAACAGGTAAAATGGTAAAGACTCAGCCCATAATTAGCTCTAAAGTGATCATAGGCTGAATCTTTGGTCCAAGGTGTAAGTATTGGACCAATTAGAGGATGACTATGTGAAGTCAAACTTTTGGCAATAAGCTACCACAAAGTCCCATCATTGGAAAAAAAAGATATATGCTGATGACAGGGCCAAAAACATTTAGTCAAGTTATGCACAAAAAACTCAGGTAGAAGATCACTTTAAATACTCATAAAGGGGTGTATAGAATCAAAATTATGGTGTTTGAAAGGCATTTGTATATAAGTAAATAGAGGCTATTTTAAGGAATGTATGTTTTCGCCACTTTCACAAACACACCGCTATTTGTAGGAACATCTGTATATGCAACACAGTTTTAGTTCGCTGCATTTCTTTATGTTCACAGACGAAACTGAGAGAAACGTGGACCCCCCCTTGAACAGCACCTTCTGTAATCTACTATTCACAATGTTAACGAGGTCTTTCTCGGAGAGGAAACCCCTCCCTGGCTTTTCAGCCTTACTGACCTTCAGCACTCCAAAAGAGAGAGATGACAAGTTTTCATCTACCATGCCGGTTGCCCAACGCCACTCTATTTTTACACCACAATCTCCTACTTTATCAGCTCCTTGGGTGACAGAGGCACTTTCAGCCCTGGAAAAAGGAGAACAAGAACTCCAGCGACTAAGGGAGCGACAACAAACCGAAGTGGAGGAGGTAAACCGTGAACTAGACAATGCAGTGATTGGAGCTCAGCGAGAGGAACGACGCCTTCTGGAAAAGGTGGAGCAGGATTACAGGGAAGCCCAGAGACATCTTAGTCAAGTGAAGAGAGAAAACTATGCAGCTGTGAGAGTTGTTCAGTCACTTGTTGATAAGCAAATTCGTAAAATTGGACAGTTGAAGGAACAGATCCAGAGATGGGGCTTTATGGCTGATGGATCAAACAAAAATCAGCTTCAGAGAGGTATAATTGAGCTCACACAACCATGGGAGATCTCTCTAACCCTGAAAAGGATGAGTTTTCTTTCAAGCTCCCAGTATGAAACCTTAAAGTTTGGGGAGGTTGATGTTTGTGAGCAAGGTATGACCTATCACATTGGAGTCTGCGGTGACCAGGGACACCAATGTGCATTGCATTCCGGCAACACAAATTTCTCAAACATAAATCCTCTTGAAATCCGAAAGGAACCCCAACCAATCCGAATTGGCCAAAAGAGCAATCCGGTGGAGAACGTCACGGCAAGCAACGGGAATTTTCGTGTTGTCCGGAAACTACATCTGTCACGCTCCAAAGAGAATGAAGATAAGCCTAAACCAACAAATGCTCCTGTTCAAAGGCATCGTGGTGTATCAGAATCTTCACAAGATGAAGAGGTAGAATCCGTCTGTTCCGACATACAAGGCCAAGATCTTTTTCTTGCTATTCCAACTGTTTCTAGTCAAGCAGAATCAGAAGATGATGAGTCTGATTGCAGACATAATGAAACAAAGAGGCGCAACATGGTGAAAGGTAAAAAAAGACAAAAAGCCCTCGTTATGGTCTCATGTGAAGAGCCGTCATGCCCCCTGGGAGAACATGATAAAAGAAGCAATGCAGCAATATTTTCAAAGGCTAAATGCAAGGCCTCCGTCTCCGGACACAGCCTTGAAGACCTTTCTATAAAACCTCTTTGTCTTTCACAACCAAGCTTTTCAAAGAAGAACATCTTCACAGTGGATAGTGGAAGTCCTTCATCACCAGTGGACAATGAAGATTCTTGGAACACCTATTCTGTAGATACTCCATCCGATGAATCTCTTATGCAGGGCCACTGCTGCTCAATCTCCACCATTGATCTTTTGAGTAGAGAATGCCCTTACAGTAATGATGATAAGACTGATGGCAGAAAATTGAGAAGAGTCAGTAGAATGCATCTTGCATCAGCACCTTCAGCATTTGAGAAATGTCAAGAAAACTTGGCAGATTCTAACAAGACCAGTATTATCCCTAAAAGGCAATCAAGATCTCAGACTCGGGTTACACATAGTTTAAGTGTAAACCATGTTAGCAGATCTCTTTCCATGTCAGCTATTGATGGAGACAAAATTAATCAGGAAAAAGAATTGATGCAATGCAGAAACACAGACACAGCTGAAATAACCTTTACAGAATCAGCGGAAGGCATTGGTTCAGCTGCTTTGGACTCAGCTCATCTGGTTAAACAGTTTGGTAAACAAGGATCAGGCCGAACTGATTTCAACCTGCCCAGTGGTGTCCATGCAACTGCCAGAGGGCAGCTGTTTGTGGTGGATTGTGGTAATGCACGAATCCAAGTGACAGATCTCCAAAAGAACATTGTGCAGCAAGTATCTCCCTCAGGATCAGAAAGGTCTTCCCGCATCTGTAACTATTTTGATGTAGCTGTAAATTCAAAAGGCCTCATTGCCTTGACCTGTGCTGCTGAAAGAGCCTTACTGCTATTCAGCCGCCATGGACGGCTTCTGCAGACATTTGGTGGCACTTTGAGTGGTTCCACAAACGAAGAACTGGATGCTCCAAGAGGGGTCACAATTACAAGGCAAGATGAATTTCTAGTTGCTGACATCAAGCGTGGCACCTTGACTGCTTTAAAGTTGGACTCAAAAACTGGGGCTAGGCTAGAACGTACAGTTGTAACCGGGTATCACAGACCCTATTTGGTAGCGGCCTGTCTCACCACTGGCCTTATGGCAGTGTCAGAAAGAGGTAGTGAAACTGGTCGTGTTCCATGCATTCGAGTCCTTGAGCCTGGCTGGAACACCATCAGAATCCTCGGGGTGTGTTCTGGCCTGGGCCCTGTTCTGACCTGCCCCTGGGGCCTTTGTATAGACCATGATGGGGATGTCTTAGTGACAGACTGGGGAAAGCAACACCACCGTGTACTCATCTACCCATCTAAAGGTGTGGGCTGGCCTCTTGTAGCACACAACCTCAATAGCCCGCGTGGATTGGCGGCTCTCCCCGATGGCCATATGGTTGTGTCAGACAGCATGAACCATTGCATTAAGATCTATCGCTACAAATGAACTGTGGACACAGAAAGAAACCAAAAAATCTGTACGGTGTATGCAAAGACTGGTGGTAATGGTCAAATATGTGGGATGTTGATTTTGTGTCCTGATCAGTTTTGCAGTTTTGATGTTTTATAAAATGCTTCAGAACAACCTTGCTCCAGACTGGTAGAAATTTCATACCAGTACTGACATCTGGAGTTTAAGGTAATTGCCTTTAAACAGATCCTAGTTCAAGGAAACCTATTTAAATGCTTCTGATAAATAATGTGTAATATCAGAAGGTCAGTCGAAGTTATTTCAGCATTATCAGTGGTAATACTCTCTTATGACTTGACTGGGCAATAAGGAATCAAAAATTAACCCGTGGAAACAGGCAACAACACAAAGTCTTGTTAATAATGACATGTGATCTAGCTACTTGATAAATAATGCTCTAACGGTAACCCTTTATGATTAAGCTGTAAACAGTGGTATGGACTAGAATAGAGAATAAGCAAACCTAAGTAAAATCAATACTTGTATTTTTTCTTTAAAAGAACTGTACTGCAAATATGCTTTGATTTTATGTTTATTTATCATATATAATAAAAGATATATATTATAAACAATAAATAGATGAATAAGTCTGTGTTTTTGGTAACTATTTAGAGGATTGAACAAGACATTTCTTATGAGCTTCTACATGTAGAAGTTTTTGTTTATTTATGATATAAATGTCATATTGCCATGGATCCAACAATATTTCATATCACATGCCAATTGAAAGACAAAATTACAAGCTAAATCCACTCAAATCTTTGATCAAGCAACAAGTAATAAATAAAGGGATGTCCTAAATTCTGACCATCATCAAAAAGTCAGAAGAACAGTTTGTAAAATATTAACTAAAATCAATTATTCTCTTTGCAAGTTATAGAGAGCAGTCAGTAGAGCCCCTTTACTAGAACAGGTCCACCCAAAAATCTGTACAAGAACATGAACATAGTCTAATACATAACTATAAATGACAGTAAGAGCTAAGCATACAGCGACAAAACTTCCTAGACTTCATTTGCGCAAACACACTGTTCAGCAAATGCAAGCTTGGAATTTCCTATGCGGTCGATAAACTCACGTACACTCCCTCATGCGCGCACACACACACACTCACCTACACCAGTATATAAGCACAGGTTCAACTCCTGCTCGGCTACACTTTACAGCTCTGTTACAGCGCGAGAGGCAACATCAGCAGAGGAAACATGGACCTGGAATTGACCAGAGCTCTGTTTCTGTGCCTACTGTGCACCTTCTCTAAGGCAGCACCGTTGTAAGTACTTAAAGATTATGGGTTATTACAACTTTTAAAATAAAAAGAATGTTACATATTAAAGGTAATGTTGCATTTTAAATCTTAATGGTGAGTATTTTTGTTTTACAAATACATTTAAAATATGTGTATTTTTTATAAATATGTTTTAAGTGTAATTTTTCTGATTTTTCTGTTGTACTCAGAACTTGTAAGACCAAAAATATCAATATGTTGTGCAATTCTTGTTTGGTGGTCCACAAAGTTCAGATCGGCCACGCTCAGGACTGCTGATGTCATTGATTTGACCTATGACTCATTTAGAAATTACATGTTATGTAAATTTGTAAAACAAATGCCAAAAAAAATAAATATTTTATTTGTATCATCCACAGACAAGAAACAACAGTAGAAGGTGAGTCCTTACGGTCTTACAACCAAATACGTCAATGCATTTATTTGGACAAAGGACTTCTAAGAAAAGATCTAAAGCAGAAAAAGTATTGTGGGGCCCCCAAGTTTTGGGAAACATGGTGGTTGCATCAGCATACCTCTGCTTAGAGCTGATAGAAAGCTTTGCACAGCTAAAGACTAATTCAATAAAGTTGACCTCTGGACTGAGTACTACCGCAGATGTTTTAGATTACTAATATGGTGCCAGAAGACACACAATGGTTTTTTTGAATGTACCATTACAAATTTGTCATATAGGTATTATTTGTAATAATTCCTGTTTTATTATCCAGATGGAGCTGCTAGCCCTGCCGTTCCCGACCGATGTGCTGGTGTTGAGTTCGACGCCATCACTCCTAATGAAAAAGGAAACACTCTTTTCTTTAAAGGTGTGGGAAACGTTTAAGTTTTCAGTGCAAATGATTATACTCAACAATTGTAATTGTAAAACTGCATTTCTTCCCTAATTTTCTCCTCAGGTGAACATGTGTGGAATGGCTTCACTGGTGCAGCTCAGCCCTCCACTCTGTACTTTAGAGAGCTGAATGGTCCCGTTGATGCAGCTTTCCGTTTGCACAACCCTGAAAACCCTGATGATCATGATCACATCTATCTTTTTCAAGTATGAGTTCTTCAAGAAATTCCACTTTAACTGCAGATCATTTGAAATGGTTTATGGTGATTAACCCTGTTCCTGATTTGATGTCCAGAATGATAAAGTGTACAGTTATTTTAGCCAAAGTCTGGAGGAAGGGTATCCCAAACAAATCCAGGAAGATTTTCCTGCAGTTCCCACTCATCTTGATGCTGCGGTGGAGTGTCCTAAAGGAGAGTGCATGACTGATTCGGTTCTGTTTTTTAAAGGTTTGTGAAAAATATCAGCCCATATTTTTCAGCTAATAAAGACAAACTAAAGTTTTTAGAGAAAAAAACAAAAAACATAAATAAAATAAAAAACTCCCCACAGGACAGGATGTGCATGTCTATGACATTGCCACAAAAGCATTGAAGACCAAGACATGGTCCCACCTTCCATCCTGCACCTCTGCTTTCCGCTGGCTTGAGCACTATTACTGTTTCCATGGACAAAACTTTACTCACTTCCACCCCGTCTCAGGGGAGGTGACGGGTGCCTACCCTAAGGATGCTCGACATTACTTCATGCAGTGCGGCAACTTCGGTGAGTCCTTCGAAGATTCAACCTGAACACTTTTTTTTTGTTCGTCAGCATAAATAACAGCAAAATGTTCTGCTTTATTTCTTCCTCAAAAGTTGCTTGTTTTCGTGTGTTTGACTGCAGGTCATGGAGGTGATCGTAAACCCCTTAAATGTCGTGACGTCAAGCTGAATGCAGTCACCACAGATGATGGAGGAAGGACATATTTCTTTGCGGGTAACTCAAGACTTGTAGTAAAAGTTAAAGATTGGTATTCCTGAGACGCGTCAGTTGCATAGTATAACAATACAAAAGCTTACATGTATGTTATATGAAATTAAAGACGAGAGCATGAACTAGAGGTTCAGGCAATATCAGAGTCTGATAGTATAAAAGAAATTTAAAAAATGATTACAGTGACATTTTTCAAATGTTTGAGACCATTGAACTACAGTGTGAGACATTCTTTGCTTATTGAGAACACATTGGAAGGTGCTGAACCTCCCCAGGAGTGGTCAGAAGTACTGCAAGCCTCATTAGCCTCAGTTACAGTTAGTATTTATGATTAAAGAATAGGAACAAGCAAATATGGCCTCCATTAGAAAATACAAGGCCAACATAACGGTCTGTCTCACATTCTCTGAAAAACCTTGACTAGCCCAAAGACCTCTCGAAAAATATTCTGAGGTGTGTTGTAAAACTAACAGCGCTGTAGTATGATGATGGCTTAGGGTCGCTTTTCTGTTCCCGGACAAGAGCAACTTGATGAAAACGTACATTTCTGCTCTGCCAAAAAAATTCCACCTTAAACTCAAGAAATTTTGGGTCTTTCAACACAAAAATTATCAAAAACATACTTGCAAGTCCACCTTTGAAGGCCTAAAAAAATAAAATGACGGTGTCCAGAGAATGACTGAAGTAAAACTTTATTCAGATGCTGTCTTGTGACCTTTGTAACAAATTCTCTGGTACGGCTGAATTTAGGATATCTGCAAATCAAAATAAGTAAAACAATGTATTGTCAGTTTAAGGAAAACACTTTATGGAAAACAAATAAAAAAGGCGCAAGCCATACTGGCCCATGCCATGTAAGCATCTCTGACATAGTCGCACTGGTTGCGATGCCTTTCAAAAACGACAAAGCAAAAAACACAATTTACTCTTAAGACTTGTGTGTTTTCTCACAGGTAAGCTAATTAATTTGTCTTAATGAGGATGCCAACAAGCCTGTGTGATATTTAATCTGAAAAGTAATATGTATAGCTGACATATTGCCCTTATTTGAATTTGAATATAAAAGGTTAACTTTTCCTATTACAAAGCCTTAACTAAACTGAACTTCTAATGCTTAATACACTTAGGTCCAATATACATGCGAGTGGACACCCACCGTGATGGATTTCATGCATTCCCAATAACCAGATCATGGGCGGAGGTGAATAACGGAGTTGATGCCGTTTTCTCCTACGACAACAAAATCTACTTGATTAAGGTTTGCCGTCATCTTCTAGATTCTTGGCTAATTTTTGTATTCAAATGCTGTTCAAACGGGGGGAAAGAGTGAAAATAAAGGCTCCGTAATGCATCAAAAATCTGCAGGGCGATCAGGTTTACATCTATAAAGCAGATGCTCACTTCACCTTGATTGAAGGCTACCCTAAAGCTGTCAAGGAGGAGCTGGGCATTGAGGGAGCTGTGGATGCTGCGTTCGTATGCCCAAATCAAAACATTGCCCATATAATTCAAGGTAAAATTTTTGTTTTGAATGTTAAAAAGGTCATTGGAGACTCTGAAACGAGTAAACATCTTTACGAATATCTTCCAACAGGAGATAGGATGCGCAACATTGTCCTGACCGCCACACCCAGGGTCGTTAGCCTAGACGTGCCATTGCCGCTGTCTGACATTGACGCCGGTCTGTGCGGCGGAGACGGGATTAAATTATTCAAAGGCTCACAGTTTTACCGCTATGAAAGCCCCAGGATACTGGCCATGGGCAGGATCGCCCCCATTCCTGAAGACATTACCTCAGCATTGATGGGATGCGAGGATTAGGCAACAGTAAAGAAAAGCATGTCTAAATATGTCATGAAGTAAATAAATAATAATTAAGAAAAACAACTTATTAAAAGATTGTTATTTTTATTATCAATTTAAAGTGAGTAGAAGTAATTGTGAGGCCCGAGGTTTGACTCAATCTGGCCACTAGAGGACACACTGTCTGTATTGAGCCAAGGGGTTCAACACAGGCTGGAAAAGAATGAATACAAATAAGTGTGATTCCGTCAATCCTTTTCCCTAATCTTCCTTACCTTCCTGTTTCAGTTCCTCTTTCTATAACCCTTTAATTTTTGTAATGCTTCCTGTAATGCTTCCTTCAGTTTCTTCAAAGATGCATTCAATACTTCTGTTCTGCTTTTATTCCTCCTTATGTTCTTCCATCAAGCACATCCACAACTTCATCATTTCAATTCATCTATCTATTAATCTTTCAATTCTTCCATCAACATTTTTTTAGAACCCCACAATTCTTCGTCATTTCTTAATTGGACAATACAGACAGAACTCAGTATTTTCTGAGTTAGTGTGAAAAATCTGTGAAACTGTTCTTTTAGCACTATTACAATATGCATCTATGGTGGGCATCATTGACAGTTTTGTATGGTAAAAGATAAACAAGAAGGACACATTTTTTTCTTTTTGACGTATATGTAGAGAATCCAGCAAAACCTTTGTATAACTGGAATGAAATAATAGCTTAAGTTCATACAGTATGGTAAAAAAAAAACATAAAACAATAGGGTTTGATTTACAACCCTGCAACTGTCAAAAGATCAAGCCGGAAAGCCTGCACCAAGTTTAGAGGACAATCAAAAATTTTAAAACGTTTTAAACAATTTTAATTTCATTTCTATTTTCTTTTTAAGATACAACAAAACACACAGAAACTGCCTTAAAGTTTAACAAGGGGCTTGTAGCTAATGAGATTTTTCCTATTCTGCTACTAAACAGACCTTAAATATTTATATTTCTTTAATGCATGTGATCAAAAACATGATTTATCTCATCATTACTAAAATATGCAGGATTTTAAGGATTGCCCTTTCCCACAAAGAAACATATGAACCCATACACTTCAGCCTGTCCTGAGGTCAGGCCAGCATTAAAGGCCTTTTCACTCCCTGGAGAGTTCTTTGTTCAGTCAAAATCCCCAGGACTTTCAGCAGGCATAAAGAAAGCACTGGAGTCAGCACAGATTCATAGTCGAGACAGTGCGGACTCAAACATGCACATGCATAAAAACATTCACCTAAATGCACAGACAACATAAATGGTAGAAAATGGGGACAATATTCATTGCCAACCTCAAAATATTATTTGTTTAAATAAAATGTAAAAAGTGCATCATTTACTATAGATATTTTATCAAAATTTATTCAAAACAGTAATTTCCCAACTAACCTGAACCTAAGCATTAGTCAGGCTTATCATAAATCTGATAGCTGATTAATTCATATTAGTTTTTATGACATGAAATTTTCAAATATTCAGAATAGTTGATTATAAATGCTTTTGTAACATTACACTGTTCACAAAGGTTATGGATATGTGATGATACACCCCAACTTTACAAGTGAACTTCATATGACCTTCTCTACACTTTTGACAAATCTTGTCCAGCGGTTAGATGTTTCTGTATTTTTTAAATACATGTTTCTGAGCTTTAACAAGGACCTTAATAGCAAAATTCACCACAGGTTTTTGATCCAAGAATCCACCAAGATATTTAAAACGTTCTCATCATGCTATCCACAAATTCAGAAAAACTTTATTTTTCCAAAAGAGAAATTAAATGTGTTGTAGCTACTATAGTTTTCGTAGACGCAAATGGCTGTGGGCAGCAAGGATCTCCTGTTGTGGCCCGTATTACAGCAAATTTCTGACTGAAGAGACTGCTGTATAACTGTCTTATGAGGAAGATGATCAGGTGTCCATTATTTTTCATTAATCTTTAATTTAACTATTATCTCCTGTAATTCAACAA
Source organism: Orestias chungarensis (assembly GCA_032876305.1). Classification (NCBI taxonomy): domain Eukaryota; kingdom Metazoa; phylum Chordata; class Actinopteri; order Cyprinodontiformes; family Cyprinodontidae; genus Orestias; species Orestias chungarensis. The sequence goes on along the minus strand of JAVLVB010000242.1, from coordinate 422,392 downwards.
TCTTCCCCAAAACAGAATCAGCCTTTTTTATTATGTTGTTGAGATTGTAGGTCCTAGGTTATAAAAAGATCTTTAGCTTCTTGCTGCGAACCTTAAAGGACCTTACCTTTTCAAGAGGTACAGTTTCCTCTGTCCGTTCTTGTACAAAGCTCCACTGTTTGTTGTCCATATTAGAATTAATGCCAAACAGCTGTCCACTAGTTCTCTGTTCTCAGCTTCTTGTCCATCTCTGATACAACCAAAGACACCAGAGTCATCCACACTTTTTCTGCAAGCCGAGTGCCAACTTGTCCTATCTGGGGTGTACAGAGTAAAAATAAATGGTGAGAGTACAGTCCCCTGTGGTGCTCCTGGTTATATACAGTATCCTTCAGTGTCACAAACTGTGTCAGGTAGTCTTTCTTCCAGGCGGCATATGTGGGCTCCACTTGTTTTCTGTAGCTTTTGATGGAGCAACAATATGGCTGAATTGTGTTAAGTGAACTGGAGATGTGAAAGAACATGATCCTCACAGTACTGTCTGCTTTGTCCAAGTAACTTTGAGGGGTCCTGATATTTTCTTTTTTGCTTATTCAGGTGCGCCAACAGGAGTCTCACCATGGCCTTCATGCTGTGGGCTGTCAGGGCAATAGTCAGGTCTATAGTCTTGATATCATGAGACCAAGACGACACCCCACTGATCAACAGTACCTGGACATAGCGAAGCTTCACACATGTTCTCAGCTGGATGTGGCCACTAAAGGCCACTTCATTGTGAACAGTGGCCTGTGAATCCTTGTAGTCAATGCATCTCAACATTAGGCACATTTAAGGGAGTTGAGAGTCACCAAATCCCAAATCAGCCATTTGAACCATAAGCATTGTCGGTCTACTAGATTACCTGCTACTTGACCACACCACCAGGCACAGACAGCATCACCTTGCTTGGACCAGGAAGCATTTAAATTGGACAAATACTCCAACTCCCAAAGGGACAGATTGCTGGAGACTGAAGTGCCTCCAATGTAGTGGCTTGAAACTTCTTTAGACCTGAATACAACAGAAATCCTTTAGGACTAACCAAGTCAAGAATCAAGAATCAGTTTATTTATATAGCGCCAATTTACAACAGGTGTCGTCTCAATGCACTTCACAGAAAATCAATTAAAATCACAGATACATCATAACAAATCAATTTAAAAAAGTTTCCAATCTAAGGAACCCCAGCAGATTGCATCGAGTCATTGACTTGCAGCATTCACTCCTCTGGAATCAGCAGACCAAAACAATAGCTTGGGTTGTCATTGACTTTACAGCAATCCCTCATGTGTCGACAGTGGAGAGGAAAAACTCCCCTTTAACAGGAAGAAACCTCCAGCAGAACCAGGCTCAGTACAAGCAGCCATCTGCCATCTGGGGGTTTGAAAAGACAGAAAACTAAAATACAAGCACAGGATACTGAAATAATAGAGTTTATAGCAGCAGTTGTAGAGCGTCACTGAAAGCATCTCAGCCCATGTTCTCACAGTCACCCTGTAGAAGCTTTCATATTGTCACAATCACTTGAGAGCTGTCTTCAAAAAAAAGTGTGATGCCATGTTGCGATAGACAACCGTCTTGTCAGTTATGTTTATCAAGCTTCAGTTGATGCTGGAGTTCAGATAACATGGTATTAAAACACTTAACACATTTGTGGCTTGTACTTTAAATGGAAAATGCCCTTTACTTCTTTAGGACTTCATCAAGTCCTGTGGACCCCAAAACACCTCACACTACAAACCGGATTCCAAAACAGTTGGGACACTCAAGAAATTGTGAATAAAAACTGAATGCAATGATGTGGAGATGGCAAATGTCAGTATTTCATTCATAATAGAACATAGATGACAGATCAACAGTTTAATCTGAGTAAATCTAACAATTTAAAGAAAATATATGTTGATTCAAAATTTCAGTGTCAACAAATCCCAAAAAAGTTTGGACAAGTAGTAATAAGTAGCTGGAAAAAGGAAATTGAGCATATAACGAACAGCTGGAAGACCAATTAAAACTAATTATGTCAATTGACAACATGATTGGTTATAAAAAGAGCTTCTCAGAGTGTCAGTGTCTCTCTGAAGCCAAGATGGTAAGAGGATCACCGATTCTATCATTGTTGCGTTAAGTTGTCATCATCAACCGCGCATAACATCATCAAAAGATTCAGAGAATCTGGAACAATTGCTGTGCGTATAAGGCAGAGCCGGCCCAAGGCATCAGCGAACTAAGCAATCGCTTAGGGACCCAAGGCCACTAGGGGGCCCCCAAGAGCAGTTTAAAAAAAGTTATTCATTTGTTATTTTAATAATTAATTAATGATCATTGTTAATTCAATTAATTAATTAATTAGGGATGCAGCGATACCACTTTTTTCCAAAATGAGTAGTGTACAAATACTTGCATTTGAGTACTCACCGATACCGATACCAAGAACACACATAGTTACTTTGGATTTTTTTTATTTTTCCACAGATATTGTTATTTGAACAAACATTCCCTATTATGTGCAAACGTACAGGACAAACAATTTAAAAAAAACTGTAAAATACTGAAAGGCTTTTTTGCGGTACTAAGGACAGCGACTCAGTGTGGCGTGGTTTTTGTGCCGCCAGGTTTGCGGGCGCGGAGCTGTCTGGGGGAGCAATGGTTGAGGGCGTGTGTGTGTGAATCTCAGGCGGGTTCCTCTGAGTACGAGTTGAGTACTTATGCCCGGTATCGGACCGAGACCCAATACAAGTGTCGGTATCGGTGCATCCCTATAATTAATGATAATTTCAAGTGACTTTGCCTCTAGAAAATCAAATCAAAAACACTTTATTTATCCCAAAGGAAAATTCCATTAAATTGTGTGCCAAGCACATGTTTTAGGAGTGGGTGGAGTATTGAGGAAGAACTAGGGTACTGGAAGTCAAAGTTGAGCAATAATGGTGTTTATTTTCTGTAGTTTTTTTTTTTTTTTTTGTCTTACCTTGTTTCAGGTAAGTAATTGGGTCATTTTAATTGTTTCTTTTATTCTGTCTGTTTTTGTACAATTGAATTTTTTATTATTTTTATATATCTAACTGTTATTAGTTACATGTTTTTTTTGTTTGCTGTTACACTTGTTTTAAACCAAAATGTTGGAATGTTCTGTAAAAAACTCTTGTAGCTTTGTCTTTTCCTTTAACATCAATTACCATATGTGACAACCTGGACATGATTTATTATTGCATTGGTATTACTTATGTTTCCTGACCAGAGAGGACAAGGATAACGCAAGTTGTTATCAACGCTCCGTTCAGACGTCTGCACCACTGATGGTATGAGGTTGCATGAATGCTTGTGGCATGAGCAGCTTGCATGTCTGGAAAGGCACCATTAATGCAGAGAACTATGTTCAGGTGCTAGAACAACATATGCTCCCATCATCATCATCTCTTTCAGGGAAGACCCTGCATTTTTCAACAAGATAATGCCAGACCACATTCTGCAGCAATCACAACATCATGGCTACGTAGGAGAAGGATCCGGGTACTGAAATGGCCAGCCTGCAGTCCAGATCTTTCACCTATAGAGATTTGGAGCATCATAAAGGGGAAGGTGCGACAAAGAAGGCCCAAGACGATTGAACAGTTAGAGGCCTGTATTAGAGATGAATGGGAGAGCATTCCTATTTCTAAACTTGAGAAACTGGTCTCCTCTGTCCCCAGATGTCTGTTGAGTGTTGTAAGAAGAAGGAGGGATGCCAAAAATGTGGAAAAGAAAACAATTAAAAATAAAATTTTATTTTTACTAATTAGAATAAAAACAGAAAAACAACAGTTATTGTACAAAACATTTTTTATTCTGTAACAGTTTTGTCAACATTTGAGGTAAATTAACATTTACATCAACATGTTTTTTGACAAAACTTTGCTTTAACATAGAAGGCATTTTTAATTTTACTAATTAAAACTTCCTAAAAGAAAGAGAACCTTTGTGTCAGACCTATGAAGGCAGTTTCTAAATCGTTCTAGAGGCACATCTATAGCGTAAGAGCTGGAGTGGGCGCAAGTCTTTCAATCCATGTCCAAATCAGAGGAAATATTATCCACCGTGGTTTTACTTGTGCATTCCACAAAATCTTTTTTATTGTTATTAATGAACAATAAAATAAAAATAAAAACAGCTATTCTAGTTTCAGAACTTTAAATCTGTTTAAATCCTAATTAACATATCAAATGTACTATTTATTACAGGCTAAAAACCAAACAGTTCACCAGAACAGATAAGCAAAAGAAACTTGACAATATTCAACAAAATGGTTGGCAGAGACTCTTAATTCTTGGAACAATATGACCAAATATTTCTACATGCGTGTTTCATTTTCTGGTGTTATCCTTTCTATTGCAACCAAGTAAAGAAAAGATTAGGCTCTTTACTTTCTCTTGGGCTGATACTGTTAATTAGCATCCTAATCAAAGATATTTAAGGAAGCAGCACAAAGTACGAAACAACAAACATGCAGTTTGTGAGCAGAGCGACATTGGCATGGCACCTTCTTTTAGTTTGTTTTATTAAAATGAAAGCACCCATAAGATCTAAACGACTGATCGTAACATTTGGGATTTGCAGTGTAGAATTGTTGAATTTGATCATAATAATTGACAAACTAATAAGGAACAAAACCGACTAGGTGTACAAATAATCTAAGCACCAAACCCTAGCTCGCCAAACCATAAAATAATCAAACACCTAAATTCCTTGAATTTGCTCTACAGTGACACGATTATCGTTTCCAATTGAAACAATAAATATTCTTAGATGCTATGCAAGCCTTTAGCACTGGTTGCTGGTGATCACAACTAGCAGACACTAGTTTCATGTCGGCATAAGGTACTCTCTGGTAATCTGTTGCAAACGCTTTAAATGCACCCACAAAAATAAAATACAAAATCTGGGAAGCAACATGTTACGCATTTCCTGAAATGCAAGAATAAAATCAATGTTAAAAAAAAAACAAAAAAAACAATACGGCAGCATAAAAGATGAAAGTTAAACCATGCTATCAAGGTGCTTTCTTAGCTATGTTCAAAACTTTATTTGGGGCAAATACAGTTTAAAAGCATAAACCAACAGAAAAATGTAAAGAACATTTAAATAAGTCATCGTCTGCCTTTTTTTTTAAAGTTACTTTTATAACAATAGAAATGCTATTAAAGCCTTTGACAACAAAAAGCTGCAACCGGTCAGAACGGCATGCAACATACATAAACAATGAGACGTTAAATGGATTCACAGTGTCGGATGGACTATTGTGTAGAAAACCTTTTCTTTTTTTTTCCCCCTTGAGAAAAAGGACACAAAATCAGTTTATGCCAAATTTATTTAATTGTCTCTTACACTATAGAAGGAGGTAGTGACTACTCTTTTTTTTTTGTCTTTTTTTTGCAAACATTAAAGCCTATGACAAACAAGAACTAAATACCAAGACAACTGAGATGACTGCAGGTACAGTTTGCAAAAACATCTAAAAATTCTCTCTTTTAGTGCTTTTTTAAAATTATTATATGATTAGCAGTCCCTAAAAAAAAGATAATAAAAATAAAAAACATCCCCTAAGGATAATATCAACTAAATTGGGTAAATAAGAGTTGTTTGTTCAAGTTGGAGAACATACACAACAATATTATTTTATTTTATTTTTCCTTTCAGCTTTTTTTTTTGGCAGGAATTATTAAGAAGCTATAACATACTTTGATAGAGTGGCTGAACTTTTTCTGTTTTTTCTTTTTCCAAAATATATATATATATATATATATATATATATATATATATATATATATATATATATATATATATATATATATATATATATATAT
>JAVLVB010000242.1:369747-405750 GCA_032876305.1 Orestias chungarensis | reverse complement strand
ATAAAAGGGGTCCCAGGATCGACCCCTGGGGAACCCCACAGGTCACACCCATTCGGTTGGAGACGCAGTTCCCAATTTGAATAAAGTAACATCTGTCCTCAAGGTAGGACTTGAACCAGTTTAGAGCCATACCAGTGATTCCCACCCAGTCTTTTAACCTCTGTAATAAAATCACATGGTCAACTGTATCAAAGGCGGCAGTCAGGTCCAGCAGAACTAGGACAGAGACTTTGCCTGCATCTGAGTTCAGGCGGATGTCGTTTGTCACCTTGATCAGAGCTGTCTCAGTGCTGTGGTGGGGCCTAAAGCCTGACTGGAAAGCATCAAACACATTGTTAGACAGGAGAAAGTCACTCAGCTGTTGGTATACAACTTTTTCCAGCACTTTTCCTAAGAAAGGCAGGTTTGATATGGGCCGATAGGTGTGGTTACTATGGAGAAAAGAACACTAAGAGAAAACAAAAGGTTAACAAGGTTGAAATAACGGTAACTAAATAGATTGGACAAAGGAAGGAAGTACCAGAGAGAGAAGTGGTCAGATTTGTCCTCCAGCAGTCTAAGCCTATAGCAGCATAACTATAGGAAAACTTAAATAACTTAACCCTATAGAGTGAGACATGAAGAAGGTAGAGCAAAGGAGAACCGTCTGTCAAGACTGAGTTCCTCCCCCAACCGGATTAGGCTGTCTTCTCTACCTCTTCCTAACTATAAACTTTATCAAACAGGAAGGTTTAAGCCTAGATTTGAAACTAGACAGGGTGTCTGCCTCACATATATTTCTATTCAAATAAATGGGTCTGACTTATAGATATACTAAAAAGCGTTTAAAAAAATTGTTTCCTTTCTCATTGGTGAAGAATGTTTTCCTATTCAAAACTCCACGGATGTATTTTTTCGCCACTGCTCAATTTCTGTCAGTAAATAATCTTTTGGCCACTAGGTGGCAGCAAGCAACTGAACAATCTGAATACGTGGGCTAATATTTGAAAAACATTTCTTGGTTTCAGTTCACACATTTTGAAAATGTCACATCATCTCTTTATGGTTTATAAATGGTAAGTTTTTAATTCTACAAAACTTGAGCTGAAAGACAAATCAGGAACTGATTAGTGACTGAATGGCTGCAGAAGGAGTACATTCATAAACTCTGGATGGAAACACGTGTGTGGTTTGCTTGCTTCTTTGTACACTTCAAACTTCCAGTACAGGTCTTATTCTTTCTTTAAAATAAAGCCCTACTGTTGTGTTTTATGACCCCTGTTCCATTTCTATCCAAAATAATTGAATATTTAAGTAATAAATCGTCCACATCCTACCCTGACCCACACACAGGGCTAGAATACTGATATCTAATGTTATCTAGAAAAGATTGTTGTTTATTTTTTTATTATTTCTTCAAAACCTTTGTAGAAATACTTATGTAGCCTATAACATTTATTAAACATTTATTTATTTGTAATTAATCTTTTCATTTGTTGAAATACTTTTTTTGGTTTTGCTTCTAATTTAATGAATAAATCTGTAGATATCATCTAAGCGATACTGAAATCCCATATCGTCTCTTTATGGTCAACATTCTGTGGGTTATTGTTATACAAAACTGGAGCCGAAAGACAAAACAGGCCCTGATTAGTGACTAAATGGCTGTAGAAGGCCTACATGTAAAATGTCTGGATGAAAACACGTCTTTGGTTTGCACAACTGGTTGAGGGGGGTTATTAGAATTTGCATTGGTTGCCAACAGATATTCTGGTTCTCAAATATCTATGTGTTTGTAATCATTCTCTATAATGTTTTTAATAACTCATAAAATTCCTGTGGTAAATTAACTTCGCCATATTTTTTCTAATTTAATAAATAGTTTGTAGTTAATATTTAAAGAATATTTCGTGATTTATTTCTTCATATTTCAAAACTAGATGACAACCACTAGATGACAGCAAGCGACTGAACTCTCTCCTAAGAAACATTGTCTTGATGTTGAAAATAACAGAGACCATCAGGATGTGAATAAAGTAAAGATCTACCTCTCCCAACTTTTACTCCAACAGAGAAAGTTTCTCACTCACAAAAAGATTAAACCACATTTAACAGGCTTGACGACCAAAACACAACTAAAACACCTTAAATCTCTTGATCTAAAGTAATCGGCTCCTTTTTACCTATGAAATAATAATAATTTAAATAGGGGTGTTGGGTTAGGTACAAAGAACCGGTTAAATGAATCGAATCATTTCATAAATATCAAGTCTCTACCTTTATTCAGGCTAAAATCACCTGAACCTACTTGTTGCACCACCTATGAAAGATTGTTATATTATATGGAAAATAAAAACTTTTTATCAGAATATGAGAGTGGTTTTAGGAGAGGAAGAAGTACTATGGATCTGATTTTATGTTTAGAGAAAGAGGTCAGAAAGGCTGAAATGAATAAAGAGAGTGTAGTAGCTGTTTTCTTTGACATTGGAAAAGCGTATGACATGATGTGGAAGGAAGGATTATTAATTAAAATTAGAAGAATGGGTATAAATGGACGGATGTTTAGATGGATTAAGAATTTTTTTAGAAAGAAGACAAATGCTAGTGAGGATAGGGAAGAAATTCTCTGAAAGTGTAAATATAGAGAATGGGACACCTCAGGGAAGCGTAATAAGTCCGTTATTTTTTTCTATAATAGTGAACGATATGTTTAAGGAAGTAAAGGGTGGAATGGGTTTTTCACTTTTTGCAGATGATGGAGCAATGTGGAAAAGAGGAAGGAATTTAAAGTTTATTGTAAAGAAACTTCAAGGGGCAATATCAGTGGTAGAAAAATAGTCATATAAATGGGGTTTTAAGTGGATAAAACTAAAATAATGTTTTTTACTCGAAAAGGAGTAGACGAGAAGGTTAAGCTGAAAATATACGGAAAGGAATTGGATAGAGTTAAACAATTTAAATTTCTTGGGAAACATATTAAGAAAATAATAGATAAGTGTAGGAAGGTATTAAATATAATAAGATGTTTAGTTGGAACTGAGTGGGGAGCAGATAGAAAATCATTGAAAGCTATTTACATTGGATTAATTAGGTCAGTTTTAGATTATGGATGTACAGTGTATAACTCAGCAGCTGATACAAATCTACAAAAACTAAATTATATACAATAGCAGGCTTTAAGAATTTGTACAGGTGCTTTTCAAACATCCTCAATAGCAGCTATTCAGGTGGAGATGGGAGAAATGCCTCTTAACCTTAGAAGGGAACAGCTTTCTTTAAATTATTGGGCAAATTTACAAGGACAAAGAAATAATCATCCAACATTAAAAGTAATTACAATATAATGGGATAAGGAGAAAATAAAAAGCTTTGGATGGTCAATAACGTCTAATATGAATGAGTCTCAGTTAGATAAATTAAATATAGGTCAAATAGTTCCATTATACACAGTACCACCTTAAATATTATCAGAATTTAAAATAGATTTTTTGTTATTGGAGAAGAATAAAAATTAAATTTTTATGATGAATAAATATAGTGTACAAGAACACCTAAACCAATATTATAATTATGTACAGATATATACAGATGCATCAAAAAATATAATTAATAGGATAGGGATAGCTATTATTGTTCCACAATTTAATATTAAAGTAGGGAAAAGAGTAAGTGATGGTTTATTCAGGTGAAATCCTCGCAGTTCAGTGGGTAGAAGAGGCTAGACCATTAAAATCAATCATTTGCTCAGACTCAAGTTCATCTTTCCAAAGTTTGCGAAATAATCAGTCGGACAGTAGACCAAATATTTTAATAGAAATACAACAAACAATATACAGAATCAATATGATGGGGATCACTGTTCATTTCATATGGGTACCAGCACATCATGGGGTTAAGGGTAATGAAATGGCAGATAGACTAGCTAAGGACAGTGTTGATAGAGATATGGTTGATATTCATGTTACATTTGGCATAAAAGAAGTTAAGAGTGTAATAAAACAAAAAGTGGAGGAGAAATGGCAAAAATTATGGGAGGAAGAAAGGGAAGGACAATGGTTTTATAAAATACAAAGAAAAGTTGGATAAATGAGAAGAACAGAAAGAAATAGGAGAGAAGAGACAATTATATCACGTCTCAGGATTGGACATACGGGGTAAGGCAAACATTATTTACTATGGGAAAACATCAGACGGGGAAATGTGAGTGCGGGGAAAAAGAGACAATAGAACATGTTGTTTTGAACTGTAGGAAATATCAGAGACAGAGAGAACAGTTGGTTGAGAACCCAAGAAAGATGAAAATGAGGTTGGATATTGCTGAATTGTTGCAGAGACAATCAGGAAATAGGGTATACCAGGTCTTATTTTATTTTTTTAAACGGTGTGATTTATATGAAATAATTTAGAGTTTTAACATATAGGATAAGATGTAGGCATAACTTTTTTTATTTTTTTTTATTTATTTTTTTTATTATATGTATATTTTTTCTTTCTTTCTTTATTTTTTCTTTACTTTTGTCAAGTGATCCAAACTCCTTACCAGTCGGTGGCGGTAATGCCTCCATAAGTTGTTTGCAAACCAACAACAACAAAAAAAAAAAAAAAAAAAGAAGAAGAAGAAGAATACGCAAACGCTAACTCGGTTTGTCCCTCGGTGGATTCCGTCGTTGTTTTGCTAAAGCCGTTGATAAAGAAGACGAACAAGAAGGTACGAAACCATTTGAATGCGTCTAGAAACCTTCTTTGGACGATAAACATTAAGAAATATCAAATTTTATGTGTTTTCTTTCTTCTGATACTTTTATTAATGTGTCGTTACAAAATTGCTGCCGTTCGGCTGACCACAGATAACGGCTACATAGCTAGCCGTGTAGCTCTTTCCAACTTTACTTCAATTTTTTTTAGGCTAACCACTTTTTATGTTGATGTTAGCTTAATAAACTTTATTTATTTTTATTTTATAGTCAGCTGTGACAGTAATTGTTGCTTTAAATATGTTTATTAGTTGATGTCCTTTAGCATTGCATCATGCTGCGGTTTTGCTAGTTAGCCCTGTTAGCATCCTGTTAGCACCCCTTACGTAGCTCCATCTTTTATATAGGATAATGTTTTTATGTATATTTTGTTAATTTGTGTAACAGGGGTCAAAGGTGAAGGGGCACAGCAAGAATGTCACGCAATGTAAGTAACTTTTTCCACCTCAATTGTCTCCACGAAATCTACGAATTGATGTATGCTAATTTAGGTAAACATAAAACAAGTTAAAATCAAATAAATATTGGGTATGAATCTTAGATATTTTCTAATCCTAGACTAATGATATCCTCTGATTAAAAAAATGTTGTTTTGGGGGTAATAATCCAGCACATAACTTAAGGCACTTTGCTGGTTTATAGCTATATTAAAATGTCAACAAACTACTAAGTAGTTTAACACATTATTAATTATTTGAAGCTGCTTTTATATATTTAAAAATGTTTTTTTTGTCTAGTTGGTAACAATGTCACGCTACCAACAACCTGAAAACTGCTGCAACAGATTAAACAACAGTTTAGGTTTATTGCAAAAATGTAATTTTTCCTCATAGGCTAACTTTTATTATTTAATTAGTTTTGTAAAGTAAATTTAGCACAGAAGGAAAAAGAAAATAAGACAATTATTAAATATTTGCTTAACTAAGCGGCATGCATGGTAAAGAAAATATTTTTGATCTTAATTATGTGTAGTGCCAGATACTCGTTTGGAAGTGTAAGCAATAATTGTTGTATGAATTATTCATAGACTTAAAGTGCATCTTGAATTTAATTGGATTGGCAAAAAAATTGTAAAGGCTCTTTTAAGTAAACTGATATTTTCAGTCTCAAGCTTCAAAGTCAAAAATAATTTATAGTGACCTCAAAGATGCATAAACCTGTTTATGTAGCTTTAAGGCTACAAAGAGACATCTATATAATTTCTTTAGATTTTATTTGCTTTAAACAGGTATTTTTGTTCTACTTCAGGTGCTGTGTGGTCGAAGCAGGTTGGTCCTGTGTCAGACCGCTGGCCAACAAGCTCTGACTTCACTCAGGGTCGGAAGAAGCAGGACGTTCTCAGCTGCAAGCTCTGACGGTCCATACATCGCCGTGTCTCCCGCAGACTCAGGTGACACACGGAGCCAAGAGTGACATCAGAAGAGTCCTTTTTACAGCCTTAATTATTCCATTCTCTTTGAGTTTATGTTTGTGCATTAGCAGAGAAATGTATCTATTTACTTTTACAGTACAGGGATGTTGAGAAAAGGGGGTAGGAAGTACAGGTGGCGAAGGAGGTGCTCTCTAAAGAGCTGGGACATCAAGTGTTTATGTAGATAGAAGGTAACAAAAAATAAAAGTAGACCAAAAATGAAATGTGCCGTTGCAAAAAGTGTTCATATGCTTAAAAATGAGTTGGGGCAGGTCTTGGTTCTCGGCAAAACTTTGATTCAGATCCAGAGATCATGAATGAGTTCAATCACTACAATTATTGACTGAATGCTGTGAAAGATGCTGAATATTTCTCACAGAGTAAGAGGCTCAATCATTACATATTCTTTACATCATATATTTTATTACCCACAATGCACTTGGAATGAAACATACTTTAAGACAAGGTTTGGTTTCTGCTCCTTTTAGGCTGAATTACCCTGAGGTTATGTTTCTGTGACTGCAGGTCCGAGGACCGTGTGGCCGGATGAGAGCATGGGACCATTTGGACCTCAGGACCAGCGCTTCCAGTTGCCGGGCAACGTAGGCTTCGACTGCCATCTGGAGGGCAGGGGGAACCAAAGGAAGGCTCCCGTTCACAGGACGGTGCCCGATGTCCTGACCAGTCCAAGCAGCACAGAGAGACACCAGTTCATACTGGCCCAGTTCGTCAACGAATTTCATGTACGTAGTCGGCTGGACGGTTCTGCACATCCCTGTTAATACAGTTCAACTCTGATTGGATAAATTGCTTCGTTTTGACAGGAAAAATTGGAACCGATATCCAAAAGAGTCCACAAAGCTGAGCAGTACTTTAACCAGGCTGAGACAGACTGTTCTATAACTTCCTGCCCCGAGCTGCTACGGAGAGGTAAGACAACATCAGGAAGCAGAAAAAATAACTTACCCTACAACAACTAACATATTCCTATCAGAACTGGAGCTGATGTTCCCCGCGGCACCAACGGCCTCCATCACCGTCGTGACGGTCACAAACAGGACTGTTTGGAGGGGCGCCGGAGCAGCAGAACCGGACAGGGACCAGCTGCTACATAAGGTGAATCCTCGTTTCATTTATTGTTTTTGCATTTGAGAATGTAAGGAAGTGGCTAAAGCCAGAGGTTGTTCTCTCAGCAGTTTGTTAGCGGTGCTAAGGAGATGTGTTTCGCCCTGTGGACAGCGGGATACTGGGCAGACTTTATTGACCCGACGACAGGAGAAGCTGTGAGTTATCAGTTTTTGTTTTTTTAATACCGATGTACAAAATTGATGTTATAAATACACCCTCCCAACAGTTCTTTGCGTCTCCGTCAACCGCGATGACGCTGAAGCCAGAGGAGCAGCTCGCACATCTGGGCTTTCACATCGAGGTGTCAGGCTCCTGCACGGTCATCCGCCACATCCTCAGGGGAACGCCTCTATTCGTTGGGACCGTTTTCACCAACGCCCCCCCAAACAGTGCTGCTGTTACAAGACTGCAGGGACTTTCGAACGGATTTGACGATGAAGAATAGACTTGTTTTTATTAAAGTACACCAGATTTGCACAGAATGCCTCTAATTTTGATGTCAGAACGTTTTATTTGTGTGTAGAAAGAAAAAGAAAAAACACATCTCACTGGACAGACGTAAGACCTGCACTACATTCAGGGCGAACTACACTCAACAAAGCGTCAATCTGTTCAATCTGTAAAAAGTGTTGATATTTTTAGAGGACGGTATTTGTATTTATGAAATGACCTTTTCCTGGAAACGACAATAACATGTTAACAGGAACGATGTCGGCTCGAACAGCTTTTATTGAAACTATTCTGTTTCGGCCCGTCTGAGGAGACGACCGTTTCCGCTCTTAATAAAATCCTTTCCTTTCAGCCTGGAATCACCTTGCATTTCCTTTATTCTCATTTGCAGAAATAAAACAGAGATTAGCTATTTAATTCCTTGCTGATTTTGTAAATTTGCTTGTGTCTCTGGTTTTAACAGAAGCCGCAGGTCTTTAGCATTTAATTACATATCAAATTAGCTTCTTCTGTTCAAACTGTATATTTGGATTCTTACAAATCTGCAAAGGGAATCGATGTTAAACTGCCATTGATATTCTTTAGGTAAATAAATTCACATCCGATTTATATCTAAGCTGGACTTTGTTAAATGGCCTCGTTAGTACTTTCCTTAACTCTCATCAATAATAATGCTGATTCTTACTCTGCTGTGTGAACAAAGTTAAAGTTGAGGTGCACAAAACCGAGGATCCACATGCAATAATATTAATATGGTTTTGGTTTTATTTATGTACAGGTATGCATCATATGTATTCGGCTCCGTTTATTTTAATATTCATTAATGCAAATATCAGCCTAAACACGCAATACCTAAGGTGACATGTGGTGACGGCAGCATCATGCTGCGGGGTTACATTTGTTTGGCTCCACAGAGTTGAAAGGATTTTTTATTCCTTTATATTTTCTCATGTTTTATTTATAAAGACATTGCCTATTGTCTATTGTAAAAATACCTATTAAGTTTATGGAAATACTGCAAAACACATGATGAGGAAATTTGGTAAAAGCATCGTCAAATTCATATTTACAGTTTATTTTAAAATGACCTGTGAAGAAAACATTCAAAACCTACTAAAACTAAGCAAAAACAACAATAATAATAACTAAATTGGGTCTAAGATTGAGCGTAAAGGATATTTGCAAGTACATCACCATTGAAAGGAAATCATTTGACTCCTCAAATGTGTCCAGCAGCTGCCGGCGGCGATGACTGCGATGCGAAGCAGGGCGGCGGGACGCGGCTTCCTGCCTGAGCTGAGCAGAGGAGCCGCGGAGGAGAAGACCGCGCCGCTGTCGTTCCTCGGCACGAGCACGTTGCAGATGTTTCCCTCGCAGCAAGACGTGCACACCTGTCAAAGGAGAGGGGGTGACCTGCGGAGATCCGACGACGAACGCAACCAAATCCGCCCCCCCTCCTTGTTTACCTGGAATCCGCTGTGGGTGACGTTGAAGCAGCCGGTGAAGCGGCAGCTCTCCAGGGTGCCGCAGCGCTTGGTCACAGAGACGCTGTCGCCGTGGTTGTCCATCATGTGGAGTGTAGAGCAGTATCTGGTTTCTGACAGGAAAAAAAAACCCTGCTCAGCCTAAATAGATGCACACAAAACATCACAAAAAAAAGAAGCTCACCCACCCTTTGGACAGTAAAGATCCGGCGCCCAGCGGTTGCACTCGTAGTTATCTGCGGCGTCTTGACACGTGAAACACTTGAAGCCACCAGGATGAGGTGTGGCTGTGGAGGACAGAGAACAGGGAGGCTAATTTAATTGTTTCAATATTTTTTAATTAGTGGAAATATTTAACACACAGTAGTTTGCTGATGCAGTTATACTAATTGATCAATTTTGGATTTTGTTGCATTACATTCACCAAGCTAAATGCATTTAGTTGTCCTTTATTGTTAGCAACAAAATGTAAAGCTTAAGGCAAGAATTACATATATTTTTTAAACTTTTATAAATGTAAATCTGTGTGCTGAAAGTCTGAATCCTCTGAGGCCTTCTCAAAAAAACAAACAAACTGATTTATAGAGAAATTGAAACAAACAATGGGGAACTCTGAAGAGCTGGATTATATTATTGGGCATCATAATAAAGTGAGCTGAACAGAAATGCAGACCACACATTTTTATTTGTTTCTAGTTTGTGTTTCTGATGTGTTAAAATTTGAAAAAAAAAAAAAAAAAAGTTATACAAGTACTTCTGTAAAGTCCCATTTAATCTCCTAATCTCTGTTTTGTACAGTTCTGTAGTTTCTCTGCAACATTCCTGCAACTAATTCAAACACCAAGGCCTCTTTTTTTATAGGCAGCAAGAAAAGCAGCATGTATGAAAGTAGAGCAACGATACGACCGTCAAAACATGAAAAATCTGCCAAAACCAATCATGGAATTTATCAAAAATGTTCTATTTGTAAGGATTTAAGAAAAAATATGATGTTTCATGATGATAAGAACCATTACAGCAGCTGAAAATACCCTCTGGAAAACAAGGACTGCATAAACAAAACTGTACTTATAATGTGGATTATCGCTTTGCTTTGAAAAAGTCAGGTTATGAAGTAGCGAGCAGCTGAGAAGGACCTAGAACCTGTTTAGCTCCTTACAGATTTTGTTGATTTTGGCGGCCCAGTGTGGACAAAAGCGGTACTGTTTTGCAGGAAGACTGCATTTCCCATGAGGACCAGCGCGTAGCTGGATAAAATCCTGCCACACAGTAGGGCGAACCTACTTGAAGGGTGCAGATGAATGATGTCCTTTAAGGTGAAATCCCGCGTCTGCGTCGTTCTCGTCCACTCAGAAACCGACATCAGCATCAGGATCCAGGCCAGGGCTGGCCCGGCCTTCATCGTTGGTTTTCATCAACAACAGCCAAACTCTGATTCAGGGAAACGAGCATGTCAGAAAGAAGCTCAGGCTCAGGGGTTCGCCAAACTAGAGGTTTTCCAAATCCTTTACATTTTTATTTTACAAAATACAATTATAAAACATCCGATGTGCAGACATCCTAACCAAACAGCTTTGTCAAGCTATTAATAGATGGAGTTCTTCTATAAAAACATAAGAGAAACATTTATCATTCAGTATTTCTGAATCTGGCGTCGGCCTAATATTAGCTCTCTTTAAAAAACATTTTTTTTAAAGTCTGCCTGTGTGGTGCCAGAAAGTGATCGTCTGCCAGAATCTGATTGCCGCTCGCGGGAGCGCGCAGAGCAACCCGATGAGCGGTAGCATAAAACCGTCTGCCTTTCTCTGGATTAAACAGTCATACAATGTAGATAGACACAACGTCATTTTATGTTGAAACTTCATTTCAACAAAGTAAGCACAAACAAGTAAGTGCAACTGTGTAGGAGGCATAGTAGAGGCAGATTTTGAAATGGAAATACAAAGTAATATTGACAAGGAAAAAAGTAGAATAAAATAAAAATAATGAAACAATAATTAAAATAGTAACAAGGGGATTCATATGTTAGGATTCACACGTATCGGTGGGCAATTCCATTAATATTTCAGTCAGGTATTCATATGATTCAATATATAGATTTAGAGTTTAAATACTGGGGAAGATCTCAGCACTCTTTGTTTATGAATAAAGAGTTTTTCCAAACCCAAAATTAGGTTACAACAGAGTTATATTGTTTTGTTTTTCAATAACACTCCATAAGTTACCATATCTCTAGAAATAGATTCAGTAAGTGCAATGTTAGATTTGATCCACCTTTCTAACCAATTCAGATCTAAGCAACAGACGATCACTTTCTGGCACCACACCGCAGTGTGAACATCAGACAGACAGACCAGCGATGGGACAAGCCATAGAGGCAGTCAGGCCAGCAGCATGTGAGGAGGGAAAGATGATTGGTTTATTTCGATTAAGACCCGCCCCAAACGTCCTTATCAGCCACACAGGTGTAGAGGAAGGGGCATGGCGTGTGTCTGGTGAGCCGTGCAAGTAGAGCAACAACACATGAACACTACCAGACGCTAGCATAGACATAAGTGGCTCTCAACTGTAATAATAGCTTTCTTTGGAATTTGGCATTATTCTATTAAGTGATTGTGTTGTTAAATATTTCTGTCTGCTGCTGATTTGCTGTTATGTATCCCAGATCAAACATGAACATCTGTGTAATCCAACCTTGGATTTACTGTAGGTTGGTGTTCATTAGTATTCCCTGACATAACATGAATGTCTTTAAAAGAAGTGCTGAAACTGAAATTTGATACAACTCTTCTCCAAAGCTTATCTTCGTTCACAAAAAGGACAGAATAATCAAGGTCTGGACATTTTTTCCTCACGTTTCACAGCAGATGATCCTCCATTTTTTTTTAACTTTTTTTTCATCCCAACCATGAGAAATATTGTATTACACTTACTCAGCAGCACGTGATATCTGGATAATCTTGAAGAAATGACTCTATATACTGTTGCAAAGGATTCCAGTAGTGTTTATTTTTCTTATATTTTTTGTTTTATGGTGTTAAAGCCAAAGCAGAAAACTCTCCAACAAATGCTTTTCCAGGATACTCTGAGACGTCAGTCACTGAATTAAACACCAGATGACCTGGTTTTACCCCCTTTTTGCTCAGATTAGCAGGTTTGTGTAAGATCAGCTCTGAGCTCAGATGCCTCTGACTCCAATGATGTGCCACTGAGGCGGTCGATTTTTTACATGATTTGACTATGTAAAGCTCTAACTTAGACACTTATTATTGTGTATAATCTTTATTATCTTAGTACTATCGCATTAACAGCAGTAAAGTTGCTGTATATTACAACCTCAGAAGTTACAGTAGGTCTGGTGGCCATTTTCAAATTGATTTTCTTTTTCGAATTGAATTGTCTTTTTCAAATTGATTTGTTGGAATGTATCTTTGATTTTAAAAGATTTTCTGTGAAGTGCCTTGAGACGACACCTGTTGTAAATTGGCGCTATATAAATAAACTGATTCTTGATTCTTTGATTTGGAATTTGCTATAAGTGTGTGTGCGCACGTGCACAAATGAGTTTTGCTTGTGCCCATGCATTTAGGTGTGGGTGTGAACATGTATGTGTGGGAACATGCATGCGTGGCAAACCCATGGTAGCCTGGTTACATGACTGACTCCTGGCCTGAAAAAATCTCCCAGTCCGGCCCTGCCGCTAATACTTCTAGTTTAATTGATTACGAGACTTTCAAATTAAAAATACAAACTAAGTCAAATCAAAAACACGTATTCCTTTTACTACTATAATAACGTAAGGTTATGATATTAAAGCAATATCACACGAGAGGGAGTGCTATATCGGTGAATATCGGCACTGGTGTGATTCGGCCGTAGGCACGAGGCCCGCATAACATGAATGTCTTTAAAACAGGTGCTGAAAGTGAAATTTGATACAACTCTTCTCCAAAGATTTTCTTCGTTCACAAAAAGGACAGAATAATCAAGGTCTGGACATTTTTTCCTCACGTTTCACAGCAGGTGATCCTCTATTTTTTGTTTTTTTTTCATCCCAACCATGAGAAATATTGCATTACACTTACTCAGCAGCACGTGATATCTGGATAATCTTGGAGAAATGACTCTATATACTGTTGCAAAGGATTCCAGTAGTGTTTATTTTTCTTATATTTTTTGTTTTATGGTGTTAAAGCCAAAGCAGAGAACTCTCCAACAAATGCTTTTCCAGGATACTCTGAGACGTCAGTCACTGAATTAAACACCAGATGACCTGGTTTTACCCCCTTTTTGCTCAGATTAGCAGGTTTGTGTAAAATCAGCTCTGAGCTCAGATACCTCTGACTCCACTTTGTACTTTATCCCCCAGGCACTGTGCCAGGCTGTGTCCTGCAAATGCTTGTTTTCTTTATGTTATACATGCTCCAGTAAAACTGATCCATGCTTTTAGCAGGAAACGGTTCCACACTGCAACTGGAGCACGCGGCTGTTCTCCTCTGATTCCAGTTTAACCACAAACGTGCATATTTTGAAGCCAAATAAACAAATTGAGCTGCAAAGGGGATATTTCTTTTGTAATACGTCACTCCAGAAACCATCCAAGTATTACACATTAATAAAAGGCAAGCAAACTGGGTCTGAATGAAGACGAAAAGATGCTAAAAATATTGAAACAGAAAGAAGTAAATTACTGGATTACTACTTAATATCAACTAGAATTACAAACTATGTATCTTATGTTCAGTTTGAGATTTTGCTGCTTTGAAACTGTCCTACAGGCTAAATACCGCGTCAGCATCAAAAATAAAACTAGATTTCCAATATATTGTGCAGCCCTACAGCATAAACCACTAAATTCCTTTATTTGAGTAACACATCTGGAGATTCAACTTGTTTTATTTACATTTCCACGTGTAGGAATCAAATAAGCAGGCACAGGAAAAGATCTGAAGTCTAGTCAGATTTAATTAAATAATTATTAGAAAGGCCCCCCGAGGTCTCCCGATCTAAGTGCTTCCATTCATCCACCGAGCTCCCCGGACCACAGTGTTACTGTAGGCCTCATAAGGAGACGCTTCACCGCTGAAAGGACGTCTTGATTAGGTCCCCAGCTTTGAGCGCCCATGGTTGGTGCAGAAGAGCAAGAGCTCGTACAATAGTTCTCATTACAGCTGGAGGGGGATCAAGGACGGGAGGTTGTATATCAATCGAGGTTCAGTCAAGCAACAAAGTACTTCAGGTGCCGACCAGGCTGAGCGAATTGAAACGAGAATGCAATGTGTTTTTGTTTTGTTTGTTTTTTCTACTCTTTTCGATTACTTTTCTAATTTTATTGTTTTATGGCGTTGACAGCTTTTTATTATAGTTTAAGAAGTAAAATCCAACCCAGCTCAGCAAGACAAATTCTGTTTGATTGGGATTTTACACGATACAACAAGAGAAGGTTTTAAATAACCTGAGAGTTCTGCAAATGTTCTAATGCATCATTGCACACTAGAGCACGGCATAGACTGAATGGCAGTACGAGCACAAGTTTTGTGATTTATTTTTTTTACAAGATAAAATGAAACAATAAATAAATGGATATTTCCATTTTTTTTATATCAGTCGTTTTTTTTTCCAAAAATGCTCTTTTCTTGATTTAAACCTTTATTTGTTGTTTCTGTATTGCATGCATTTGGTTGGAAAATCACTTTTCAAATGATAAAAAAAACCAAAAAAACACTTCTTTTAGTCTTGTTGATGCATTTTTTGTTGTTGTTGCAGAGGATTTTGAGTTTAGTCAAATGAAGATAAATGTTAGGTACATAAAAAAGAATATTACAATCTCTCAAAAAAAAATATTTTATGCTTTCATCTAATCATCATGTGGAGCAAAATGGCTATAAGCCAAAGTCGGAATAAGCACATCAGGCCACTAAAGACGGCTTAAACTTGGCATTAACTTGTAAAAACCCTGTTTGCGGTCAATCTTCGGTCGAATAAATTATTTTCTTGCTGTTTTTTTAATGTTAAGTACCAATATTTTGGACGTGATTCTATGAATTGCTACATTTACCAGATTTACACCCTCACTTTCCCTCTAATGCACAGAAAGCCTGTTTGTTTCTGCTTCACAGCCAATGTCGCTGAGGCTGACACAGACTCCTGCGTCAAGTGCGAATGAACAAATTCCTTAGATGAAGGCTAACTGCTCTGCGTGGGTCGGCTGTGTCAGAAGTGAACTCCATCAAAGCTTCGACCACCGGGACAGTCTTTGATGCCCGGGGGCTCGGGCTCTGCAGAGCAGACGCACACGGCGCGGGCTTAACACCAGCGGCCATACTGCTGCTTTTGTTTGCGCTTTTTTGATCTCAGCTCGGCGTAAAAAAAGGCTGCGGCTAATTCTTGTGCTGTTTTGTTCCCAAACGCACAAAAACAGGACGTTCCTCCACTGTAAAACCTTTTATTAGCTCCTTATTTGGCTCCTATAAACTCTTCCGCATCTACATGAAGCAGTGTTGTCCCTCAACAGCCGTCCACTGGATGAATCACGTCCTGGTGAAGCTGGGTACACGGTACGGCTGAGGAGTTATTAGGACGGGAACAAAAGCTCGTGGAAGACTGTAGCTGTAACGCATGCTGAGAATGTCTGCGGTCGGCTGGAAGGTAAAGCATCCAAGCATCAATGCGTCTTGTTTTTTTGTCCACTATTGGTCTGTATTTAGTTATATCCATCTGCGATGCTTCCTTGTCCTTTTAAAGAACAGCATGATGCTGCCACCACCATGCATCACCGCAGGTATTGTGAGTTTAGTGAGATGGGGGAGTGAAATGACATCACATTAGGTGGATTATCATCCTTCTGGTCATATTATATTGAGCTTAATCTGTAGAGATGTTGACTCAACTGTATAGAAAGTCAGAAGGTTTTAATTCCTCACATAAGAGTAAAAGGGGCCACAATGATGTAAACCACGCATTATTCACAATTATATTCACAATTATGCTCTGACAATCACCTAATTCATCAATACATATAGGATTTTAACGTGCAAATGTTAAAAGTTTTAGGACTGGGACGTTTGAACGCCAGATGGCATCATAGTCATTTATGGTTAGTGATGCATTTGTGACAGATTTGTGAGCGAAAAAAGGCAAAATGTTTTACTCCAAAACTTCAGTTATACGACAAAAAACAACTTAGTTCAATTGGATTTTTTTAAAATATAATATTTGTGAATATTTGAAGTATAAACACGACTATTATCGTTCATAACGTCAGAGGGGCTCATTTTTAAATGCGCGTAAATGCGTCCAAAATGATACCAGATTGAGAGAAGTTTATCCAAATAAAAACAAGA
Organism: Orestias chungarensis; assembly: GCA_032876305.1. NCBI lineage: Eukaryota > Metazoa > Chordata > Actinopteri > Cyprinodontiformes > Cyprinodontidae > Orestias > Orestias chungarensis. The sequence continues at coordinate 389,201 of JAVLVB010000242.1, read as the reverse complement.
AGGTTTTGAGAAACCCAGGATTTACCAAAGTTGGAGATAAAACTTACCAGCTCCAGTTCCTCTATCACCCTACAGCAGACTCTACTGGGAGGAGGAGGAGGAGGAGAAACTGGCACTGCTGGGATGTTGGAGGTTTTTTGCGCTGCGCGTCATGGAGACGTCAAAGAAAACTCCCCTCTGCTGGTCAGAATGCTTTCACTGTGTTTTTGTTACATCTGTAGATACATAAAGGTAAAAAACGATTTTTTATGTCATTTTGTAAGTGTAATAATAGTTGATGTTTGGGGAAACTGATAACTGTGGCGCACATTAGGGGCCAAAAACAGACATCTCACTTTAATCTCCCGTTTCTACATTTACCATGTTTGAATGCTTTGTGTGTGTGTGTTTAATGTAAAAGTAAGTATTAAAATAAATAAAATTCATTGTATAAGTTTTGTTTTTGAATTTCTGTTTTTTATTTTATTTTATATTAACACAATTAAAAACAAGGTAATGGCAATAGATACCCAATAATACCCAATAATACCAAATGTGATTGTATAATTAAAAAAATCAAACCAATATTTATTCATTTTTTTATTAAATGTGTCAAGTGAAATCTTTGAAATCGACTTATTTGTTGTGTCAGGTCTAAAATGGGTAAAAACATTTTTACTAGGTTTATCATCCCAAAAGAAAATGTCGTTTGTTCGGTCTGTAATTATATCCAAAATATGTTTCAACTCCAGACCAGTGTCTCTGCTTCAAAAGAAAGATTTGCATTATCTGTTAAAGCAAATTAGAAGAAGACCCACCCTGTGCCCCTTGCTTATTCACATTCCTTGGCTGAAAGACACGAAGTCCAAATCATCATGTTCAGCTGCCATCAGATAAATGCTAAGGAGTGCATGTCTGAAAGGGGCCATACAATACTCATCAGTGACAGGCTGCAGCCCTCTGACCCCCGCTGGATACGTGATCCCTCGCAGGAAAGGCCAGAAAGAAGACCGCAAGCACTTCAGGGGGAACTTCCTTGGCATGACCACGTAGATGTGCATTAATATACACACAGACGGTCTGTCTTGGGTGGAAACTCTGTTGGTTTAAACTGCAGGCATGCAGGGGGCAGATTAAATGATTCAAGAAAATGATAATTGTTGTACTTTATATTAACTGGCAAAAAGGTATTTTGACCTTTTAAAGTCATTTTACATGTTATAATTTGATGTGTTAATGTGATAGTGGGAGTAAAATTATCAGAATTGTGAGTTTTACATTGAAAACTAAGACTCTACAAGCCAACATTTTCAAAACAGAACAGAAATTACGAATCTCAGAAAAATGGGATTCAAAGACAAAAGAACTAAATGATTATGGCTTTTAAAGTCAACATTACTGAAATAAATCATGGCTGAATCTTGACGTTATGACTTTATAATTCAACAGCGGCTTTACACCAAAGTATTAGGATATAAAAACTGACTTCCTTCATATGCAAAAACAGCTGACACCTCCTCAGTCTTAAGCTTCACAGCGTGGTGTGGAGTCAATAATCCTATCTTGAATGTGAAGAAAACAAAGGGAAGGATTGTAGATTTCAAGAGAACATGTAATTTCTTTCTAGGATTAATGTGTTTTTTAGTTCGAAAGTCAGAATTTTTATTTTTGATAGTTCAAATTTAGTATAGGTTGGTAATTTTGGCTTTCAAGTACAAGTTAACATTTTTCCCAGTCAACATTCCTCATAAAAGTCACTTGAAATTATATTTTTTACAGTCATAATATGGATTTTCTGTTTAATTCCACACATGGCCTGTAGGGGGTAGCAGCGTCCGTTCACTTCAAGTACCTATTTCAAATCTCCCAAAGAGTAAAACAGAGGGTCGCCATCTTGGAAATTCGCTGCTGGTTTGTTGCAGCGCAATATTTGAATTAGGTTCTGTTATTTATTTATTTTTAACATAACATTGACATAAGCTGCATGGCCAACAGGAACATGCACCAAGCGAGGATGCTTGGTGCCAACTCCCCTCAGCCGGGGAAGCGAAGCACGGACTCCCCGGCCTCGTCTGAGCCGTCGCCGGCGAACAAAGACAGCCCTGCTCCGCCGACGCAGCAGCACTCTCCCGCGGCCGAGCCGAGCGAGGGAGCCGCGGAGGAGACGGAGCAAGGCCCGTCGAAAATGACCCTGGACATCGCGAGCTTCCGCAAGAAAGGAGAGAGGACGTTCACCCAGCGCTGTCGCCTCTTCGTCGGCAGCCTGCCGCTGGACATCACGGAGGAGGAGTTCCGGAAGCTGTTCGCCAAATATGGCCGCATCAGCGAGGCGTTCATCAACAGGGAGCGGGGCTTCGGATTCGTGCGCCTGGTACGTTCCTCTGTGGAGAGCCGCTTCATTCAGAGTCAGAAAGAACCACTAATAGTGGAAGCAGGTTCAAACAAAGCAGGTCTAAGTAATTAGTCACGTGGATACTTATATATTTAATGCAGTTTTTGTCCATATGTTATTTTTCTACCCACTTGTTCCAATTTCCACTGATTTTCATAAACATTTCGCTTAAATAATGATTTTAAATGTATATATTTCTTAAGTACCTCATTAAAATACCATAAAAACATTATCTAACAACAATTGTATACATTCAGATATTCCATCTTAGATACATGAAGTGGTTTTAGGATTCTTAAAATGTACCTAATATTTAGATATAATATGTATTCTTAATTGTTTTGTGCTCATACTTAGTTTAGATGACCTTAAGTGGTCCAAGACTCTAAGTTAGCATAAGGGGACTGAATAACTGGCTCAGCTGTGCTGCTGTTATGTCATGTTTGCTGTTAATGTGGGAGAAGCAGGTTTATTCTCCTGCATTTGGAAACAACTATTCAAGTTTTTCACACTTTCCGCATTTTCAGCGGAGAAAAAAGGATGAAATGTTGCAAAATTAACCTCATAATCAAGGTTTTTTTCTTGGGGGGCTGAACAGTGATGTTTTTGTTTGTTTTTTTGGTAGTAGGAATAATATTAGTAAATATCTGAATTACCTGCTGGAGATACAACGATCTAAAAGCTTGTGCCGGTATCTATCTGATATTAGTTTTACTGCTATGCGCAATCACAATGGTAATTTGTCCTCAAGTAAAAGGCGCATTACTTTAACATATAAAAAAAAAACAGCAGTCCAAGTAATTAGTTTAGAGTAAAGATGTAATTTGATGAAAGAAACCGATTTATTGGGTCTTCTATTGTGGCATCAGATCATCTTTATTGTCACTGTTATATTAAAATTATGTCACGATACATAAAACATCATCACCTTTAAATAAGATAATTACTAAATAACAAATCTGAAACGCGTTTCAACGTAAATCAACGTAACATTTATCGAACTAACAGGCGAGGGTCTAGATGTGCTTTTTATTATGGAAGTTTGAATATTTTATTAGAAATCTCCTTTAAAGTCAGTTGTATTATTTAGTGTGTACTTATCCACTGTTTTGTGTTGGTCTTCCACATGCATTTAAAAATGTTTCATCTTGCTGGCAAACAGTGTCACTGATGCTGGTTTAAACATTTTGCATAAGTATCTTATGATCATTCAATTTGGAGGATGTGGTCATGTCAACCGACCTTCATTTTGCAGGAGACCCGAACGCTGGCAGACATCGCCAAAGTCGAGCTGGACGGTACGGTTTTTAACAACAGACCCCTCAAGGTCCGCTTCGCAACGCACGGAGCTGCACTCGCTGTCCGAAATCTGCTGCCAGCTGTGACGAACGAACTCCTGGAAGAGGTAGGATGGGAATGAAACCGGGCACCTAATGGGGGACCAAACAAAACCAACCTTTGTGTGTCCTCAGACATTTTTTCAGTTCGGACCTGTGGAGCGGGCTGTTGTTGTGACAGACGACCGCGGCCGGTCCACTGGGAGAGGTATCGTTGAGTTCGCCAACAAGGTGGCTGCTCGTAAAGCCCTGGAGCGATGCAACGAGGGAGCGATGCTGCTGACGACGTAAGGAGTTTGGGATGATGATTAACGGACTAACTATACCTAAGTATCTTATGCTGTAGACGTCAATGACGTTCATTTAACTGTGATTCTCAATTATGATTATTTTTTTCCATTGGTTTATTGGAATTGAGCTTTTAACAGTGGATTGGTGAAACAATACCAATATTGTAGTCTTTGGGATTTCCCAATACGATATTGATCCAATACAGTATTGGCATGAATCATACATACTTGTAGTGTAAATAGTTAAAAAAATGACTTGTTTATGGGATGTTACTCAAATTATTTACAGCTACAGCATATTAACAAACCCTTTTTGTAGTGATCACTGGGCTCGGTATTCTAGATACAAGCCGCTGGGACAGACTGAAAGTGTTGGAGATTTTAGATGCAGGCTGATATAATCTGATCAGTTTATTTGTTTTTGCTGATATATATCAAATTAAACCTCAAATAAATTTGACTTTGGTTCATATCGATATCCGTCGCCTTGTAATTGGCCTCCAATCCTCTGTCTTCTGGTCTCGAGAGTGCGTTCTTTCCTGATCAGCACCACCAGCCTCATTAACCTTTAATTGTGTTTTTTGTATTTTCTAAAGCTCACTTTTATGCCTCATAATATGTTCACATACTCGTAGGTTACACATATTGAGTAGAGAAAGCTGACAGCTGTAAGGTGTTTATTGTGTTCATCAGAGGAATGTTGTCTGTTGCTCTGACCCAATTTTTGTCCAGGATTTGTTGGTTCTGCTCAAAGCTGGGGTTTTTATGGCTCGAGACCTATAAACATGGAGCAACGGTCAGCCCTAATGACGCTCTAATGAAAGCCCAACTCCTCATTTCCCGGTTTTGTGGAAGCGCCAAACCACCAGTTGATGTATGAACACAGGACAGGCTTAAATAATGGCCAGCAAAAGAAAACCAGCAGCTCCTTTGTATGGTTTTGGTTGTATTCAACATTGTATGAGCTCAGAGAATTTATTTAACATCCTTCTGGGTCAATATTAGTTGAAAGCATGTTTTATTTTTTTTCCTCATTTAAAGTAGCTAACCCCGAACACCACAACATATAAAGTCAATTTTACACTTCCCTTCTGTCAGTACTCCATGTCCTGCCATCGTGGAGCCCATGGAGCATGTGGATGATGAAGACGGTCTCCCTGAGAAGATTCTGCAGAAATCTCCAAAGTATTACAAGTAAGCAAACCATGACGTCATTGTACTTGTTTATGTAGATGTGGCGTTGATATTTATTTTGCTGTAACAGGGAGCGGGAACAGCCGCCACGTTTCGCCCAGCCCGGCACGTTCGAGTTTGAATTTGCGTCTCGCTGGAAAGCTCTGGACGTGATGGAGAAGCAGCAGCGAGAGCAGGTCGACCGGAACATCAAAGAGGCCAAAGAGAAGCTGGAGGCCGAGCTGGAGGCGGCGAAAAACGAGCATCAGCTCATGTTGATGAGGCAAGGTAAGAGACGGGCGGGCGTCTCTTACGTCTCTCTGCTGTGGTAACCTTTTCAAAATATCCACCCTTCTCTCCTCAGATCTGATGAGACGTCAAGAGGAACTACGGAGGCTGGAGGAGCTTCGCAACCAGGAGCTGCAAAGACGAAAGCAGCTAGAGATGAGGTGTGTGTCCCGTATGTGAACCAGGAGAACACAAGAAGACCCTAGAAAACAAATTACCCTTCGTTAAAATGGGATAATCGTGTCGTTTAATTTAATACAAAGCCAAATGAAGCTAATATTGGAGAAAAGTCTTTTCATTAGTAGATTTTCAGATCAACTAGAGATACGGAGCTATAAACGGAAAACAAATTGGATTAGAATCGGCCTGTAATTGAATTCTCATGTCTTTTTTTTTCTTTATAACGCGGACTGTTGTTTTTTTAACAGATCTGAATGCTTTGTGTCATTAGGCACGAGGAGGAGCGCAGGAGGAGAGAGGAGGAGATGATGAGACACAGGGAGCAGGACGACCCGAGACGCCAGCCAGATGGGTTCATACCAAACTACCATGAAAACGTGAGTGCAGATGTTCCTAAGCAGCCGTACAGATACGAAACCAAGACCACTAAAGCGAAAAGTCAAGGTAACGTTGTTGGTCTACACCTAATTAAGCTTGTTACTTTTTTTAAGCTTTTGAGGATTTTTGAATTAAATCCAAACATTAAATCTTATTTATCGGTGTAAAAAAAAAAAAAAAAAAAAAAGATCTCTTAATTTTTTTAATACTTTTTCTGTTGAATTGTTAAAATCTAACAGATTTGATTATTTGAATTTATACCCCATTATCACAGTAGTTACACATTTAAAAAACAACAACAAAAATGCAACTAGATTGCTTTGAGATAATGAAATATAACATATAATGTGTTCTCTGAAATGTTTATTTGGGTTTTTCTGTAGACCTTTGGAGAATCACAGCATAAACACCTGCTATATTCAACCTGCTTTCTCCAACCCCACAAAAGCCTCTTACTGCCATCTCATGTGCAAATATCTAAGCTGTTGGAATAGGCCATACCTAAGGTTTAACAGAAGTTTCAAAACCACATGTACTACTAACATTTCACTGTTTATTTCTAATCATTTATGGATGTACATCATATCTCACAAAAAACCACATGAAAACTTTTAAATGGTCAAGAGTAGAGCTTGATGATATAAAATAAAAATCTTCTGATGGCCATAGTAGTAAATTTCGCAAACACGATCCTGAAAGTGTACCGCTTTAGATGCCAGTTGTTGTTTGTTTTTTCTTTCTCTCGCTAAATAATACAGTAGCCTGTAAAAAAGGCAAGTTCGTAACACTTGTGTTGTATTTGACATAAATATCAACAATATCATCTTCAAGAAATGTGCACTGCGGAGAAAAATAATATAAACTTGAATCGCTTCCTGTACTGTAGTTATTTTAGTATTTTCGACATTGTTTTTTGTATAGAAACTAAAGATCGCATGGAAACGTAACTCCTGGCATGAAAGAAGTCACAAATTCAGAATGGATTATAATTCAGAGAACATTCCTGGTTGATTTATTCGTTTTTTATTACTGGGGCTGCACAGTTAAATGCTTTAATCAGTCAAGATGATTATCTACTATATTCTCTGAAATTCTTATAATTAAGACCTGTGTCATCGTACTTGCTAAGCAAGCTTATTGACAAACACTTTTCATTTGCTTAAAGCTCTATTTTTACTATTGCAACCTGGAAAACATTTTCGGCCCCAAGATGTTTACATTTCCGCTTTGGTCCAGAACCTGGGTTGTTTATGTAAATTGCGTTCAGCTTCCTGGAGCATAAATCTCCGCCACCCACAACAGCAGAATCCAGGATATGAGTAGAACGGGTGAAATCAAACCAAAGGTTATTCTTAAATGCTTTTTAAAGCGATCGTGGTTTAAAAGGCCAAGTGTTGTCGTTCCAAACTTTGTTACTAGAATGCACATGGAAGTAAACACAGCAATCCTGAGTATTAGGTGAGAGAATAAACAGTTCCTATAGTAAAAATTAAGAAGTGGGATTATACTGTTGCCTTTAAAATGAATAAAAGCTGGTTGTTTTGCTGCAGTGAAGATATTTTCCAGTTCTTGTGTGTATTTCCTATTCTTCAGTTACTCTCACAGCTTTGGGTACGCCCAAAAAAAACTCTTTAAACTCTTCAAAATATGCCTGACAAAGTATAGAAACTCTTTGCTAGTTCATACATTACCTTGAGTTTTTGTTGCACTTTTAAGACAAACCTTTGTTTGTGTTAATTTGTTATAAATTTTAAGTAAACTCACTTCCTAGGAGAGTTTAAAAGCACGTCCGTAATCAGCTGTCACGTTTAGAATAACCACTAGGGGGCATCATTGGCAATGTAATTAAAGGCACATTAACATCCTCATAAATCTCAACGTTTAATTGTACTTGATGAATAAACAAAACAAAAAAACAGCTAAAATGCATTTGTGTGATGTTTGTGCATTTTAATTTGTGTCAATTTAATTTACACATTGGTGATAAAACTCCAGCTTTTTTATTCAAACACTTGAATCTGTAGAATACAGGTTGGTTATTCTAATGTATCAATAGAAGTTCATATAAGAAGGAAGTGTTCATAAGTGATCATAAACGTTGAATTTGTCTTACAGTTGCATATATATCTGCTACCAATATGTTGATATTGGCATCTTAAAGCATATGCTGTTTACTGATTACTGTTCCTGCCATGTAGCACTTCATTTCACTATTTAAATAAATGGCCACATTAGCTAAGTTAAGCATTGAGAACATTCCTAAATTGCAGTCATCATTCTTATCAGTCCTTTGATTAAGTTATGACCCCCCCCCCCCATTAAACGCTTCCTTAAACATAATTTAGAAGAAGCCTCCATCCGAATAAATACATTATCAGGCAAAACTGTTCCAGAGGCATGTTTATATGGTGGCGTTTTATTTTAGCACATTTGCTGACGGCCATCTTCAGTAATGATGCGCCACGGGGGGGGGGGAAATATGACCCAGTTGTTTAAATTTTCTAATTATCTGCCTAACGACAATTGGAGGTTTTTTATTTCAATACATTTTTCTATATTTATTTTTTGTAATATAGCAGTTTTATTCTGAACGCTTCTTCTTCGCTTCTTTCAGAGGGAACAGGAAATCAGAGTGGGCGAGCCGGGCCCTCGTGGAGCCGCTAATATGGGAGGTACGGGAACGATTGTGTTGAAAATAGGTTGTTTTTGTTTTTTAACTTTTCCCACACCCGTAGGAACATGTATGTAGTTTCAGCATTTGTTGCTTTATTTGGTTTTCTGTTTTTTTTTTATATTAAGCAGGAAGTGAAAAGATGAGAAAACCACTTAAAACGCGATTTTTACTAAGAGAACATCACAATACACTGTTGAGAATTTGCTTGCGCCGTGGGAAATGTCCTTTAGGAGCTATCTGGCCCCTGAGCTTTCACTCGCAGCCGCTTTCAGATCCGGCTTTCTCTGATGATATTATTATTTATTTGTATTTTTTTTTTTTCGTTTGTGACAAAGATGTGGGTATTCATTATTCTAGTGAATTAAAATACTTAATAGATTGTTTTTATGTTAAGTAGAATGCTGTTATGCTAACTGAGAGCGAAGGATCGGGAGACCAATCAAGGCCGAATATAACATCACATCACCTTTTTTTCTCGTTATGCTCCAATTTTGTCGTGTAACATGTTTTTTGGGGGGGTTTTTTGCAGTCTTTTCCTAAAATCTTCACATGTTTTTAGGAAAGCGTCCTCGTTGCTTTGACACAAGAATATCGTTTAAAAAAAAAACAATTGAGTACACTGGGAAACAGATTTTGCTCCTACCTCAATTGACAAATTAAGCTGGTCTTTAACATCTATACTGACAATTCTGGGACATGTAGCTGGTAAGTGAGGGCTAGCTGTTCGGTGATCTAATTTAAAGACTTGGCTGATACTTGTTGATTATTGTAAGGGAAACGCTGATGGGAGGAACCAGCTTCCTTATTTAAATCTGGGCTAAAAGCTTCAAAGTCACTTGATTGTGTGCCTTCCTGAACCTTTGTCACAGGGTACTGATCCTGTCTGTGATTGGTTGAAATGAACTTCCAGTGTAGGATCGCTTGGACATTTCCTGATATTGAATATAGTAGAATATGAAGCAAAATATGTCGGCAGGTGTTACATTTTTTAGAATTACGTCACAAACAAATTCAAAAGAAATGTAAATAATCATGAAAGGAAATGCAACTGATATCCAGTCTGATTTATATGTATTATATATTTATGACTGGAATTTATGCGCATAGATGTGATCATGCAGCCATGTCTCAGTAAATCACGTTATTACATTATATGTAATATAAAGCAGTGATTTCTGTATATTTGTTTTAATTTAAGCTGCATTTTTAACACTTTTGTACAGAATCCTCTTTGGATGTTACATGTAGTCTGAAATTAACAGACTTACAATGTTTTTGACGCGTTTGTGTTCAATGTGAAGTCCCTATTTTAACATGTTAGCTGGTGGTTCAATATACAAATCACATTAAATGTAAAGTTAGAGCTAAAAACTATAAAAATCACATTTACAGCTTTATAATATAGCTGAAGCTTAAAGAACTATTACTATTCAGCAATAACCAATCGATTATATCCAAAATGAGTTGTAACACATGCTAGTTTGAATTTACAACACACATGAGGTAGTTTTAAGCGAAACAGACTGATGATCCCAATAATCTGTGGTGTTTTGCATGTAGATGGGTTTAACCAGGCCTCCGCTGGGCCCGGTGCTAACCAGGGTCAGATGATGGGCGTGAGTGGAAGGGGAGGAGCCACTGCCCCCGAGGGAGCATCAAGTATGGGGACGCCGTTGATGTCCGAGAATGGAGCCATGGTAACGTATAAAAAAAAAACGTCGTTCTTCATAAATATGATCAGATTTAAAAAATAAAAAAAGGCGCTTGAATTGTTTTAAATTTTTTTAAATTACAAAAGAAATGGAGAGATAAAAAGTACTTGAAACGGGGACGGATCTAGATATTTAAAGCTGTTGGAGACAGGTTTTTATTTTGTTTTGTTTAGTTTTTTTACTTCCTATTTTATTCACTACTTTGTTGACTGGACTTAACAAATACAACATGCAAATGGATATCGACACTTCTACCAAACACAGCTTATTCAAATGTAGAAACAGTTTTGGAAAAATCATAGTTTTGAAGCATGTTAAGTTTCTTTTTACTAATTGTTGTATTTTCTTTTCTCCCATCCCTGTGGGAACACCTTTTTTTTATTTTTGTGTACGCTTGGATGGTGACATTCCTTTCCTGAATACCCCTGGCTGCGACTCTTAACGACTCTTTGAATCTCGTCAACCGACTTCTCATGCTGACCTCAGCGTAACGATAGGTACCCTCAGAGTGGATCGATGGGCGGTCGACCGGAGGTCGAGTCCCCAAAGCAGCAGCAGCAGCAGCAACAGCAACCATTGGGGCCCCAGGGTGGAGCAGCCCCTGGGTATAACCGAGTCAGTCCAGGCCCGGGCGTCTTTGACGGCCCCAACAGCAAACGGCGCAGATACTAACGTCTAGCGGTCCTCACGACTCGGCAGCCAGTGCAATTTTTTCCCCGATTCCCACATAAAACCCTCGTGTTTACGCTTCACCATCATGACTCCCAATTTTTCTGGACATCAGACTTGCATGTTTTTATTTTTTATTTTGTGGATTTCCATTCTGACTGATGAGAAGAATTGTGCTTTCTTTATTATACATATTTTTAGGAGATTGTTCACTTCTATTCGACTTGGGTGGGGGGACTCTCTACCCTTGTAAGAAACTTCAGGATGTATTTTAATTGATCAGCTGGTCCAAATGGGGATCAGAACCATGATGAGGACTAAAGGATAATGTTAGAAAATAGCATGCTACTGTAATATTAATATCAAGCCTCCATAATGTGGTTCCGAGCCCTGTTTAACGAATCAATCCATATTTATATTCCTCATGTCGCTCTTCCTCAGTCTTATCCTTTTAAATGTTGTACAGAGATGTATGCAGTGATTAAAAACAATGTTTAAAGTTTTATATTCTAATAAATAACTTCAAGATCGACCATAGATTTAGGTTCACCGGGGAAAATGTCCCCAAAAAAAAGGTTTTTGTTTTGGTTAATTAGGACCAATTATGGATTCGGTTCAGTTATTGAATTTATTCTTTTCGTTTACACTTAGCTTTGAGATGTTGGTAAGTCTGAACGTGGAAACGGTTTCATCAAGATTTCTTTTTATGGAAGCAAAAAAAAAACACTAGTGTTATTCACAAATCTGTTGCACAACCTTAGATTATTATGTCGTTAAGTAAATCTGATCCAAGAATCTCTAATGCAATGTCAGAAAGGCAGAATGAGTTGAGGGTTTTTTGCGAGAAATTATAAGTTTAATGTATATTTTGCATCAATACTTATTAAAAAATATTAAACGTGAAATAAAAAAATGTAAAAAACAAAGACAAATGAACATTTAGTCTAGTACAAAATGTAAGATTGTAACAAATTAGTGACACCAAGATTAACCACAGGCCTTTTCAGTAATTTAATAATTCATCGCGACTTATTCAATTAATTGAATAAAAACGTTTTGCTGTTTTTGAGCAGAAACTTTTCTTTAAACTTTAAAAATGTGGGATTACTGTTACAACCTTCAATGTGGGGGGTAAGAACATCCCTTGTACCAGAAATGCAGTGTTGCTATGCCGTCATCATGGAGATTGCACCGGGCTACAATATCGTAAATGACGGCATATTTTAAGTACGTCTGCGATGTGTCTAATGTGAGTTTGCATGGGTTAGAAATCTGGCAAAGTAAATATTCAAACGCATTCAGATTTTCCGTTCTGCTTTTCCCCTTTTTATGTATTTGTGTTGCGTTCACGTATATCTTATGAGTGAGTACTGTGAAATATTCCTTTAGCTTTGGGATTTTAACCTCACACACCTTTCTTTCTTTATTGTTCGTGTTGCTCAGAACAATAGGAAATAAGTGTTTGTGCATCTGGTGTAAAATATTTGTCGAATGTTATTTGTCTTAGTTTAAACAAACCCCCCCCCTTTTTTTTTCTTTTTTTTTAAACCTGATGAACAATAAATACCATTAACTTACATCTGCTTCTATCTGTCTTTTACCATATGGGTCGAAGAGTTCTACCAAAAACATGTTTTGATATTTTAGGCAGAAATTTGATGTTTACTACAGGTTTGGAGTGGTCATTTTAGTCAGTTGAGATTATTTTGTGCTAACTAATCCACTGGATTGTAATTTACAGTAAAGATAATTAAATGTAAAAGGAAATATTGCTACGAAGTACACTAGCTGGGTTGTGTACTTCCAAATTGATAAAGATCTGCGCCTTTTCAGGGACCTATTAGACATTTATGTGTCACCATCAGCTGGTAATGGGCCTAGATCTACAAGTCCAGATGAGTCAAAGTTTATTTCTATAGAAAGTTTACAATTATAGTTGATCAAAGTTCTGTATTAAGCTGAAAGCAAACCACAAACAAGTAAAATAAAAATGGCAACCCGCATAATAAAAGCTGAAATATTCTGCCTAAGCGGAAGCAAAATCCAAGGCAGACGGATTACTTCTAAACGTTTGTACAAAGATGCTGAACGATCCATCATGTTTAACGTTTCTGATAACGACATGCCTGCTTATTAAAAATGAATCAAATCTGTAAATAGTGACTGTTTGCTTAAATATTGCGAATAATTCTTTCCTGTTTATTTCATATCATCAGAACATGAATCAATGGGGAAAAAAATGAATGTTGGCAGACTCCCTGCTCTGGTTTTTAAGTGCATTAACATCCAGACCAGGGAAGAGGATTTAGCTTTTTAATGTCTGGAACATTTATTTTATTAATTTGTTCTCCCTCCAGCTTAAATATATTTGAACATCTGGCGACTGACTACGCCAGCTACCTCTTTCCTGCTCTCAAAAAAAAAAGCTTTCACTCTAATAAGGTTTCATCATAAATAAACGAATGAGTAGTTCTGGACACTTTATTGCCTTTACGCGTTTCATCTTTGATTATGCAGCCAAAACAAAATCTTTACATATGTTTTATATTCACTGTTTTTAAATTGAAACTGTTTGCACCAGGCAGTTTGGATCTGGGGTATGTGAGCAGTTTTATTCATACTTTACACCGGGTTAATTTGATTTCGTCTAAACTATTAATCCCTGGACTTTTCCAGTTAAAATGTGTCCATTAGATGGTCATGTTTTAAATATGACAATTTAACATGGTGATTTTTACCTCTCTTTTTAGCAAAATTATATAAAAAATCCTATTAAACTGGAGCTAGCTTTGAGCTAAGCTCTCATTTTCTTGTCTGCTGCTGGTCCTGTTTTCCAGATCTCTAGTACTGCATCCATGGAACTGGTAAATGTTTGCACAAACACTTTTATTTTTTTTAATACCCAAATTGCCTTTTTTGTCCCCCTGGACTTTACTTGTGAAAAGTGTTTTCTAACTTGTAACGAGTCAGTTTAACTTCTGTTGGTCTAATTGTAGTTGAAATCATGAACAGGAAACCCGAAATTGTCACAACTATGTTAATCTTTTGTTATTTGTTGGTTTTTCATGCCAAACTAATTCTTATAGCAGGCAACGATAACCCAGGTATGATTTATATTTCTAAACTATTACAACTGACCAGTCTCCATGTGAACGTCTCATTCCCGCCTAAACCTTTAAACTGGTTCTGCCACCGGAGGTGGGAAAAGAACCTTCCATCGAACGTGTTCGCAAAACCAATTGAAGAATTTTAATTCAGTCACCCTGGAAGGTCTCAGAGCAACAAGACAAGCTGAAACATCTCAGATTCAAGTTTGGTCTCTGACAAGGCCGGTCGAAAAACCTTTATTTTTGAGGTCTTAGATCCGCATGACTCGGCCGCTCTTAACCTGAAGGTCAGGATTGAGGGATCCGATGCTGTTTGAGATCTTTCCGTCGACTTTATGCCGTCAGACTGGCTCTGTTTGAACAATTTTCTCGATAATCTGTGTTGTTTAGGGATATCTTATTTCAATACCCAAGTCAAAAGCTCAAAGTGAGTGATGCCGAGGTTACATTTGATATTAGAATTCATTTGGTCTGTAGCAGAGACGCTAGAACAGAAGAATTTTAGAAACCACTTTGTTTTTCTCTAAATTTTCACTAATACGTTGGTTTCTGTTACTGGTTTCATGTGACGCCGTAACGCAGTCGGCTCCACTCATAGTTTGTTTAAAATTAATTCTCGCTTTGTGCTGAATGAAACAATGAAAACGCACATCGTTCTTTAGCGTCTTCATTGCTAATGTGTTGACTTCCTTTGTGTCCTATAATTTAATTCCTTACATGTGATCATTCCTTGGCGGATCTTTTGGGAGTTTAACTAAAAATGGTACCACCATTTCCAAGTAGCATCGACTCGACCCAGTACCTCCTGGGTCGAGTCGATGCGTCTGAACGAGAAGGATAAGAAAAGTGTTAGGTTGAGGAACGTTGGGAGACACGAAGAGGGTCGTGTTACTTTTCTGCGCCGTGCCCAAGGCGGCTCATTATCAACAGGAGGGGAGGTAATCATTGCGGTGATCCAGTTTAACATGGCTGATTGTGGCCAAACTGGGGAAGGAATACTTCTCTCCGTGGCCTCGTTCCTATTTAGCCCAATTTATGTCCCACTTCTTTTTACTTCAAGACTTCGGAGGTCAATAGAAAGCTTTTTGTTATCCAACTTTAAGTATAAAACAGTTTGCTTATGCATTGTTTAAATAAATAAAAAAGATTTTTAACTTGTTTAAGCCTTAAATGAGTAGCCCACATTGTAAGATCACTGCCCACTTTTATAGTGCTGTTTCCCAGAGATTCTACGTTTTGTAGTCATTCGTCGCTTCAGCAGCCAGTCTGAGGGAATTTTGAATGTCTGTACTTTATTTCTGCATCAAGTCTGTGCTTTAAAGTGTTGGGAATAATTTTTAACATACTAGAAGGTTCACGCTTTTAAAACCCTGTCACGTTTAAAAAAAAAATGTATATATATTTTTAAAGCCAGCACAAAGTTCCATACACCTTGTGGTTTTAACAACATAATGAAATACTAAATATAGTGGCTTCGTTTAACTGTGGTATGAATCCAACAGGTTCTTCGAAGGGGTTTTGGAGGATATTGGCGCACAAACGCCATCATGAAGACCAACGAACACAGACGGGTCACGGAGAAAGATGAGGGGATGTTTAAAATACCAATGACATTTTAAAGACATCCTAAGCTTTAAACAAACATCAAGTGATAAACAAGTGTCTTGGTCCTTTTGGAAAATGAATCCACACCTGCATGTAGGTCCTGTATGTAGGAGTGTTATTTTGGCTTTCTTCTTGCCCCCCAATAAACACCAGATTTGAGTGGATGACTGATGGTTCCTGTCCACACATTCTCCCACCTGAGATGTGGATTTGTCATAAATTACACTGTTCACTTATTAGCCAACTGGTTGAATTTGACTGTATTTAGGAGCACTAGAATCAAGGGGGCTGTAATTTAAACCCAACCTTTCCGCTTGTTTTTAAAACTTTAAAAGTGGGCTCACGTGGACTAATATGTATCTCACATAAAATCTGAATAATATTGGCGTTTCTAGTATATTTGTTAGATCTTTTAGCACATTTGACTGCAGAAACGTGCACTTTCCTCCCAAAAGATCTCAAATGATCGCCGATCTGATTGGGTCGATTCAGGTAAAAAATAGTGGAGACCTATTTTTCCGCGGCACGGCGCCGCCTCCTCCGCGCCGTGCGTAAAGACGCATTAAGCCTTGGCACAGCGGCTGTTAAACCCGACAGGAGCTGCTGCCGGTTACAGCGCAGCCCCACACTGATGCCTACCCGACCTGGCTTTTATTCATAAGGAGACCACATCATCTCGTTGATCGCGTCTATGTGTGTGCAAGTGTCCAGCCTGCTCCAGACTCTTTATGTGATTCATGGGATTTCTGTCTGGACTGAATGGATAACATGTCTCCACAGCAGCAGCAGCAGCAGCAGCAGCAGCAGCAGCAGCAGCAGCAGCAGGGCAGCCTGCAGGTGAACACACGGGTGAGTTTCCTTCTTTTAGATGTTAGCATCTGAAATGCTCGGTGGTTTCTGGCTTATATGTGTGAGGGAGAAGGTCAGAGTTCGGGTACTTCGCCAGGGGCGCATCCAGGGCTGCCCAGGTGGGGGCAGCTGATAACCACAGTGTGGTAGCATCATTTTACTAATTCTTAATTTTAGTTTTTATTTTAGTTAGAAAAACAGATTTTTCTTATATTTTCAACACAAACCTATAAAAAAAATCTGTTAATACTTGAGGTTTAACATTATTTTTTTAATATATTATCCTAATATGTATTCTTGCACAAATTTCACATATAATGTGTTAAATTCCTTTTTCTTTTTACTAACAAAAATCCAAACATGTGGCATCAATTTATAGTGAGCCCTTTACTCTCATACCACCAGATGTTTACATGCATTATGTTTTCTTTTTGTTTTCTGTGTTATTAATTAGAATCCAACTGTCTGTAATATTTTCTCAGTGTAAATTTAGGTGATATAATAAAGATTTTACATTTTTGTGGTGAGAACACAGCAAGCATGCCTTCTGCTTAGATGACGCCAGTTAATTATTAATTAATTATCATTAGCAAAACTGTTTAATAATATTTTATTTATATTTTTTTAATAAATCTTGAAGCAATTTCCAGAAAAAAAACATGTGTTAGTTTAGTTATAAACATCTATACGTTTTAATAGGATTCAGGTCAGTTCAGTTTCATAACTACTTTCATACAGTTCAGTTCGTTTCACTCAAACCTCTCTCTGATACGGGAGGCTCCTTGTGTCTTTTAAGTCAAATAAAAGTAATTGTAAGGCTTATTGATCTATTTATGAGCTCTGAAGCTCTGATGGGAATCGTCCGCTGTTAGTTTTGTGGCGCTTTGGTTTCGAACCGTCCAGTGATTTCACTTCCATGACCAGCGTGATGTTTGAATAACAAACATTGAGACGGGGTCAGATTATCCTTCACCTTTTTCATGGATATGTGAACTACGCATAATGGAGCCTTCTCTCAGTTTACCACACAGGATTTCCTATCAGATTCTATCTTTGTGTCCTGTGAACCGTTTGTGTGTTATTTTTACCATATACTCAGGATCATACATCCACTTAGAGAACCAGCAGTTGAAGCCAAATCCAAATATTTTAGTGCGTTGTCGCAGGCTTCGTTAAGAGTTTCCGTCCCACAGCACCACACATCCTCTCCCGTACTTGACCTGCTTCTAAACATGTTCCTCTTTTGTCCCTGATTCCAGTTAAATTCCCAGTAGAGTTTAGGAAACTCCACTGATTTCCACTGGTTGAATACTTGCTAACCCCTAGCTGACACTCACTGGCAGGCTTTGTTTGATCCCATTTCCATTACTTTAAACATTTATCTCATTGCTCTGGGTGTAATGACATGTAAATAATGAATCTAGATAAGCATCTATCTGATCTACAATTGGTTAATATTTCCCTAGTGGAACATCAACATCGCCCTGAAAGATTTTTTATTTTGTGTGTGTGTGTGTGTGTATTTTTAATTCGGAAAGCTAACATTGTGATTCTGCGGCTGGAACATCAGGAATGTTTCACCACTCTGTGACCGAGGGTAAATCAGCGATGTTGCGCCGTGAGACGACAGAAATGTGTGGACGGGATTGTCGGTAGTTGGACTGAGGAAGACTTGACGATGTAGAGTTTTGACTTTTTCCCTTTCTTTAGATCTGATGAGATCTAAAGAAATGAGGGAAGAAGAATCTTAACCCTTCTTCCCTGCTGACATGCGGCTATCTCTAAGTTCTGGCTCTTTTCCTGCAGGGTTTATTCATCCAATTTTAGCTGTGTCTGTTATATTAAAGCTAAACTGAGTGCAAACACGCAGATTTGGCTGCATATTCGGCATAACTTGCTGGTTAGATTTGGTGTTCAGCTTTGGAGAGCTGCTGTGATGCTTGAATAAATACTGTGGGAAACTTTCACAGTGAAACCTTTTGAACTTTCGAGGTTTAGATCAACGAATGCCAGTCCGACCCAAATCTGTTGTAATCTTGGCCGCTCGATGCCGTGGATCCAGTCCGAACCCAAGTTTTTCTCCACGAAAACAACACAAAATAATCACGTTTTTACTGTAGGAGCTCCAAAATGTTGCCGCCTTGCACAAATATGCGCAGCGTTTGATATTTTCCACATGTGGTCACATTAAAACCACAAACCTAAATGTATTTTAACAGGGTTTCATCTGCAACACAAAGGGGTGCGTGACTGCAAGAGAAATGATGCATGAGATTCAAAAAGTGTGGCTTTTTTTTTTTTTTTTGTAGGTCACCTTGAGTGAATTCTTTGTAAACCCATCACCTCTCCAGTTTCAGCTGCGAGCATTTCGAGGTACATTACCTCATTCGGAGACAGAAATGTTTCTACATTGTCGCATTCAGTTTCAGGTCTTATTGCAGATACTGAATTAGACTCTGGGTCATTCTAACGCCATAAAGATTTGAACAAAACCAGCTTATTTTACTGGTTTTAATCAAATCATCTATCCATCTTACTATTAACTCTCCTTTAACCAAGTTCCCGTTTCCACTGGATGATGGCATCCCCTCAGCATGATGGGGATGCGCAGTTAGATTAAAAATTGAAAAAATTGTTGCTAATCAACTGAGAGAGCATTTGATGAATAATGACCTATTTGAAGAATTTCAGTCAGGTTTCAGAGCTCATCATAGCACAGAGACAGCTCTCCTTAAAGTTACTAATGATATTCTCATGGCCTCAGACAATGGGCTCGTGTCTATTCTAGTTTTGTTAGATCTCAGTGCTGCTTTTGACACAG
>JAVLVB010000242.1:337349-349267 GCA_032876305.1 Orestias chungarensis | reverse complement strand
ACTCCCAGTTGCCTTCAGACAGGGAACCGAGCCGAAGATGAGACTCCCACTTGCGTTCAGACAGGGAACTGAGCCAGGGATCTTAAATCTAATTGAGCAAAGAAAGGAAGCTCAGCAAAAAATGTTAATACCGGTAGCGTTCGGACAGGAAACTGAACAAAACCTGCCCAACCCAGTAGCTTTTGAACAGGGTACCGAGCCGAAACTGTCACTTCCAGTTGCCTTCAGACAGGGAACCGAGCCGAAACTGTCACTTCCAGTTGCCTTCAGACAGGGAACCGAGCCGAAGATGAGACTCCCAGTTGCCTTCAGACAGGGAACAGAGCCGAAGATGAGACTCCCAGTTGCCTTCAGACAGGGAACCGAGCCGAAGATGAGACTCCCAGTTGCCTTCAGACAGGGAACAGAGCCGAAGATGAGACTCCCAGTTGCCTTCAGACAGGGAACCGAGCCGAAGATGAGACTCCCAGTTACGTTCAGACAGGGAACTGAGCCAGGGATCTTAAATCTAATTGAGCAAAGAAAGGAAGCTCAGCAAAAAATGTTATTCCCAGTGAGAGTCCATACACACAAAAAGACCTGTAATGGGGAGATTATTAACGGAAAATGCTATGAGTTCAACCCCAAGTTGCTGTCCTTCAAAGATGCAGAGGTAAGAGTATTTACAGAACTGTCAAACAGTATTTGGCAATTCTTAGATCTCTTATGTTTCTACTGTTTGTCACCGCACTTAAGGGTTACGGATCAACAGTTTTAAAACTAGGGGTTAACAATTAGGAAAAAACAAAACAACATATCCAAACTAGTTTGCTACGATGTAAGAAAGCAATTGCCCCTTAAACCTACCATCTGGTTGTAACACCCTGAGGTGCAACAACATTTTCCATAACTGGCAATGAGTGTTTTCCATGTGAGGGGTCAGGGGAGGCCTTGATGGATAACCCAAGTGTACCTGAACTGAAGGTCCTGAACCAATGGACAGACATTACTCTTTGGGAAATTCCTAAAACAGAACAGAATTCACGGTTACAACAGTGATGGCAGTCCAACCATGTCCTACTGCAACAAAGGGCGTCACACTACCTCATGTTTCACCGTTCTTTATCCGATTATATAGATACAACCTTCAAAAAAGTTTTATGATTTAACTCGTCAATCTTTAAGGTACTGTCCCATAAGCCTTTGGAGATATCTTAGCACCAGTGTAATAGAACAGGCTTTAGTCCACAGACCTTTGAAATCTCCCTTGGATGCCATTTTTGTCCATGTTGCTCTGGGTCATTTTTGACCTCCTGGATAGGTTCCTAATGAACTATTGGAGTAATTTTGGTAGGCCAGCCACTCCTGGGAAAGTATACAACTGCAAACTCTCCTCCAAATTTTCTTCATCTTTGGATAATGGCACTCACCAGAATTACCGGAGGTTTCTAAATGGCTTTGAAACCGTTTTCAGACACAGATTTAAACACCTTGTTTCACATCTTTTCTTAAATTTCTTTAGATCAAGGTATGATGTCAAAGATTTCGCCCCTCTTGACTGTACAGGTCCGACAGTAATCAGACATTTGTATAAGGAAAACCTAACCAAAAAATGTTAATCATGTTAATTATTAATCTCTATTTGAAAACTGTATTTTGTATGTACTCATGTTACATTATAGAGATTTAATCCTTTCAGTGGATTCATAAACCCCATTTGTAAAGTATTATTTCAAGTCTTGTTTTCTCGAATTGTTCTTTATGTAATATTAAAACAATTCCCATCTTTTCACCGCCCAGGCCTTTTGCAGAAATCTTGCCCCAAAGGCTCAGCTCGCCTCCATAACAAGCGGAGATCTCCATTCTCGTCTGGTTTCCCTGGTGACCAAGGGTGGGGAGAACAACCCCGTGTTGACCTGGTTGGGAGCCACAATCAAGGCAAGTTACTTCCATAGTTAAGCACCAGTATCTGCAACCAGACGAAGTGATTTTCGAGAAATCCCCATCTAGAGTACCTTTTTACCCAAGGACGCAATGACGCTGATGATGCAAGCA
The DNA here is from genome assembly GCA_032876305.1 of Orestias chungarensis. NCBI lineage: Eukaryota > Metazoa > Chordata > Actinopteri > Cyprinodontiformes > Cyprinodontidae > Orestias > Orestias chungarensis. Next base: position 347,233 of record JAVLVB010000242.1, on the reverse strand, counting down.
GACTGGCCGTGTACTGTGGCACCAAAAGGAGGCCAAGGAGAGTGTCATCAGATATGTTATCAACAGGACAGATAATGTTATTCTTACCTTGGTGTAACATTGACCCCTTGAACCTTTATTTGGAAGAGTTGCACACTTTCCTGTTGCTTGGAAAGCCCAAAATGTTTCAGTGTTAGTGAAAATATGGGGTTATACATTTGGGGAGGGAAAGTAAAGAGGAAAAAAAAGTGTACGAAGTCAAACCTAAAGTTATACTCAGAAGTTTAAATACAATCATCATCAATATTGGTGTTTCTGGATTCATTTATTCATTTTTAATCTTTTAGCAGTTTTCTCTGCCTGGATGAGGAGGTTTGTCTTACAAAACTCATCAAACAATCAACCATTATCTGTAAAGCAATATTCTTACCGTCGAGTGTAAACACAAATTACTTTACAGAGGTTTAAAAACAGGGCCGACATTGAACAGCTAGATACCGACACACTAGAATGATTAAATCAGATAAACAGACAAGAGAGCATACACCTAAAACACATAGACTCTAGAATGGTGGTGGTGTAAGTTTGGCTTCTTTTCCTAGGCAGAAGTGTTAATGTCAAGGTCTGAAGTACCAATAATGCCATGTTATCAGCGTAGCCATAAAAAATAAACGCAGTGTCACCTAATGGAGGCCTGTAAAGATTTAAAAAGGTGGGAACTAAGGCTAAAGCTTGTGGAACACTGTTTTCTCATATAGATTCTGTAATTTTCTCTTACTAAGGTATGTGTTTAAGACCACATCAGGACAGAAAGTGCAATCGGTCTGATCCAATCTAGAAGCAGGGTGCGGTGAAATGTATCTGGAACATACTGGCACGTACCCGGGAAGCTAGTTTGGCCCGTCAGTTGACAACTAATACGTTTCTGGGATTGTTTATTGCAAAAACCATCATCCATAGAAAAGATTGTGCATGAGTACAACTTCTATGAACGTGAAGAAGGCCCAATATGTCACTGTCAAACTGAAACGAATCAGTTGGGATGTTAAAAAAGAAACTGGTCCGGCTTTAAAGTGCCCACATTCATTAATCATGAATAGAAAAACTTGTTATTCGGCCACGATAAAACATCATGCCATTATTTTTTTGGCATATAAAGACTTTTGACGGCTAATATGAATGAGATAGTAGCATCTAAACCCAAATGCAAATACACTGATTTTACGCTGCGCAGAACCAGCGGGCCTCGTGGGTTGATGGGTCAAACTGGAGCTACAGCGACTGGATGCCGGGACACCCCAACGTTCACGGAGACAAACCAGCCTGTGTCCAGATGTTCAAGATAGGTATGTCTTCGCCAGATAGGTACACCCCTCCTAGGCTGAATAACTGAATTTCATCACTACATTCTTCTGTCCCTACTCGCTTTCCCAGATGAGAGCTGGTGGACCGTGGCCGACTGCGAACTAAAGCGAGCGTCTCTCTGCTCGTATCCCGTCGCGGCCTGAAAGGCGAAAGAACCAGTGACGATACGAGATCCGTCTCCTACAGCAAGAACAATCTCTCAATGTGCTGTTGTCCAATCAGATCACGTGATAAAATCGACTTAATTAAAAGCAAGCATACCACAAAAAAAATTATTGTATGTATTTTCTTTAAATAACATAAAAACATCAGCATCTTTTAATTTAGACAAGACTTTATTGATTGTTTCCCCAGATGTGTATACAAAGGCGTTTTTACAGATTAGGGAGCAGAGTTAAAACAATGTTACAAGTCTTAGTAACTAGAAAGTGCAAAAAGGACATTTAAAAGACGCAGAAATAAAAATCATGCTGTACATCATATATATATATCTATATATCTATATGCTGTATTCATAAATAATCACAGATATACACACATCCAATTTAGGTGACACTCACAGAGGATGCAGCTAAGACACAAAATAGTATTTTTGATTACAATGCAAGTCCAATATCATTGGTTCCCGTTGAGACTGCAGAGGCTGGACATGTGGAATGCTGCAGGTCGGTTCTGGGGATAAAAATGGCTTGATGACGGATCTGTTGACACAGAGGGCATAAAGGCACTCCGTCTGTTGCAGTCGTGGAGCAGCTGCAACAGTGGTCTTATGCGAGAGTGACGGACATGTCTTCCAAAACCCATTCAGAACACAATTTAAGCACCATGTATAAAAATCTCAGGAAGGAACGCAGTTTTGTCTGTGCCCTCCCCCCTCAAGCTGTGAGGTTTAAATAAAATAAAAAATTACAGAGTTATTACAAGAGAGGAAGAGACTGAAGCAAAAAAGAAATAAACAAATGGTGCAAAAACAGCAATCTCCTCCATAGCTGCTTCATACTGCAGAGTAAATAACTTAGAAACAAATGTCATACTTTACATAAAAGGCATGCAAACCACACTCGATGCCCCGTGGAACGAAAACTTCACTGATGTCAGTCATGATGAGCAGAAGTAAAGAATACGAAAACATTAAGAGAGTGTTCTGTGCAACGCCGTAAGCGTCGAGGGGGCGGGGAGGGGGCGAAACTAGCGAGACGCCGTCCCGGTGAAAACCGAAGGAAGACTGGAATCAGAGAGAGGAAGAAGGTCTCAACAGGCACGTGACGAAGGAGCAGTATTGCTGCCAACGCTTGACATGTATCATATCATATCATGTCATATCAGGAAGCCCTTGCAGAGTTCATGCCGCGTCGGGAGTCTTCACAAGAACAGAAATCAGACAGAACGACTGCTACGTATGCAAATTCAAGTAACTCGAAACCATTCGGCAGCACCTTCCCGCGTCAGATCCTCAGATAGAAGCTCGCTGTGCGATAATGTAGTGTATGAATCAAACCGTCGCCACCATGCATCGATCGACCAGAAACCTTGATATTTATATATAAATATGAACAGGATTGTATGTTTTTCAGTGTTGAACACATTTACTGGCATCTCTAGGTAAGATGTGTCAAACAAAACTTGATACTTTTGAAATCACTTTTGAAACTTGATGGGTTTTTTTTGTGTTGCTGCAGCATCTCCCAGTTTAACTAGAGTACATTCTTCGCTCATGAAGAATGCACTTATTTTCACAACGGATCCACCTGCAGTATTTGAACCAACGTGTTTAGCATATTTCAAACTAAATGAAATTCCTCATAATTTTCTGAAAAAGTTGACTCGTTTTACCCAAAGTTGACCAGACGTTCCCGTTAGAGTAAGTGAATCGCAAAGGAAACAGCTGTGATTGTGATAGTGGATGATAAGAAAAGAAAAAACTTCTGTGAAGTACTGTGCTGTGGGCCCATTTCTTTTCCCCCGGAAAACCTCATGGCATCATAAACGTTCAATTTAAGGGTACTTGTTCTCTTCTTCCCTCATTTTTCAGGAGAGAAAATTGGTTTTTGTGTGTCACGGGATTTTAAAACAGCCCAGGGAGACTGAAAACAGTGAGTCGCTAATCAGAAACTACACTAAAACACGGCCCGGCATCTCCTCTAAAAGCCTAAGGAACCCATAAAAAATGCACGAATTGCGATTAAAATCGTTCATTACATAAGCCTTTCAGTGTGGGAATTTGTTAGTGCAATAAATGATGATTATTAAACCATTTTACTTCTTTAAGAAAAAAAAAATACGCGTCCTTGTCTGTATACAAAAAACCCCCAAAAACAAAGAGCTTCTGCGAGGCTGCATGGTGGCGACCAACATAGACAGACGGTCTAACCCAAAACAAAGGTCAGTTGAAACCAGACATTCAAAAATAATGGCAAAATGCTTCTCATGCACACATATGAACACACGTGTTTGATTTTTCTTTAAATAATGAGGAATGAAGAGGGAATATTAGTGTTCAGGTGGGAAGCAGTGGAGTTTTCTGCGAAGGAGCCCACGGCGCCAGCGCTTTGATGGCTAATCCAATGCAGAAAATACCAACAAAAGATGGGAAATGCGGGTTTTTTTTCTTATTTTGGGGGACACAGAACTGCTGTTAAGCAACTGGTTCAAGGGAGTCAATGAAAATGGTGGAGGGTGACAGGAGTGTGGGGCTGGTCCGGGATCAGTTGCTCCCCTGCTGGGTGTGGTACTCCGTCTCCGACGAGATCTGGGTGAGCCTCCTGCCGGAGCCCCACAGCTTCCGCGTGATCTGGCTCGATCGCACCTGGGAAGAGTGGAGGGAGGGGAAGGGTGGAGGGAGAGGAAGGTGGAGGGAAGGGATAGAGAGCGCAGGGAGTCGAAATAAACAAAAGGAGGGATGTGATTCATGGTCGGAGCTTGATTGACTTGTGAAGGTAATAAAGGAAAAACAATCAAGGCTTGATTCACTTCGGGGAGTCAATGGGAGCAAAAGCAAAATGAGGGGCAGCGAAAAGGTGCAATGATTGAAACTAAGCTCGCTTTTTTTTTACAATTTTGGCACAAGATTATTGTTACTAGTTTGTTCTTATGGCTTTTGTTTGCAGGAGTTTCACAGCATGTGTTTTAACGTCGGCGTCCAACTGGACCCTGGTTAACGTTGGAGAGGAGCCCAAACAAGTGCTTTTGATTATGATCAAAAACTATAAATGACGCGCTACGGTCTCTGCGGGCCGGAGGCGGGGCTGAACACCAGTCGGTCGCGCTGGTGCAGCAGACGCGTCGGCGATCGCGCCCGGAGCGACGCCAGCAGCGGCGAGGCCATGAGCGGCGAGCCCTCCAGGCTCTGGGCGATGTAGTTCCGCAGGGAGCTCTTTACCTCCGCCGGCTTGCCCACGCCGACGATGATCAGCTTGCCGTCGTCCAGGCCCACCAGGACGTGGCTCTGCTCCTTGGTAACGGAGACGCAGCGCACGGGCACCCGCATGGCCATGGGCTCGAAGCAGAGAGACAGGCTGCGCGGGAGAGACTTCGCCGTCACTCATCATGTCTTAAAAGTCCTTTTGCTTCAATGCACTTCCTAGTTGGGCACTTTAAAACCAAGCGCGGCTCGGTTTGCTTACCTGTACAGATCCCGGATGGACAGGAAGCCCTGCTCACTTCCAATGATCACATACTCCCCGGAAACGCACATGTCCGTCACCTGCTCCTTCAGCCGCTCGCTGCAGAGGTGCTTCCCATTCACGGAGTAGAGATGGAGAGTGTTTTTATCCTGGATAAAAAGCAAAAAGTAACTAAACCGTCGCCTCTGGATCTTTAAACGTGAATATATACGTTCAGTGCTGGCGCGCTTACCTTGAGGGTGGCCTTGCCCTCCAGGCAGGTGTGGACCAGCAGGTGTCCCTCCCACGACACGGCCAGGTGGAGGACAGACAGCGGCAGGGAGCTGTCGCACGGCGGCCGCAGGCAGCGCATGTACTGGCCTCGGCGCACCGTGTGGATGATGACCGTGCCGTCCTGCAGGGAAAACGAGCATGACACAAACCAGCCTGTTTTCGCTAGTTTCTCTAGAACCATCCCCCAACTTCAAGCACGGAGGTGGAAGCATTAAGCTCTGGGAGGTTGTGTTATGGTAACACATGCTTCTGAATGCTGCCGTTAACATAAAGAATGTTTCTATGCTGGTCTAGATATACCGTACAGCAACAGGAGAAACAGGAATAAGAGCTCGAGCTTTGAGTTAATAATGTAGAAAGTGGTTGTAAACGGGGTCTAGGTACAACAAATCATTTGTGACCAAAGTGTCATTTTCTGATCTGTATGGAAACTCTTACTGAGCAACTATGGAAAACATAACAGGCACAGTTTATTTAAGAAAAGCATAAAAGGATAATTAAAAGTTGGGCGGGCAGCTAAAACTCGTGAGGATTACACTGCTGCATTCAGACACACCAATCCACCACCAGGTGGCAGCCCCGGGAAAGCTCACCCTCGATCCGGAAACAGCCATGTCCAGCTCCGTGCTGATGGCCACGCTCACCACCTCATCCGTGTGCCCGTACAGGACCTGGATGGGTTTGGGGGAGAGACCCACCGGAGCTCCGCCCTGGTAAAAACAGGAAATACGAGCCCACTTTCATCCCTCATCATAAGACCTTTAATTTCTGAGTAAATACAAAGCTGCACTGCTCCAAACCTGCTGCAGAACCTGCCACACCATGCAGGTCGTGTCTCTGGAGCCAGAGATCAGGTGGATGCCGCAGTGGTCTGTTGATAAGCAGGTTACAACATCTGAAGGGTAGAAAACAAAAACAAAATGAAACGTTACAGGAGAAATTTGTGGAGAAGGGAAACAAACGCGGATCATTTGAAACGTTTTCTTCACCCATGTGTCGGATGTGCTGCCCCACAGTCTTGCCCCTGACCAGCGAGGTCACCCTGAGGCTGTTGTCCCAGTGTCCGCCGCTGAAGAGCAGCTTCCCGTCGTGGGAGATGACAAACAGGTCGGCGGCCAGCTCCACGTCGGCGGCGAAGGGTCCCGGCAGGAAGCGCTGGGCTCTGGAGGAAGGTAAAGAAGGATGACGACCGTGTGTCCGGAGCACAGCTCCGCGTGTCGCGGGAGCGGCGTTTCTCACTTGGCGTTGGACACGGCGGGGTCCTTGATGAAGGTGAAGTAGTTGGAGATGTTCTTGTTGTAAGGCAGCCACCCATGGGTCCCCACCAGGCAGTTCTGACTCACCGTCACCTGGAGACGGTAAAAATAAATAAATAAAAACCCCAATCCTTATTGTCAGGATAATGGAAACAAAGCGTTAAACGACTGGACTCACCATCGTGTCGGGGCTTCCCTGCGTGATGAACGAGTGGGACTGATTCTTCGGCACGACGGCTTTAACCAGCGGCACGTCGTCGCTGATGCCCTGCGATAAAAAAAACAAAACAACCGTCAGAAGATCAGTCCGCAATCATCGCGAACAAGTACAGAGATTCGAAACACCTCGACAAAGAAGGACTTGAGCTCGCCGAGGTGTTCGAACATGTTGAGGGGACTCGAGTCCGGCTGAGCCCTCCTCTTCTCTACCTCCTCCTGGAACAGACGGACCGGATGGGGCTCCTGCGAGCAGAGCGCTGTGAGGGGCGTGGCGAGGCGGATTTATTCAGACGGCTTTCGGGCGTCGCGGCTCGCCCTCTTACCTTCAGCAGCTGGCACGGCGTCTGGCCAAAGTTGTTGATCATGCCTTCGACGGCCTTGCGGTCCTTCTCTTCCTTGATGGCGTCCAGGTCCACAGCGCCTGGGAAAAAAAACACGGGACGGCCTTGAAAACAAAAACTTCTGAAAACCAAATCAGAGGCCAATGCTCCGGATACCTTCGTAAGTGCAGTAGTAGAAGACGTTGAGCGCCTCCACGGCTGCGGGGCCCCTCTGTTTGTAGCCGAAGATCAGATCGATCCACTCGTGGAGGTGAGCCGAGACGTATTCGGACTCCTGGGAGGAGGGAAAAGCCGCATCAACGGCCGTCTGCAGTTTAGACTAAGCGAATAAAACCGGACCTCACCAGAGCTTTCCGGTGCTTGTAGATGAAGTCCTCGGGCGTCTTGGCCCATTTGGGGAGGACGACGTCGTTGACGCGCTCCTTAGAGATCTGCAGGCGGCCCAGATCGAAACCTGATGAAGAGAGGAAAAAAAAGAAAGATGTAGACGTAGAATATAAAGGGAGCAGTTTAATAAACTAACACACCATTTTGGTTCTCCAGAAATTCGGGGAAGTAGAAGAACTCTGGGATGAGCTCCTTGACGTCGTTGGGGTTGTCCATGAGGGTCTGCCACGTCGCCGGGATGGAGTGGAACTGCCGGTCAGCGCAGTCGAACCTGCGGGGAGAGACGGCACGGCGCTGGTGACGCCGGTCTCAGCCAGTGGGAGGAGCGTGGAGAAAAAGCAGAGATCCTCACCGTCCACTCTGGAGCTGGATGTGCAGCGAGGTGAACGGCTCCACTCGGATCATGTAGTGCATCACCCCGGCGGCGTTGGAGTAGTGCGTGCCGTAGTGGAACCGGTCGATGGTGCCCGTCAGGTCCTCGAAACTTTCATACCTAGCGGGGGCGGACAATTAAACGGACCGACTTACGGCTCGGACATTCAAACGGTTTTGAGGACGATGGAGCCGAGCGGGAAAAACGTTGAGTACTTCTCTCTGACTGCTTTGGCGTTGCGTTCCTTCTGCGCCGCCATCGGTTTCGACAGATCCCTGAACACGCGCGGGTCCGACAGATCCAGCTCCTCTGAAGTGTAGTCAGCGAGAATCCAGGGAAACTGGGACAAAAACAGGAAATCCCCTCAAGTACCCATTAGATATCAGGGACCGCAGCGCGAGCGGCTCGGTTTTGAGCGTACCACCGGGTATTGAGCTAGGTCGTTGTACGTTCTGCCCGCGATGGTGTTGAGCTGCATCAGGTAGTCGAAGTTGGAAATCTCTCGGCTCACCCATTTCTGCGGGGGATTTACAGACGCCCCTTAGACGGATTCAACTCGATTTTGACTCGTGAAGAGATCGGGGAGCGAAACTCGCGCTTTGCGTGAAAGTTGCGGCACCACGAAAGCTTTAAGGTGAAGTGAACCTGCGTGAGCCCGGAGGCCTTCAGAAGCTCCTGAGGCGAGCGGGTCCCATGAAGGCTGAGCGATCGCAGCAGCAGCATGCGGCTGTAGACTTTGTTCCTCGCCTGTTGATAGAAAGAAAAACCAACGTTTAACAAATCCAATCACTTTTGTTGGTTTAATAATAGAGTGGACTTATCTGTGCCTATTTTTAGAATCAGGATGGTTTATTACCTCCTTTTTAAAGTTAAGGAAGTAATTGGTTTGGTCAATGAGGAAGATTTCAAGTGCTGAGCGACGCAGGTTATATCGTCGGAGGTGGACTTCCCGGATCTGTGAAAGGGGCCATTTGAAGTCATGGCCCACTCCTTTAAAGGGACAGAAAAATAGAAGACATTTATAGCAAAAAAGGCGTTTTTTTATATAACAGGCCGTCTTCTATGATGTCTCCTCACCCTCCTCCTTCTCCTGGCTGCTGTCATAGAAGTAGATGTGCTGAGTCGTGAGCTCGAGGCGACCGGGCACCACCTCCACCACCGTCACCAGCTCACAGTCCTCCCACAGCACCATTTTCTCCTTCTGACCCGCCTCCTCTGCCTCAGCTCTACAGGACACAGTGAAGTAATAGAGTCAAAACAGACCATGTGACCATTTTGTTACTCATGAAGCCGTGTGGTTATTCATCTGACTGGTTGCCGGTGGCGGCGGGGTCGTCCTCCGGCAGCTCCAGGACGTCGTCCTCCAAGTCGCTGACTTTAACTTGCTTCACAGCCTCCAGCAGCAGCGGTTCTGGATTCACACGCTGCTGCTGGACACCTGAGTAGATCAGAGGTAAGAGGTCGCCTTTCCGTTTTGTGTTCACTGGCAAAATACGTTAGCAATGACCGAATTGGGCGAGAGGACTCTTACCCAGGTTGTCTCTCAGAGCGCTGGCCTCTCGGTGAGGATCGAAGTTGTAGTTGCGCACCAGCTTCAGCCTCATTCTGGAGAAGTTCTCCGCACTGGACACCCTCCAGTGCATCTCATCTTGGAGTCTGTGGGGGAGTAGCATCGGAAAATGTCACCGTATTGCAGTGAGAGAGAGCTGGATTTTCAGGAGACACTAGGAAGGCTAAACAGAGAGCATCTTTCGGGGATTTCCAGCTCTGACTGAATATACTGGATTGTTTATGTCTTAATATCTTATTCTGGAAAGTAGCTAATAAAATAGATTAAAAGTAAATGAATAATAAAGAATACATATACATACATATACATGTATATACATATATATGTATGTATGTATATATATGTATATATATATACATGTATATATATATATACATATATATACATGTATATATATGTATATGTATATATATGTATATATATATATACATATATATACATGTATATATATGTATATGTATATATATGTATATATATATATACATATATATACATGTA
>JAVLVB010000242.1:316283-337249 GCA_032876305.1 Orestias chungarensis | reverse complement strand
TATATATATATATATATATATACATATACATACATATACATATATATATACATATACATGTATATACATATATATATACATATACATGTATATACATATATATATACATATACATGTATATACATATATATACATATATATACATATATATGTATATACATGTATATGTATGTATATATATATATATATATACATATACATACATATACATATATATATACATATACATGTATATACACATATATATATATACATATACATACATATACATATATATATACATATACATGTATATACATATAATAGGTCTCAACATACCTGTCAGCCCACGGGCCTCTTTCACACACCAGACCCCGTCGTGCCACCTTCCACTGCCTGAGGGTGGCGTTGTTTTGGGTGTGTTGCTGCTTCAGCATGTTGTTATAGCGCAGGTTTTCTTGGCGGCTGCGGCGCGAGAACGGCTCCACGAATTGCTCCTGCACGAAGAAAGGCGACCGCTGAGTCTCTGGGAGGGACTGCGTGGGTTTTCGGCTGGTCATCGGGGGCTCACCTGGAAGCGGATCTTACTCTCACCCCTCTCCCTTTCCCTTTTGTGCAAGCTGACCATGAAGGCTTCGTAGCACTCCTTCCAGTACAGAGCCATGGTCTCATGGCCCTGGCTGAACGTCTCGATTTCGTACTGCTTCATGTACGGAATGATCTGCAATCGGCACGAATCAGGGAAACTTCTGTTAACGCCTCGTGAATCTGCGCGAAGCAATTGGCCACAAAAGGACCGGAATCTCATACATATTTGTCGAGGTAGACGCGCCACTCGGGGGAGCTGCAGTACAGCTTAAAGTCCTCATAGAAGGAGGGACTGCCGTTGGTGTCGGGGAGCTGGGGCAGGTGCAGCTCCATGTAGAGGAGGCGGTGGACTTTAGAGAGCAGCGTCCGGAGAACTGGAACCAGAAACGTGTACGTCTCCTCGTTCTGCTCCTGGATGGAGCGCCGCAGGATCCCCTCCAACTTCCCCAGCAGGTAGCAGCCCTCCTCCTGGTTCGACACGTCTTTGGTTTGGAGGATGCCGTTGAGTTTGGCCGAGGCCATGGCACACACCTGGGAGCGATTCATTAAGAGTCCGGTTTGGGAAAAGTCCTTAAAACCAACAACAAGGAGAACTCACCTCTGTGTCTTCCTGAGCCATGAAGCCCAACAGGAGTCTCAGTCCCACTTGGGAGAGCTGAAACCACTGAGTTCCAGCAGAGTACCACACCATGAGGCAATCCATTAGTGTCCAAGTCTCCTCCAGCACCTTATCCGTCCACAGTGCAGGGTTGACCAAACCCTCCGCCTGGAGGAAGTCTTGCACGACGTAAAGAAGCCGAACCGCGTTCTCGGTGTGTTGCGGCAGCGTAGCGGCCGAGGCTTCCCGGTTATCGGCCACGGCCCACTCCAGCATGTGCTCCAAGAGGCTGGAAGCAATAAAATTTTGTTAAAAAAACACTTTTTTTCCACAAAAAGTAACATAACATTCAACCGCGACAGGACGCAGACCTGAGCTTGATTTGGTCGACAGGAAGCAGCAGCTCATTGGCCGTCCCTAGTTTGGCAAGAGCCGAGAATACCTGACCCCGCTCCAGCCAGGCCGTGTCGTCAGAGCCCTCCAAGCCTCGCCACATCACAAACAGGACGATCTGCAGCAGCATGCCGCAGAGTTCCTCCTCTGCCCTCTGGAGGGCGACAGACATACGCGCACATGCAAGCTTGCTTCATTTCCTTCTATACTGTAGATATTGTGCAGTTAAATCTGGAAGCTGTGAAAGGAAAATGATCAGGCAGAAGGAACAGACTGGTCGTTCTCTTCTACCAGCCACAGAAATCCTCAGATGGAAGTCAACAGTGGGGAACCAGAGACATTTCATCCTCTGTGATTGGTAATACAGTGAAAGTCAGAAGTAGACACAGTGTGTTTACTTAATAAAGCAGCAAAGTGGAAAAATAAACACAGTGAATCGGAAAAATCGGAAAACGATTTGAAAAGTTGGTCAATCACATGGAATCGTAACAACGCTCAGTAAACACTTTTGGTGTGATCTCACCTCAGCGTTGTTGAAGGATTCCCCCAATGAGATATTGTCACCGAAGAGGAAGCTGTCTTCGGTAAAAGATGCTCCGTCTTTATCCCCAGAGTTCTCCGGGAGAGGCTTCGCTGTCTCCAGCGGGGACGGCGTGCTGGGCACGCTCCCGGGCGTCTGGCTGCCGCTCCCTCCGCCCTCGAAGGCCTGAAGGTGCGACAGATCCAGCGTCAGGCCGCCCGATTTACCCAAGACCCATGGCTTGACGGGCAGCTGCGGCTCGGCGGAGGCAGAGGAGGAAGGCGTGTCCAGCAACGAGATGACGTCGCCGTTCTCCAGGCTGTCCACGGAGCGAGCGTCTCCCACGCTGAAGCGGTCGTCCTCCTGTCGTCCGCCGCTTCCTGCTCGCGACCTCCTGTCCAGCGGCAACTCCAGGCGGTTATTGCCGGCGCCGCAGTTCCGGTTCAAATCCAAACTGCAGGTGCTGGCTGTGTCGGAGCTGCGCAGCGTTAGGGACCCGTCGCTCCGCAGATACAGCCGCATGAGGGTGTCCTGCCAGCACTGCTGTTTTGAGATCTGGGCGGCCGCGTCCTGTTGGGACTGAAGCAGCTGGTGCACCTGCAGACAGGGCGAGGCGAGGGGTTACAACAGACGAGGCTGATCATGCGGACATCAGTAAAACTGCATCAATTCCATTTCTTACCCGTTTGCAGACAATCAGGCGCACGCTAGGTCCGGCCCGGTGTGTGAGCTGCACCAGAGCCATCAGGTCCTTGTAGTTCACAACTTTATCTGCGACGTTTAGATTGACAGAGTAGAGCTTAAATTTCTGTGACATCTTCAAACAAGCTATTAAAAGCCTGACCTGTGTGGAGAATCTGATTGAGGAGGCAGCGGATCAGAGTGGGAGTGATGTGAAGCTCGGAGAACACCAGCGACAGCCCCGTGTAGCCAGCGTCCCTCAGGCGCAGGCGCTGTTTGTTCCTCTCGTAAACCCGGTCGCAGCGCAGCATGCACTCAAACAGCTACGGGGACAACATGGCGAATTAACACTCCGCTACAAGCGTCTCTCGGTTGGAGCTGGTGGGTGGCCGAACCTTAAAGACGAGCTCCCTCAGTCGATCCGAGTGTTTGCTGTTGAGCAGGAGCGTGTAGCAGGAGTCCGCCGCCGTGGGTTCAAAGAGCAGCAGGAAGAGCTGGTCCCTGGCTGGGCTGCTCTGCAGCAGGCTGAGTAACATCTCCAGAAGACCACAAAGCTGCAATCACGTTAGAAAGGTCTGATTCGTTTCATTAGGCCGTATAAACATACAGGGTTGCAAGTACGAGGCAGGATTTCAATTAAATACGATTAAATATGTTTAATATTTAAATTCTTAAAGCTCCAAGAATCTTAATAGAGTTGTACTTCAGTGATGTTTAGTTTATTTTCAGCAAAGACTGCGCTCTAAACTAACCTGGTCTTCGTCTGCAATGGCAGCTACGTATCCCAGAATGCTGTGCATCTCTTCGTGTGACATGCACTTGCTGATGTAATACTTGACGAGGCCACAGAGGGATGCTTGGATGCTCCGAACGTCCTCGTCGCTCAGGTCGCTCTCCCTGCTGCATTTCTTTCTGAGAGTACAGAGCGGACGACGATTAGGTTTTTTTTCCTGGACGGGAAGCAAAACGACGCCAACCTGTGCAACGTACCCGTAATAGAGGCGCGTGGTGTCCAAAAGAAACTGAACTCCGTACTTCTTCCTGAACTGCTTCCTGTCATCCTTTATGATGGTGGACATGTACTGGATATGACCTTAGAGAAAAAACAAAAAAACAAGGAGATTTAAATATGAACGCTGCCCCTGCCAGAGCAATCGCACCGACATCAAGGACTCACCGATGCGCAGGGGGAAGTCTCCCTTGTTCCAGATGTTGAAATTGAACAGCAGATGTGTGTGGATCTGCTGCAGCAGAGCCTGGTTCTTCTCGGTGGTCACCTGCTCAATCAGCAGCTGCACGGCGACCAGCACGCTGACGTCCACATGGCCGGCTGGAAGCTGAAACCCAACCGAGCGACATCAGGACCATCTGATACAAATCATTTTTTTTCCTATGTTTCTGTGCTCTGCCCCTGCCACTAAACTGATGCTTTATAAGGCAATGTAAAACCAAAGAGTCACCGGGCGTGGTCACTCTGCTCCGAAACAACTTTCAACCACATCTAAGACGCTTTTGATTTTATCTGCGTCTCTGCGGAGGCTTGTGTTTTCACACAGCCAAACAAATACTGACGCGGTCATACCAGACAAAGGAAAGAAAATATATCAAGAAGAGCGAGATGAGACACAAATAGGAGTAGACACACAGACCCGCTCAACTCCATTATTTTAGATTAAGTCCAATTAAGACAAACTGGCAGGATATTCTTTTTGAACTTGGATTAAAAAATTATTTAAACACTTTGTCTAAACCTACCCTACTTATTTTCTACAGGTTGTACGATTATTCTAATAGAAAATTACTTAAAATAGGACAGAAAAATTCCAGAAAACACCAACAGAGAATAATATACGTACTATTTTCTATATATCAGCACAGTTTAAAGCGTATATCTTGTATATCTTGAACTGTTTCACATCTGATGTATTGTGTGGAAGTGTGCCGCAGTGCCTGTAAATCCTACATGATCAGAACAGAGATCTCGTACAATCATTAGAGGAGGATACAGAGATCACATAAAACCAGGATTTAAACCGCAGGGCTTGGCTATTGAGAGAGCCTGCAATTGCCCCACACGCTTTGCAGAAGCCATCGCCAAAAGGAAAGCTGTCTTCATTGAAAGCCATTTGAGGTCCGCAGATGCCAAGGGCTCAAATGGGAGGGACCGAAGAGCCTCAAGCACCATAGAAAGGTCCCAAGTCGGTTAGGTGGGTGCAAACCCCGAGCACCTCTCAAAAACAGTACAACGTCCTTGTCACGGCTGGCAGCTACATACCCTTTTAAGGTAGATGGAGACCGTCCCTGATCCAGTAAAGCCTGCAGGAAGGTCAGTATGTCAGAGACAGAACACTGCACCGGGTCCCACCCTTCATCACGGGACCAGGTCGCAAAGGCCGCCCATTTGCTATCATAAACAATTTATCACCAACCGGCACTAAATGAGCAAGTGGATTAGACGTTATGTTCTTCAATCCAACTGTAGCAACCTAAGTGGAATAAATCAGACTCAGCTAAAAACAATGTAAACTGACTGGATTCTATTAAATTCGGCATGCTTTCAATTTTGTTTTTCCAAAATGTCCTTCAGATAAAATTTTTTTGTAAATTGTTCCTAAATAAAGTTAATTTAAAATCAGGTACAGCTATAAAGGAGAGAATGATTATTGTGTTTGTAACGTTGTTCACACTGTCAGTAATTGACCTTTTGCAGCAGGACTCCCAGGGTTCCCACGCCGTGCAAGTGCAGCAGATTCTCCTGGTTGATTGGGTGTCTCTGCAGAAAGTGCTTCAGCACCAAAAGGAAAGTGGCCACCAGATTCTTCTCTAGACGCGCCTCTGGAACGGAGAAGAAAAGCGTTTTTCCTCGACCGACTGCGAGGCGCTGACGTCATCACGCGCACTCTGGCAAGAACAAACCTGAAGCTCGGTTAGATGGCAGAATGACCCAGTCTCCGTCAGCCGGCGTGCTCACATCTGGCGTCATAAAGTCCGACGCGGCCGCAGGATCGGCGCTCTGCTGCTCAGGGGCAACGAAGGTCAACTGCTCCAGGATTGGGAAAAGCACTGGGAGGCCGCCGACACAGTTGATCATATCCTGTCCGGTAAACAAAACAAAAAAAGACGTATTTGAACCTTTCGTAAACTCCTCTGTTAGCATAAAAATCTGTTGCTGCTTCCACCTTTATATCCCAGTTGACAACTTTGTTCCCAGTTAGACGTCCGTGCAGAGTAATTGGAGAAAGGTCGAGACAGATGGGATTTTTACAGGTCTGTCGACAAGAGAAAGACGTTGAACCAATATTTGGCGCTTTACTGAGCTAAAATATGAAAAGAACATATTAAACCCCCGTAATCCTTTTTTTACAAACTGATGTAACCCTAGGATTTGCAATAAGATATAGGAATATTCAAAGATTTGAAATAAAAACAAGTGGTCCAGTCACCTTGGGTGAGTAGTGTAACAGCAGTTTGGCCGAAATGTCCCCGAGTTCTGATTCCTGGGCCTTAAACGGAGAGACGCAGTTGGGACCTGAAAGGATTAAAAACAGGGGAAATGAAACAAAACGAATGCGTTTGTTAAAAGTTGTCGTTGCGGTTTCCAGTTCTCAAACGTTTTTCTTAACGATTTTAGAAAGGAAAAATGACAAAAGAACGATGCAAAAAAAGGGTAACAAGACATTTGCATCCAATAGAGCAAAGGAAACATATAGTAGGAAAGAAAGAAAGAGGAAGGGCACAAGGAGGAGAGAAGCATATCATTTTTTAACAATGTTGTTGCGAATAAAGACTTAACACACTTATTTTTCCAAACTCTTATCCTTTCTATACTTTTACCAGAACCGGAAGCTGCTAACATCTTATTTCTAACTTTATTTCCCACGTTTCTCATCCCTTCCTGCTTACCAGCGCCGCAGATGGCTTTTATGTGACTGGGCTGCAGAGGCTCGTGAAACACCATGACGCTCCCGAGCTGGCCCTGCAGGGACGTGGGGCTCCCCCACTCGCTGTCCTGCGTCCCGGCCGAGATCAGCTTGGTGACCGAGTCGGGCTTCCCGCCCAGCAGCCCGCCCCAGGTCTGCGGCGACAGGATGCCGCCCAGCGAGGAGCGGGCGGTGGACGCAGCGGCGGAGGAGAAGGGCGGGTCGGGGATTTGCGAGGGCGGAGGAGTGGTGGTGCGTTGGCCTGCGGAGCCGATGCAGCAGGAGATGAACGGCTGCAGGCGGAAAATAAAACAACTTTTCAGGGCAAAGGAAACTATTTAATTTAACAAGTATTTGATAGCTTATAAGGTTAGTGGTTTTTAGTGTGGTTGTATAAACACCTCATTTATATATCTCACCTCCGTCATGATGGGGTATTTGAGGGGGGCGGACAGCTTCTGCTGCCCATCTACGTAAATGTAGACGAGACTCTGTCCAAACGGCCTCTTTCCAGGAACGTGCACCACACCGACGCTGTGCTGGAAAACAGAAATCAAAGTGCCCTTTATGTTCGTAACGCACCGCATTCTTGCTTCTAACCTCACGCGACCGGGAAATACTAACATGTCGGTAAGTTTAATAATAAAAAATTTAAAAAAGGGTTCTTTTTTTATCCAGGCTTACCCAGAGGGAGTCACAGAAGCAGTAGTCCGGCAGAAACACTGTGACATACTCCTTCTTCGTGCAGACGGCGACCACCAGCGCGCCCGCTGAGCTGATAAAGGCCTCAAAGCCCGTTCCTCCAGAGGTAAAAAAGCTGTACGGCAGGAAAAACAAAAAAAAACTATCAGGAGGGAAAAATCTTTCTTGCTGCTGATATGGACCTACAAATAAATCTAATTATTTAATAGTATTTATTTGTACATGATATAAAATAGGGACTGAAATCATTATACACATTTTAATAAGAATTGGATAATTATTTAGTGTCATTTATAGCTTTTTT
This sequence comes from Orestias chungarensis, assembly GCA_032876305.1. Taxonomy (NCBI): domain Eukaryota; kingdom Metazoa; phylum Chordata; class Actinopteri; order Cyprinodontiformes; family Cyprinodontidae; genus Orestias; species Orestias chungarensis. Next base: position 329,564 of record JAVLVB010000242.1, on the reverse strand, counting down.
ATATTTATGTGAAAGAAACTTTTTAAAAAAAGGGTTAAAAGGTGAAATGCTTTTTTTTCCTGACCTGTAGAGCTGCTTCCTTTTGTCTTTGCTAAGCGGACCCAGCTGGTCCTGGTCCAGTGACAGCCAGGCGTGGAAGCTGAAGGCGGATCCCGGCCAGCGCTGCACCGTGGGAACGACGATCCCCGCCATGCTGGGCGACAGATCGAAATACTGCATGGCGTTCTCAAGCCCCTGCTTGCGAACCATGGTCAGCAGGGCCCTCAGCGCTGGACCCACGTACGGGTGACCCTGGCTGGGCTCCGTAGTCCTGAGAAGACGCAGGAGACCCAGCAGCTCCCGTCCGCTCAGAGACTGCGAGCCTAGCGATCCCAGTAATCCGAACAGGCTCTCCGCACAGGCTCTGTGCAGCCGCTCTTGGTGCTCCAGAGCGGCGAGGGCTCTCACGACCATGGCGGCGTTGACGCAGGTGGCGCGGGTCTGGCGGTTGAGGCAACACAGGCGGCGCAGCCAGTCGGCCGTGAAGAGCTGCAGCTCGGGCGAGTCCAGTTCCGGGAGCCACTGGACCAGCAGCAGCAGCGGCTCCACGTTGCTGATCCCGAGGAGGCCCACAGAGGTGTGCTCCCCCTCCACGGACTGGATTTTAAAAAATAATTAAAAAAATAATAAATAAAAAAACTAACGCAGCAAATAACCCACCATGTTCATCAGCTCCTTCAGCAGTTGTCGAGACGGCTGGCCGAGGGAGATCAGCACTTCGTACAGGTGATTGTACCCAATCCGTTCCTTAAAAACCTCCTGCAGCGGAAACACAGCAGCCAGCAATGAGTCAAGTTCACCCTTATTTTAAAAAACAATGCGCTATTACAGCACTGTACATGTTTATTGGCACCCTTATAAACCACTTAAATTAAAGTATCCTCAATTGGGGAAGCTAAATCTCACACAAAAGTATTTTATCTTTCAGAAAAAATTATTGATTTTAAGGAGAAGAGTTCTGTGATAACCTTCAACAACGTTGGAATATACAGATGGCTTTTTTGTTGCTGCACAATTTTGATCATATCCCTGAATTTTCTCATTTTTCAGGTTGGATTGTTCATTGCTGAAAAGCTCAGTTTCTTGTTTGTTACTATCGCAATCAATTGAACTTATTGCCAATTAAAAAAAAAAAACGGACAATTAGCAATAGTAAAATTGCTTGTTTTGGGTTAATTGTCCATCACGGCCACCGTTACGTCACACAGTAGTTAAATATGATAGATATAGTAATAAATAAAGCCAACATATTGACGTTTTGGTTTAATCTAAAAAACACATCGTCACACTCAATTTTCAATGCTTTCTCATTAGTGGACATAAGAATATCATCATCCTATTAAATTATATGATAAGATAGATTTGTTTAAAGAATAATTACTTACTGTCGGATACTTAGGATATCATATAATAAATAAAGAAACATTCTGAATACATTAAGGTATATTATTCATGTGTTTAACACGCTGTTTACATGGTGTTATGGTTTGGTTCGTCGCCGAGATCCCAAAAAAATACAATGCATATTAGCTGCAGAATCAATGACCACCCTGAAAAACCCAGTTCTCATCTTGGAAGCTAAACAGGGTTGGGCCTGGTCAGTACTTGGATGGGAGACCGCCTGGTGCTGTAGGCTTTGAGCGAATGCTGCAAGTCAATGACTCTATGCTATCTGCTGGGGCTTCATCAAATTGGAAAACTGAATTGCAATGATGCATCTATGAATTTAATTGATGTTCTTGAGACGACATCTGTTGTATATTGACGCTACCTAAATAAACAGATTCTTGATAAGAAAGTAGCTGGAATTCAGAAAAAAAAACAACTTCAAATGAAGAACATCATGTCTCATACGGGGTGTTTTAACCAATCACATACACATGTCATTGTTACGCAAATGGGACCTTCTGTATTCGCCATCTGTAAACAGATTAGCTAAATCCGGCGTCTCTGCCATTATACCTCTAAGAAACAGGAAGTAAGTGCTTAGCAAAAAACAATATATTATATTAATTTGTACTGCTACAACAAAAGATAATTTTATTTTTAGGCTGGTACGTTGGTAGCAGCGTTTTCTTTGGGGTATCTCTTAAGTCAGATAGCAACCTTAGCAGCTGGTGATTTATGCATAACTGTCGTCAGGGCTTTGATGGTGGCCACAGCCAACGAGTCGAGGCGTCCTTGAATCACCTGAAAGCAAGCAAACGTTTGATTCACTCAGAAGAGAGAAGGTGATGATACTATTTACTTAAAAAATATGTAATGAATGGACAATAAGCATGCAGAGAATTGAAAATGATTCGCTTATTCGCTTATGTAAGGAGATGCCTTTGAGTTCGATTCCGTCAGTGTTTGTGAGTAAAATCATTTAGGAAACGGGTCGTGACTGCAGTAGGAGCTGGCATCTAAAACTCCTAGCGCAGGTGATTATGCTCATAATGAGATACATGACATCTTTCTACTCCAGACACAAGAAAGAAAGACGCGACTGGAGAAGGAAGCCAATCCCCAAACACAAACAAGAAGAAGTACTCTCCCGACAACACGGCCACACCGACACATGTGCAACACTCAGCATGCAGCCCCGTAAAAACCGAGCCAAACCAGGATGAGCACACATCCCTCGTCCAGCTCTGCTCCTGTTTATCCAACAGACCCAGGAGAGAAAGCAGGGCCAGCTGGAGACGGAGTGTGGCAAAACAAAAATGGGTCAACATCAGCGGTCCTGATCACCTCAAACCACCAAACCGTGAAGCTTGTTGTGACGGAACGCTGGGTGAACCCAAGCTGCACCAAGACAATGTGAAGGGGGGAACAAACAGGTCATTCCACAGCAAGACAACAGAGCTGGATCGCTACTCAAAGCTCTATTTTAAACAGAAACCTCTTGTGTATTTATTGGAAATTAAAGATGTATCTTATGTCTTTGAAGCATGTCAGCTTAATGGTCTTGCTGTAGAGTGGCATGCGGTTTGGTTGAGGTGAAAGGTGGGGGGGATTTGGCAGCAGGGATGAGGATAAGGACAGGGTGGGATAGGGGAGGTGGGACTTTCTCGCTGGTACCTGAGTGTCCCTCTCTCCTGTCTGTAACCTGTTGTTGGTTATATCTTTCTGGTCCTTGTCAGCCGCCGTGCACCTAGCATTAACCAGCTGACACACAACAGGCAACAATGTCAACTTAGTGCGAGGAGAGGAGAGGGTCGCAGAGAGCGAGGAGACGACTAGAGGAGAGTATAAAGAGGATGGTGCAAAGAGGGGGAGAGAGAGAGAGAGGTGACCGGAGGAGAGAGGTTAGAAGCGGTGAACTGCCGGGGAGGTGTCGGTTATCCAGCCTCGTCGTGAGAGAATAAACATGTATGGTGTTGCAAAATAAAAATAAACAAATGCTCCCTGGACCACTGTACCTTTAATAAAGATGTAAACAAGAGCGAGATCAGACCCGAAAGGGGATTCAAAACTCAAAAGATCTGAGCGATTCTGCACCAAACTATTAGATCGTATACAAAGCTTTTATTCATATCTTGGTGCTAAATGATAATAACTGTACAGTAAACGCATCCGATTAGAAACTTTATCACAGACCAATGGGCTGCTGGATCTCCAGGCCTTACCTTGCTGTTCTGCAGGAGCCGTATTAAATGCTCGAAGCAGTTACTTTTGAGGAAGATGGCTTGTAGAACCGGCCTGTCTGAACACAGGAACATCTCCCTGATAGTGTCTAGAAGGCAAAAAAGCAAAAACGGAGGAATCAACACACACGGACAACAAGAAAGAAACCCAATGGTGTTGACTTTAGCGCAAAGCCGCTACCTAGCATGTGCACTTGCAGTGCTACAAATCGAATCTCCCAGTTACGGCCTAGTGTGGGGACCCGACTCTTGGCTGGCTGCTGTTGTTGCTGCTTGGCAGCGACCACAGCCGCTGGGTCCGAGTTGAGCAGCTTGAAGTAGTTGTCCAGCACAGAGGCGATTTCCACCTGCCGCTGGTCCGAGCTGGAGGCCAACAGGCACCGCACCACCTCCGTGAGGCAGCCCAACGTCAGCAGGGCGATCCGGCTGACGTCCTCGCTGTCCCAGTCCTCGGCCTCTCCGGACGAGCAGCTCCCCGTGCAGCTGTCGGCCAGCGCCCGCATCAGCACCTCCATGGTGGCCGGGGAGACGGCGAGCAGCGCGTTCCTCTGGAAGGACAAGAAAAAATGTGAGGAGGAGGAGATGCCGTATATTCAGCTTTTTTAAAAAGTGTTGGAAACATTTATTTTAGTACAGAAGTCCAGCTATTCGATAGAAATCTATTTCTTTCCATTTTTAAACATTTTGTTGTTGTTTTTTTCAATATAATAATTCAAATAAAATCGAAATTGATCAAATAAAACTTTTTAAAAAATATTTTCATGCTATTTTCCTTTTTAAGACGAGAAAAAAACAACTTTTTTTTCAGAAATGATGGTTTTCTTTTAGTCAGATTTGATATAAAGCTGCATACACCCCTCCAGTATGTTTGCCTGTTTATAAAGTTTTCCTTTATGCAGAACAGCAAAAATAATCTGAATGAAATAGTGCTGGAATAGCCTCAACAAAACAATGTTGATTGTTATTTTTATCTTTCAAATATAAATCCAAGTAAAGTAAATTGAAGTTTGCAGTTTTAGCGCATTTTCCAGGCACTGTAGTAGTAATCTGTGCCTTGAACACAGCAGTTATAGAGGATTATGTTTATGTAAACACCCTCCGACCTCTGGGGGGGGGGGGGTCAAGGCTCACCTGATCCCCTGCTACTATGGCTCCAAACAGGTGCAGCAGGCAGCATTTCAGGCTCTCCTTCAGATGCTCGCTCTCCTGGAAGCACTCTGTGACGAACGAGGGAGACAATAAAACAACAGCAACACATAAGCGGTTTTCTTATGACCTTCAAACATGATCCAAGCTACGCGCCAATACGCCAAACTGTTGAGGCCCCTAGTATTTTCCTCCAAACAAAAAGACGCGTTTTATGTGAAATGCTTTCAGGCATGATGGGTCAGTGGGATCTGCAACCCAGATAGGACAGGATCTCCATTATCACCCAGGGCCCACAAACGCACCGCAGGCCCTGTCATTAACCTTAGGGTCATGGTGGCTCTGGTCATCTATTAACTCATCTGTCAACACATCCAACTGGGGGATGAGACCTGGCGTTGCGGCTCCGACATGTCTGCTGCCTTTTAACTTGCACGGTTACACCCAACTTTAACCGGTTGACACGCAGAAGTCCCCAAACGTATGAAAACAGTGACAGCAGGCTAAATATTCGGGCATCTTTACTGCAAAACCACAGCAGCCGCGCACAAGAGACGGAACAGAAGGGACTCTTTGTTCAACGCGGCCGCCAGCATCGCTGACGTCGCCTTGATAGGCGGCATTCGCTATCTGCTCATCTGAGCATTAGGCAAACAGGGCTTAGGCACAGAGAGTGACTCGACAGGATTCGTGGCGGAGAGCAGGAGGCATGGGAACTCTCAGAATGAAAGAACACACAGGCGAACAAGAAGAGGAAGGTAGCTGCTGTGGAGAACTTGCTCATATGCGCCGGTCAAGTCATTTACAGTAGGCGTTGAGGTGATCTGCACCCATAGGCCACCAGGTTGTAACCACCACCAGGTTCGGTTGGGGAGGAGCTGATTTTCATAAACGACACCGAGGACTTACGGTAAAAGAAGGGCACGAATTCGACGGTGAGCGGAGCGGCCTTGTACTTCTGCCTTCCCCTTTCCACGGTGCCCTGCTGCTCCCTGAGGACAAAACAAGCACAGTTTGAATCACAAGTCTGTCTGCAAGTCTTTGACACGCTTGAGGAGGAATTGTGCTCCATTCTTCTGCATGGAAGTGCATCAATTCAGATCAAGTGATCCGTATTACAATCGTACCGTGCTTTAAAGTCAACAGGAGTGCATCAGATTATAGTTCCTGGTTTTCTGCTAGAGACCAGAGATCCTGGTCCTGTCCCTAATCCCTACATAATCAACATCCAAAAAGCCCGACGTAGATTCGTTTTAAGTAGAAATTTCTAGTTTAAGTTTATTTAATTCAAATATTTTAGAAATTAAACAGAAAAATCTTAGCTATCGCTAAGTTGTTACCCGCTTGTTCGATGTCTCCAGTTGCGGTACGGGTCGTACAGGTTCTCACAGAACGCCAGGGAATGACGGACGAAGTCCTCCGCCTGACTGTGGTCCGTCATCTCCTTCTCCTTGGTCCTGCTCTTCAGCTGCAAGCGAAAAACAAACGAAGGCCGTCAAATGCAGCGGCTCACTTTGTCGAAATAAAAGCAGGGTTATGGTTGGGGCCAAACCTGCTGGATATACAGCGTCGTAATGGTGATGATGTGATTGATGTAGGAGCAGGTGCCGATCTCCTCGACGTTGGACAGGTTCCTTTTTTTTTTTTTTTTTTTGAAACAACCGTGAACATATGACACAGTTCAACTTAAACAACAACAGCAGCGCAATGTGTCGCACCTAAAAAAGCTTTTTGTCCGACGCGTCTTTTTAATAGCGAAGCTGACCTGCAGATGATGATGAGGAACTTCAGCAGCAGCAGAGCCAGGCTTTGCTGCTCGGGCTCCAGGCCGTCCGACGCCTTCTGGACGCACTGCAGCAGCTGGTGGCGCAAAACCTGCAGGATGTTGTCAGGCAGCAGCGACAGCACAGGCGGAACCTCCTCCGGTCTGCAAGCAAACGACGACAGCGGAAAACCCGTCAAAGGGCGACTCCAGCGGCTCGCGTGACTCCAATGACTAAACGACTCTCATCTGACACTCATGTGATCACAGCACAAAATCAGATCATACCTGCCATAAAACACAACTGCTCTGCAGAAAATCCTGTGTCATGGTCGCGCTATATTAGGTTCTGCACAATGTGCTCTTAAACTGCAATATTAATACCCAATTTACTTCCTGTGGCGGAAAAACAACAGAAGGCAAGCGTTGCAAGTATTACCTTGAAGGGGGCTTTTCGAAATCCACATCGAGGCACTGCTCGTACGAGCTGATGAAAATCTCCAGCCATATCCTAAAGTAGTCTGGATCTCTCTAGGGGGGGGAAGAGGAGAAAAATGACCTTTATATGTTAAACGTGAACCTTCAGATGAAGAGGAAGTTGGCCAGATGCAAAGTGAAGGACAAGATATAACAAACAAAAAAAGTGCCTCAGACCAGAAAATAACAACTCAACACTCAACTCAGTTCAGGAAAGCAATAAAAAAAACAGAGAAAGCCGCCTGGGGGGCCGTCTTTCCCGACGCCTACTCATCTACACTCATCTCCCCGGGCTGTGTTCTGTCGTCGGTCACACCTCGACTCACGTGACGCCAAGCTCGTGTCGGTTTCGCGAGCCAAGATGCACTGAAACAATGGGCAGGTTATGAGGTTTGGGTCGGTGACTAATTATTATAGCAACCCTGTCGGCGTGATTCATGTCAACTGAAGCTTCGACATTCGAACCAGTGAGACCAGAAAAACAATAACAGAAAGTTGCAGCTGCTGGACGAGGGGGAAGAGGATAGCAATGTGATTGCATCTGAGAGTTCCCCGGGTGCGGTAAATGAAGCATTGCACCTGTCGGAGAGGAAAACCGGTCTGGCTGCATTCTGGGGCTGCGGCAGCGTCTGGACAAACCCCCGAGAGGAAGGACGGGATCGTAACGAAAAAGCCTCAACAACTGGAACGTAGAGCTGCAGCTCTATGAGACATACTACTTATTTCAGACTTACGTGTTGCTCCAATAACATCCAGGGTGGGTTAATACTCGTTTGAGTTCAAAGCAAAGTTTTCTTCCCCTTGTTGCTTCCGGTTTAAAACCAGTTGAATGAGGTCCCAGAGAAAGAGCTGCAGCTTTTAGCATTTCATGCTGCAGATTAGCGCAAGTTAGTGGACGTGGTGTTGCTAAAACTGCAGATGCGCTCGACATCGGCAAAAGATTTCAACGACACGGGAAGATCAGAAGAGGAAACAAGTCCCATAAAACTGTTTTTCAGTCAAATAATGATTTGGTTTTGGCCACAGCAGGAATAATTATAATTAAATAATTATCAAAATTATGATTTCATTGTGGTATTATGCCTCTAGGCTGGTTTCATCTAATTATTCTTCTTTACCTAAAGAATTTGTAAATTTCAGTAATTTAAAGACTATTTTTGAGGAGATTGTCTGATTAGTCGATTCTTTAACGTTCTTCAATTGAAGACTAAGTTTGGGCCAGAGGTGTAAATGGCTCAGATTCAGGTTGCATTAGGGCATTTTTTTAAAGTAGAATAACAAAAAAACTTGACTGTAGAAGTGTTAAAATGAGGGGCGCAGGCTTGTCTGGAGAAAGTTTGACTGGTTCTGTCTGCGTGTCAGGGAGCCAAAAACGAAGCAAACACACTGAATCAGCAGGAGTCTAAGTGAAGTCATCGGGACGATCCTGCAACGCCGGCTGCTCGCCGTGACCCAGAAAAAGACAGAAGAAGAAGAAGAGGAAAAAGAGCCCAGTAGAGATCTGAATGGAAAAAAAGAGACAGAGAAGAAAATCTAAAAAGGAAAAAAGCTCCAGCGCTTTGCTGCAGCCGCATAAATCAGTGTCAACGGTGGGAGAAAGGCATTTTAAACTGGCCACTGCTGATGTCGGTTTTTACTTGAGCAATAAATATCCCATTGTCCCGACGCCAAATCACTTAACAACAATAATTCAAGACAGCAGCTTCAGTGACTGAATGAATTTCTGGTGTGTGTGTGTGTGTGTGTGTGTGTGTGTGGTAAAGAATGGCGTCTTTTAAGCACCAGCCTGGGAGCACAGATGCCCATTGAGGGTTTGCACTGGGGCGGACGGGGGGGACACACCCTGGCTCCGTTTATCCTCGTCTGTCATCAGGAGTCGGGCAAACACACTTGCAGATCTACACTTACAAGCAGCTTTCCCAAACCCAGCGACCTGGTTTCACCTCCCAAATATAACCTCGCCTCTTGTGTGGAAAAAACTGTTCGGATCTCGAAGCCTCATTAACGGCAAAAAACGACATTAGGATGTCCCAGTAGGCCGCGCCGACCTTCCCGCGAAGCTCCCCTTTACGGCGGGCTCCATAAAAATGAAGCTGCCGGAAGAGATCGATGTTAACCCGTTCTTCAAAATGAGATTTGAGTCAACAGTCGATCAGGGAGCACGGAGCGATTGTTACGGGTGGAGAGTGAGACACGGATCGATGAGCGGGGACCGTTGTCGTCAATAGTCGCTGGAATAAAGTCAAACTTGGAAAAATAAAGGAATAATTTGGATAAAGTTGATCAGAACTGGCAATTAAAATGGGCAAAAGATCTTATGTGTAAATCCTAGTGCAATAAAACCAAATGGCTCTTAATCTTGTTACAATTCAGCTTTCAAACAAAAAAAATTGAAACTAATTGAGTATCTCTGAACGTAAAAAGAGAGAGATGGCTAATCATTAAGTCAGTAAAGTTTAAATGTAGACACGTGCGGTGGAGGAACGTCATCCTGCTCGGGTTTCGGCTCGGTTTGGTTGAACCCGGAGAAACCACAGTGTTGGAAGAAGCGTCTCCTCTCTACCTCGAGGTAGGTTCAGAAGTCGGCTGTGGCCGGTCTCTGCTACCGCTCCCTTGTGGGCAAACATCGCTTCCTGGGTCTGCGACAACCTCCCTGGCCATGACGTCACCGCCACACGTGTGTTTATGGAGGAGGGCTGGGGTGGAGTTGAAACAGGGAAGGGGATGATATCACTGTTTTTCAAGACAGAATCATTGGAAATATACAAAACAGAAGGAAGTAACGTTGACCACAAGGTGAAGACAGCAAAGCAAAGAAAGAGCGCAAGCTTGAACTCTTTCCCACAACATGGTGGGTTTTGTTTCCACTCGTCTAACAGCTTTTCTCTCGTCTCCCATGAGTGTTTATGCAAAATTGCTGCCGCCTTTCCTCCAGCCGAGTCAAAACGCCGCTGGAAGCTGGGCCCGGTTGGGATGGCTGTTCTGCGATCTTAGCCGGGAACCCCTGACTTGTAGACACCTGGCAATTGTCCTCCAGAGTTAGGAAACCGAGGAGTGGAATGATCCCACAGGCAGTGCAGGCTTGCTCGCCCGTGGCTGGGAGTTTAGAGGGGATTTTCAGCAGCAACCAGCGTGGTATTAGTCAAAGAAACCCGCAAAGCCCCTGAACTTTTCTCCGGCAAGCTCTGAAGTCTAGCGTCGTGCCGAAGGAGGGAAAGGGAGAGCGCCGTTGCTTTTGTTTTGAGGGTTACGGAAGAGTCTTAGTCGCCTGTGACCTCTGCAGGTCGGCAGATTTACACGAAAGCTCATATAATCTCCAAATTTCGCTGGAGCCACTGTGGTTTTGTTCAAATTCTTCTGTTGAAAACTTAAGTAATAAACACAAAAGAGTGGCGTGCATTTAACCCCCTTCTGTTGTCCCATTAAGTCCCAATAAATCTACATGAAACTTTTGTCTAAATAACTTTAAGGGGAATGAATATTGTACCCGATTAATCTGCAGGGACCTATAAGATTTCTGGATGTTTCAATCTTTTAAGTTGCGTCCATTCAACATGCTTGAAGACAGAGAAGGTATTTAGTAGCTCATAAGTGACTTATTTCTCAGTCCGGGCCGACAGCAGAGTCTGACACCGACTCCGCAGCTGCCACGACAACAACTTCTGACCTCATCCCTGAAAACGCGGCCCCTCCGACAGCTGCGGGAACACCAGGGACAGACAAAAATAAAAAAGAGAGAGGTTCACATCTTCCACCGTTCCTGACCTTTAGCATGAAGAGAAAACAGAAACCGAGCCACTTCCTCGTTTCAGGTAGCAGGAAAAACAATGATGCAGCTGATAAGTCTGCCTGACTGGACCGGACGAACCGGTTCTGCCAAAGCAGCTGAAGGTTGTAAAACACAGCCAACACAACTTTGAGACATTAACCTGAATATCACGGAGGTTATATTACCCTCTAATAACCGTCTATTCAATCAAGTGTTTTTAATTGGGCATTTAACGCCATAAACACGTTGTGATTATTTTTAGCAAGAACCAAGCGATCACGTCCTCATTTTTGTTTTTTCTTTCCCGTCTGACCTGCCGATTTAGATTGTGTACGTTGCTAGTGTGAGCTGAGAAGAAAGAGGAACAGGCTGCGGTTGTTGATCTGGCGGGGAGTCTGGCCTTACACAAAAGCATTCCTCGTCCGATTAGCCCACATGACCGCGAGGGTCTTCTTACACATATCCAGGCGACCCTCACACATGTACCTATACATAAAGTTTAAGGAAATCCTAAGCGAGGCCTTGTTTGGCGTTTATTTCCACTCGATCTACTTTCCAGCGCTGTGGAAACTTTTTAAGCGGTTTAAACCCTGTCTGAAACATGATGGTGCCGGATCATGCTGTGGTGGGACGCTTTCCCTCCGGCATGAGGAGTATGCAGCTTTTACTTATAGTTGTTTTGTTTTTCCTATCAAATAAATCCTTACAAAGCACAAAAAAATGTATTTGTGGCTGCAGCGTTGACGAAATGTCTCGACGATGTACGAGTAGGCTACTTTCACCAGGCGCCGTAACATTCAGCCACTCAGAGCGAACGCTACAACTCTTGGGCCTCGTGCAGAGAGAAAGGCCCTGACCCAGTGGACCCTGGCCGGGAGCCAGAATGAGGTCAAACGATCCCATCTTGGCCAAAAACGCAAACACGCAGGGTGCTCCCCCAACACGGCGTTGTCATGAGCGACCGGGACGACCGCGCGAGACACCGTTAATGTTTCCGTCTCCGCAGGAGGATTATCACATGTCTCACGCAGCCCAAGGGACTTACAGCGCTGCCTTCGTGCGTGGCCAATTGTGCGTAGTGTGTGTGTCTTTTTGTGTGTAATGGTGAGGGATTAGTGAGGCCTGCAGCCTGGCTCACCTGAAGAGCCGCTTAGGGAGTCTGTTTTGATTGGACGGCTGGATGTGCGCTTTCCTTAGCGTGGACTAAATTAAATCTACCCAGCAGCTGACACAAGGAAAGCTCTGCTGCTGCGTTACGATGAGTATTAGCGGATAAGGAAAGTCGTCCAGCCTACAGATGCCACTGATCAGGATCCTGATGGCAAAATGCCCAGTTTCCAGTTTTAAAGCTTGTTTATTTATTTTGTTTCCATTTTGCAGATTTCAATTTGTTTTCATGATAGGTACGGATGTTTAATTTGAATTTATGGCCGAGCTTTATAGCTGATTAAAAAGAAGGAAAGATGAAAAGGAGAGACAGATGTACAGACGGATGATGGGAAAAACAAGTGGATGTCTGGATGTGAGGAAAAGCAGAGAGAAAACTCATGGATCGTTGGATAAAAAGATGGAAGAATGAAAGAATGGACGGTGATGCAGAGCGAGGCACACAAACCACGTATTTTCCCATAAACCATCTCTTCTTCCCATACATATCTATGCTGATCTAGACTGGGGTGTCTTTTGGCATGCGGCTGGATATCACCCCGGGGCGGCATCAACTGGGAGAGCAGCAATGAGAGCAGAACTCACCTTGGTGCAGTAGAGCATCCAGACCTCGTAGAGTCTTTCATTGGAACCCATAGTCCCCGGGGTCAGAGGTCACTTCCCTGGCTGACCCATGACCCTCAGCCCTGCCATCGACCCCTGTCCAGTTACTCCATTATGAATCCGGCTGTGATTCCAGTGGAGGAGGTCAAGCTTCAATGGCTGTACTCCCACTCCTCTGCTCCTCGTCTTCTTCTTCTCTGGTTGTACTGTGGGGGACACCAACAGTTACACGAACCCTCCGGTCCATATACTGGGGGCTCAAGTAAAGACACAACGCAGAAACACTTCACTTTACTCCCCGCTTAGCATTCAGCGAGCTAGCTGTCATTAAAACAGTCTGTTTCTATGTCTTTGAGCCCCCGCTCTCTCCCTCCCTCCTCCTCTTCTTCTTCATGTGACAGAAACGCCTCGTCCGCCGCAGCCCGTCCGAGTAAAACACGGTTTACCGGATAAAAACGAGACACGACGGAGTAAACCTGACGTTTGGTGGAATAACGAACAGGTCGCCCAGTTGGAGCTCACTCACCTGAGTAGGGAGAAGCACAACTGTCACATCCCACCGTCTCTGAGGCTGTTGTTGCTGCAGGAAGCTTCCGGTCACCGGATGTTTGGATTGATTTACAAAATAAAAGCACCACATACATTGCAGATTAGATAAGATATATATATATATATATATATATATATAT
>JAVLVB010000242.1:305923-316183 GCA_032876305.1 Orestias chungarensis | reverse complement strand
ATATATATATATATTTATAAATATATATATATATATATTTATAAATATATATATATATATATTTATAAATATATATATATATAAATAAATAAATATATATATAAATATATATATATATATATATATAAATATAAGTATATATAAATTTAAATATATATATATATAGTTGCTTGATTGATTTTATATTACTAAAACTCTCTTGTGTCATGTCAAGCTAAGAAAGGAAAAGGAAAGAGGTTATATTGTCCAATCAATTTGTATCTGCTCGTTGGTTTGTGTCTGATAAATCTCCATCCAGGAAGCAACTTTCGTTTTGACAAAGAAGGCTGATCCTGTATGAGAAAGCAAATTATCTCCCTTGTTAAATCAAATAAAAGGAATAAAATAAAAAATAAATGGAATCAAAGGAAATAATTATGATCAACACAAAGTTTTGAAAAGCAAAGTTCACTTGATTACTGACAAACCTGTGTGCCTCTGAAAAATGAACCTGAGAGTAGGAAGTATAGGCTTAAAGATCCTAAACACACACACACAATTTACCAATTTAGAAAAATGAAAAATAAACTTACTGATCAGTGTTGTTGAAATCTATCAGTATGGAAAAGATTATCTATTATCAACAAAAGAAGATAATGCAGGAAGGACTGGACAACCAAAAATTACTGAAAGCTTATCCTGACTATGTATTCAGGATGTCAAAAAAATATAACCCATGTCACATTTTTGCCAACGAGTTTCACTTGTGAGGAAAGAAAATTAAGCCATAAGAAAGCGTTCAAGCAGAAATCGCATACAGGGAGAGCGGTTCAAAACCCAATAACACTGATCAAAAATAATACAATGACAGATCCATTCATAAAAATTTTAACACACTAAATTCCAATTTTGTTTTAAGCATTTAAACTTCGGTTACCGTTTCTAATTTTAAATAAATAAATATATATATATATATATATTTTTTAGCTTTAAAATCCCATAATCTACTTTCAACAAAAGAATAAAATGGACACAGAAAAATTACTGAGAGCAAGCAAGAGAGCGGCTTAACCAGGGACGTTACTAGGTTTGAGAGACAGGGGTGGCTTAGCCCCCAGAGGAGATAAGATATTTTTCAGGGCACCTACTAAGGCTTAGAGTTTGCTAAACTAGAGCAGCTAAAATTAGCTAAAATACAAAGAAAAGATCCTCTGAACGTGGACTCCCTTCCTCACTCTCGTCCACAGCCTGTCTTTCTGCCTCACCCTTCATGGACTTCAAAAACAAAAACATGGTTAATCTCAGAAGTTAATTTTATATCAGAGCATATTAATATAACGCATGTATGCCATATTTTCCAAAACTAGTATTAATATTCTGAAATCCAGTCCAGGTTGGAAGTGTTTGTTTTGTAGTTTTTTATCTAGAGAAGAATAATTGTGTCAAAGGTAGCGAAATTTGAGCTGTTGCCATATGTTTGAAATTGCAGCAAATTTGTCCGTTTTCATGAGTTTCAAACGATTGTCTTTGTTGTCGAAGCGCAGATATTTCATTATATCTTGAAACCGGTTTTTCTGAGAAAAAAAAAATATATATATAAATATATAAATAATTTAAGAGGTCGGCGATAAATTAGGGTGGCTCTGACATATTTGAGGGTGGCTCCAGCTCTATGGGCTTAACGTCAAAAAAGGAAAGTACAGAAACTTGCTTTCTATTTAAAAAGAGTTTTTACTTATATTTCCGTAGGAGGTATAAATTATAACAAGAACAGAAGCTCACATAACATTAGATGTGCTTGAAATGCTCCGCCCCTTCGTTGCTGCGCACAGCTGGCTGAAAATGAACACAAGGCCAACAACAAGCATGTGAATAGAGAAAACACACACACACACACATATATATATATATATATACTGAAAGATAATTATAAAAATAAGGCTTATACAGCTATGTTTGATATGTACTGTAACTCACAGTTCTCATTTATATATATAGTAGACTTCATCACAGTTACAAAGAGTTCACCAGAGTCTATCAGAAAAAGGAAGGCATTGCTGGATAAGTGGTTTAAGAGCACAGTAGGAATACTCAGTGTAGCTCAGGACAGGGAAGACTAATGATTCCCAGCTGCTACCCTAGATTAGTGCTGGACACGGCGCATTTATTGCTGGTACGTGTTTTCGGAGAGCACAGTTACACCCCCTGTGCACGAGGATGAGTCGTAACGTTACCACACGAGAAGATACCACACATACAGCAGACACAGTTAACATGGCTGGCTCTCATGGTGTCAGACATTACTAAAAAAAACACTGTTTAATACTTTTTCTTCCTCATTTTCTCCTGCAACTATAAATCTATTTTATAAAAAAAAAAAAAAAATAGAAATCTTTTTTTTATTTTTTTATGTACCTCCTTAATATTCACAGCTGAAACACGTGAATCCACAATAAAGTTGGAACCCTAGACTCTTGCGTTAAAGAGCGTGTGCTGAAAGGCTTTTGGCTCACTAAACATCTGTGTGTACGAGCAGCTTCAGTAATCCAGCACTTTTACAGTCGTCTATAGCCTACATTTGCTATCCATCAGGCAAACAAAAAAACCCACACAACTATAAAATGACAAAAAAGGCTCAGACTGTATAGTACAAATAACACAATTAAAAGAACAGTAGTGCAAGGCCTTGCTTTGCTTCGATTGACTTTGCATTTGGACTGCTAGTCGGAAAAGTCCCACGCCGCCTCCGCAGCGTCTGCAGCTGACGATGGATGGTGACCCAGCGGGCCCGGCGGGCTGGAGACCGGCTGGTCCTCGGGGCTTGTGAGGGGCACTGCTGGGTACATCAGACTGAGGAACGAGTCCCTGGTGTGCTTCTTCACCTGGAACAGAGCAGAAACTGTTTGGTTTTTGCATCATCCAAAGTTCCAGAGCAGCTTTGTGATCATAAAAGTCCTACCTGCTTGAAGAAGGCATGGCTCAATAGTTCAGAAGCTGACGGTCTGTGAAGGACAACAGAGAAACGTCTCACCTTGTTTGTATTGGACTAGGTTTTGATCAACTCTACCTCTGTGACAGACAACCTGCGCTCCGGCTGCTGCTGCAGGCACAGCTGGACCAGGCTGTGCAGAGTAGCCGAGTGGTTTTTGGGCGCGGGGCTCTGGGGCCGGTCGGCAGGGGGCGCCGCGGCACTGTGCATCAGACTTCCCGTGGCCACGCTCTCCCCGATGCCAGAGTCCACGCCAGAGCGAGAAACCTTCAAGCCTCCTAGCTCCCCCAGCGGGAACGGGGCCACGTCCAGCAGGCAGCACTGGGAGCCGCGCAGCTTCTGGAGCAGCATCTAGATGAGGGCCGAGACCATTTAGTCACCCGCGTTCCACTGTGGCAACGTGGAGGAAAGAGCTCACCTGAGTGGGGGGCATGTCCTGGAACGGCACCCTGCCGCTGACCAACTCGCACGCCACGATTCCCAAACTGTAGATGTCCGACTTCACACCGTAACCATGCAGGTCCTACTGAGGACAAAACCACAAGAGAGAAAGGAGACATGAAGTCAAACAGAGTCCACACACACATATAAGGGTTTTCAGCAAAGCTGCGCCTTAACATCCCAGATTTTACGCAAACGCAACCAGGATCATCTCTCACAGATGGGACGCAACCGATAAAACAGAAGTACATGCTCGAGTCCTGACCTGTCGCAGCACTTCTGGGCTGAGCCACGGAAGCAGCGCCGGGCTGTGGTGGGGCATGTTGAACACCGCCCTCATTCGCTTCCCGTCACGCATCATACTGTATACGCTGTGGAGGCCCGACAGGTAGACTCGCCCCTCCTTGGAAAGCAGGATATGACTGGCCTTCAACCCCCTGATGGGAGAGCACGGAAACATTTACATGCGTAGTGACCGATCACTCTGATCAAACGTGCTCATTGCCTACTGACCGGTGAACGTAACCCATCCGATGCAGATAATCCAACGCTTTAAGGATGCCGTACAGCAAGTAGGCTATTAGAGATTCACTCATTCCGTCAGGGAAATACGTTCTAAGTAAGGCGTCTGCAGAGCCTGCAGAGGGGGAGAAAATCGAACTCCTTCGGATCTCAAGTATTTGGTTATTGGAACCCAATGCATGGTGCTTCACTGCGACATAAGACTGTGAAAGAGAGAGAGTCGTGGCTAACCGTAGGCCATTAGAGGAGTCAGCACCCACAGGTGGGAAGATGAACAGAAGACGAGACGAGACGTCAGCAGGTTTGAGTGACGGAAGAGCCGGCAAAGGAGAACCTCGTTCTAGGGAGTAACGACAGGAATTAACATTAACAAGCACGTATTCTCATAATGTAACCTAACTATATCAAACAATCAAATAAGTCTTAAGATCTTTAAAAAAAAATTAGCTTAAGCCGTTATTTCATTTATTTAGAGGTGGACTTTTTGTACAGTGAGCAACAGCAGATTTCTTATTTTGCATTCTGAAGCTCCACTTGGATCAGAAAATTGTATTTAGTCAGCATTTACCTGTTGTGTGAATGCAGCCTTGTGCAGAACAATTGTCAGGTGCTAAAATCAGCTCTGAAATGTTTAGTGGCTCATATCGTGCGTCTTTTTGCAATGAGATCACACACACGTTTACAAGAAAGGTGGGCAAAAAAAATATCTCAAAATGTCCAGTTATCAGTTCACCATGAGCTGCAGCAGCTCCTCCTCCGTGCACTCGTCCAGGTTGGTTCGCTTGACGGCCACCAGTTGGCCGGTGGGGACGTGGCGCGCCATGTTCACCTGGCTCAGGTTATCGAATCCTTTGCCTGCGACAGAAAATGACGCCTGACTGCGATGATGCTGAAAAGCCTTGGTCCACGCACACGGACGCAATGTGTTTGTTTGATTGCTCGGTTAGTCTCACCCAGCTCGGAGAGCAGCCGGTAGTGGGTCGGCTCGGGCGACAGTCCCGTGATGTCGTCGCCACCGGCCGGGCCTTGCAGGGTGTATTCAGAACCGTCGCAGCGCTGCGGGCAACAACGGCAAAAAAAACAAAAAACAAAACCCTGAGCTAATCACAAATGTAAAAGGCTCTTAAATGCATGATGATACATTATAAAATCAAGTATGAACTCTATCTAACAAACTAACACTAACATTTTCAGCTGAGATTGTCCTTTTTTAGCTCCTGAATCTGAAAAGAAAACATTTGTTGACCTTGAGGTCATTTTGACTTGGATTTGGTCTGATGCTGCCAGCAGAGGGCGCTGTCACATAAGAAGGATAAGTGTGAAGCAGTGCAGGAGGGATGCTTCAGTTTTTGGTGATGCAGGCAGAGGGTAGATTTACAGTTTTTGCTGAAGATTTCTGCAAACCTCCTGCAATACATCACCATAGGAACATGACCTTAGCAGTACTTGATTATTTATTATTATTATTATTATTATTAGGCAGTTAATAATAAACAATGATCATGAACTACTACGTTAGAGGATAATGTTAAGGAGGGAGGTGTGCTTTCAGGTTGATGCTATAGTGATGTCAAATCACACAAACCCTTGAAAAAGCGTTAATATCCCTTGACATTCATGGCTGAGGTCTGAATACTTTTACAAGTTTTGTGAAACACCCGTGTCCTCACATTCTCCAGATTTAAGGGTTCAAACATCTAGAGTGTGAGTTTAGCTGGCTAAGTACATTAGCCCAATCTTACAGCATCTCGGCTACTGACCAGTAACTGGTGGCTGGTGTCTTCATAGCGTTCCTCTATGTCCATGGGCTGGACCTGAGCGTGGGATATGCAGGAACAATCCTGGGGGAGGGTGTGGAGGAGCAGAGGTGAGACATGCCCATATAGGAAGAGAAGGAGGAGGAGGACACATGTAGCTCAGGAAGGGTAACGGGGTGCAAGCATTTGGAGACATCGTGCAAGAAGACCTCGATGGGTGAAAAACAAAAAGTCAAAACGGGTAACAGAAAGGGAACTGGATAACCTTATGTAAGGAAGCAGAGTGAGTTGATGGCGAACGTGTAAAATGATGAGCCATTTAACCCCCCCCGTACAGGAATGTCCAAACAACGTTCAGCTCTAAACATCATCTGCTAAAAAACACAATGAAAACAATCTAAACGTATTCCAAGGCAATTATATGGCAAATATACACACCCTCAAAAAAACCTAACAATTAACATTTAATTAAATCAATATAGCGTTTTGCATCACAAAGCAAAATAAGCCACTTTTTGATTAATTAAAAATATAAATGATATGCAAGATAATATCACAGTGGTAGTGAGTGACAATGATGGATGGTGCCTAAATTACGTTTTGTGTAGGGACCTTGTAAAATCATGGCTTAAGATTGATAAAAAAAAATTAAGTTACAAAAATATAAGAAGTACAGGGCAATGGAGGAGGCCATAACAATTGTGCGTCAGGCTTTATTGGATCATCTGGAGCAAAAAAGACACCGGATTGACTTCAGTTTGGAATTTAACACAATCTAACACTTAACAACCATCCCATAAAGTAACTGGACATTTGACTTTTTAACTAAATGCTCCCAGAGTTTGAAAACAGGACAGCCAACCATCACCACCATAATAACACATGGGGGATCCTCAAGGCTGTGTACTCAGTCCTCTATTTTATATCTGCTCTGCCTACCATTCAACCGTCTAACCACACGTTAGGTTTGAAGATGATTCAACTGTACTCATTTTGTCATTGTACCAATAAATAAAGTCTTGAAATGATTGAATTTATGTTCTTAATTGATTGCCAGAACGTTATGTTTCAGGTTTTATTCATAGACCTGTTACGGCAGAAATACACAATAAAATAAAAACAAATAGAAATAAAAATGAAATCCATGCAATCTTACCAAGAAAGACATGGAGTCCTTTTGGCGAAGACGAAGTGACCGACTTTTTCATTAATTTGTTCGAGAGCTGCAGGGGGGTCCAAATGCAGCGGTGACGTATGAGACACACTGAGAACACTCCCGCGGATGAGGAGCAGGCAGCGTCCGTCAGACCAGCTGTACTGTAGCTTACCTACATCAGCTGACCTTGAGCTTCTGAAATTCAATTCACCAGCCGAGGTCCATGTTCACTGGCGGCGTGAGACTGACTCCTGCCGAACACAGCAGGGCGTTAAAGCTGGAGCTGAAGTGGCACATAAGTGCCACAATAAAATAAAATAAAATAAAATATATATATATATATATAATAATTTTTTTTTATACCCTACTCACAAAAAGTTAAGGATATTTGGCTCTCGGGTTGAATTTCAGGAAGAGCTGAAAATGCATCTTGCATTGCCTTGTAATGTGACCTTCTCTAAACTTTTGAATGCACCTGTCCAACTGTAAAAAATGTCAGTACTTTTTGCACATGTTGCTGTTCTCTAACAAGGAGTTTAACGGCAAAAGTAACAACAGGTGCTTGATCCTCGAATTGACCAATAAATGTCCTGGTTCAATTACAGCTGGTGTTTAAACAGTCGTCCTCATCAGGCTGTTCACATTGTGACATCATGAGACCAAGATGACACCTGACAATGGATCAACACTACCTGGCCATTGCAATGCTTCAAACAGGACGTTCTCAGACGGACGTGGCCACTGAGCTCAGAGTGTCACAGAGTGTCATCAGCAGGTTGCAACAGAGAAACCGAGAGACTGGAAGAGTTACAGAAAGGCGTAGAAGTAGACGTCCTTTGGCCACATCCCAGGCTGATGACCGCTACATTGTGAACAATGCCCTGAGAAACCGGATGATGAATGCCACTCAACTCCAGGCACATTTAAGGGAGGTGAGAGGCACCAAAGTGTCAGGTCAGACCATTCGAAACCGTTTACATCAGCGTGGTCTGCGTGCTAGACTACCTGCAAGGGTACCTGACCACACCAGCAGGCACAGGGGTCATCGTCTTGCATGGGCCAGGGAGCATTTACGCTGGACGAGGGACCAGTGGGCCTCAGTGCTGTTCTCTGATGAAAGTCGATTCACATTGAGCATAAATGATGGCTGGCAACGATGTTGGAGACGTCAAGGAGAGCGCTATGCATCAGCCACTGTTGTCACCAGACGAGCTTTTGGTGGTGGCGGTGTCACAGCGTGGGCAGGTGTGTCCAGTCTGTATAGAACTGCCCTACACTGGTACATTGACAAGCCCATACTACCTGAATAACATCATTAATCCAGTGATTGTGCCCCTACATGAACAACACAGGCCTAATTTCATCTTCATGGACGACAATGCTCCAGCTCATCGGGTTGCATCATCAGGGAACGGCTGTTGGAGACTGGTGTACCTCAAATGGAGCGGCCTGCACTTTCTCCAGACCTGAATCCCATTAAAAACCTGTGGGATCAACTGAGTCGGCATATAGAGGCTCGAAACTCTGCACCCCAAAACCTCAATGACTGCCCTTCAAGAAGAGTAGGATGCCCTGCCTCAGCAGACAATAAGTCGACTTGTGAACAGCACGAGACGTCGTTGTCAAGCTGTAATTGATGCTCAAGGGCACATGACGAGTTATTGAGACGTTGACATTTTTTGTTGTGGTGTACACACCATTGTTGTTAACTTTTGTTTCAACAAATTGTTTGAGATGAGGAAATCACCAGTGCATCCTTCTACTTAAATGTCCTACTTTTGTGATATGATATCACGGTAGCGGGAACATTTTACATTTTCCAAAAATTTCACCCGAAAGCCCAATATCCCTAACTTTTTGTGAGTAGTGTATATATATATATATATATATATATATATATATGAGAGAAACTTCTCAAATAAATACTCTTGTGTGCTTAAGTACTGAAATAGAACTTCAAGTACAGCATTGAACAGCAATGTTATAAATCCCTTTAACAATCTTTAAAACATCTGTTTTAAGTGTGAAATATGTATATTTCTAACTTATTTTGAATAAGAAGATTACAAGAATAAAAAGGAAGTAATCAAAAGTGTGTTTGTGTATTTATTTACAACTTCTTGTTCAAATAAAAAGAAACAGTCAATAATTACTTGCTGCAAAGGGTAAAGTTCAACCAAATTTATTTCCAAATTTAAAGTTTTTTTTTTTTAAATAATGCACAGATACTTTATTTAAAAGCTTTAATTAATGATTTTTTAAAGATTTATATCATACATCCACTTTAATAAACCCAGTCTGCATAAACACACCTGTGAGGGATATTTCTCACATTTGTGTGTTTAAACAGATGCTACATTGAGAGCTAACACAGCCTTACTTTGCTTAACTTACCTCTGAGGTTGGGGGGGAAATAAAAATCAAAACAGGGTGTCTACCTTCCCATCCCGACGGAGCGTCTCCATAAACCGCATAAAGCCGCACAGAGACGTCGCTCAGTCTTTTACTGGCTCCATCCTGCGACGTCTCCTCTCTTTAACGTTACTATAGTTGTTTGTAAAACGCTAATGTTTGGATTAACGTTGCGACAAAACAAAAGACGGCTTCTGTCGGAGAGACTTTTAATTTGACACAGACCACGGGCGCTTGGTAATGACGTCACCCGGTTCAACCGTCGCTGTTAAATGACGTCCACTCAGACACGCCCTCTCCTCGCCGCTTTAAAGCAGCGCGAAGTTTGCATGTGAATCGTTCGGCTTGGGACTAAAGGGCCATTCCGCTACAATTAAACGCCGTTTTAAGGCGTCAGCGTTATAGGGCTAAAACGTTTTTGTTATTCTGGAAATAAAAGCAACCTCTTTGTTCAACTTAAATAGTGAAATGTAGTATTTTCCTTTAAACAACATTACTGAACGCATTTCTGTAGCTATCTAACCTTGTCGAATGACATTAACTTGGTGTATATGTAATATACATAAGTTTGGTGCATTTTCACGAAGCCATTTTCGTCAGTGGCTCTGAAATAAAAATACTTGTGGCGGAATGTCCCTTTTTATCAGCAGCGCGAACCTGGAGCAACGAATCGAAGGCTAACTTCAGCCTCACCGTCCACCATTGTTTGACGCCTTGCTGAAGGGACTGGCACTCTCGGCGCGCGTACCGTTGGAGTATCCGATGCTGTGGAGGTTTACCGACGCCGGGTAAGCTCTGCAAACACCAACCTGCTGCTTTAAAGCTTCACATGTGAACTACGCTGACACGAATCACTGGCGGAGTTCGCTGACGCAACCGTTAGTAGAGAGCCGCGCTAAGCTAACGGTAACTTCAACCGTTAGTAGAGAGCCGCGCTAAGCTAACGGTAACCTCAACTGTTAGTAAAGAGCCGCGCTAAGCTAACGGTAACCTCAACAGTTAGT